>SJXQ01007524.1:46671-217760 GCA_006408695.1 Aepyceros melampus
GGGGGGGGGGGGGGGGGGGGGGGGGGGGTAATTATCTCTGCTTCAGTGACTACACTTAAGGCCTTGACTGTGTGAATCACAACAAACTGTGGAAAATTCTTAAAGAGATACCAGACCACCTTACCTGTTTCCTGAGATCCTGTATGTAGTTCAAGAAGCAACAGTTAGAACCAGACATGGAACAGCATATTAGTTCAAAATTAGAAAAGGAATATGTCAAGGCTGTATATTGTCACTCTGCTAATGTAACTTATACACAGAGTAAATCAGGCGAAATGCTGGGCTGGATGAACCACAAGTTGGAATTAAGGCTGATGCGAAAAATATCAACCACAGATATGCAGAGGATACCACATTAATGGCAGAAAGCAAAGAGCAACTAAAGAGCCTCTTGATGAGGGTGAAAGACAAGAGTGAAAAAGCTGACTTAAAACTCAACATTCAAACAACTAAGATCATGGCATCCAGTCCAATCACTTCATGGCAAATAGATGGCAAAAAAGTGAAAACAGTGACAGATTTTATTTTCTTCGGCTCCAAAATCATTGCAGACAGTGACTGCAGTCATGAAATTAAAAGATACTTCTTCCTAGGAAGGAAAGCTATGACAAACCTAGAGAGTGTATTAAAAAGCAGAGACATTATTTTGCCAATGAAGGTCTGTCTAGTCTAAGAAATGTTTTTTTTTCCAGTAGTCATATATGAATGTGAGAGTTGGACCATAAAGGAAGGTGGATCACAATAAAATGTGGAAAATTCTGAAAGAGATGGGAATACCAGGCCACCTAACCTGCCTCTTAAGAAATCTTTATGCAGGTCAGGAAGCAACAGTTAGAACTGGACATGGAACAACAGACTGGTTCCAAATAGGAAAAGGAGTACNGACTGTATAGAGCTTCTCCATCTTTGGCTGCAAAAATATAATCAATCTGATTTCGGTGTTGACCATCTGGTGATGTCCATGTGTAGAGTCTTCTCTTGTGTTGTTGGAAGAGGGTGTTTGCTATGACCAGTGCATTTTCTTGGCAAAACTCTATTAGTCTTTGCCCTGCTTGGACTAAGTACCATATATTCCTTAAAAATAATGCCTTCTCTTTCAAGCATAATGTATACCTGCTATCTTCAAGAAGGCTTCACTGGCCTGAGTCTATTTCTGTATTCTTTTCCCTTTCCTGTCAACCCCTGGAGGGCCAAGGAGGAATAAAAGTATCAATGCTAATCAAGTTACAACACTACTCATCAAATCATGGCATTTCAAGTGGC
This sequence comes from Aepyceros melampus, assembly GCA_006408695.1. NCBI lineage: Eukaryota > Metazoa > Chordata > Mammalia > Artiodactyla > Bovidae > Aepyceros > Aepyceros melampus. The sequence goes on from SJXQ01007524.1 coordinate 47,935, forward strand.
TAATATCAACTTGAAACTCTCGATTGAAAAGTAGTTATTTGTCCATTATTATAAGTCAGATTCCATGAAATAAGCTCGACAGGCCCTCTGACTATTGCTGTTTAGTATTCTCTGACCATTAAAATGGGAACATTTGAATGCAACTGTTGGAAACTATAAACCTCAGGGACTGGGTAAGAAGATCCCAAAGTTCTATCTGATCAAATGTTCTATATAAACTGGCACTCATAGGTCACTGAAGCCTCCTTGAAGAAAGCAGATATACATTGTGTTTGAAAGGGAAAGCAATATTTTTAAAGAATATATTGTAGTCAGTCCAATTTAGAATTTAAGCTTATCAGAGAAAACATTAGATAGGAAGGTCCTCTCAGTGACTACCTTTGTGTTGAGTTAGGTTTCCTGTCATGGTGGCATCACAATCTACCCAGGTTCCCAAACGAAAGACCACTTCTCTTTAACTCCATCACTAACCCTCTTTCTACGACCCACTGGTGATCAAGCCCTCCCAGTTCTAACTCCTAGATATCATTTTTAATAACTCAACCCTCGCTTTTGTGGTAATTCCCTCATCTCTACCCAAAATTACTGTAGTAGTCTCCTCATTTGTCTTCCCATACTGCTCTCTTCTGCCAGAGAGTTCTTAAGTTTGACCATATCACTCTCTTGTGTAAATCATCAATGATACCCCACTGCCCTCAGGATAAATTCAAACCTCTGGTATATGGTATACCAGAATCCCCACAATATGGCCTCCACAAACCCAGACTGGAAGTTTGACTCTACCACTATCTTACCTGGGGAGTGTTGTCTGGCCTCCTTAATTCTCTGTTTCTCCATCTCTAAAGTGAGATACTCATCTCTACCCTATAGGGTTGTGGTAAAGATTACATTAAACACTGTGTTTAAGGTGCTGAGTATAATGTCTTGACTGTAGTTAGAGTACAATCAATGTATTTCTTTTCATTAACAAGGAACTCCTGTCTTAGGTACAACTGAGAAAGGCAAAAACAGACATGTAACAATCAGGGAAACAGCAGGAAAAATAGATGTGCGAACAGCATTCAATACAAGTGCCAAGGCAGCATTCAGTACAAGTGTCAAGGCAGGAATCAAAAACACTGACTGAGAACTGACCAGAGCCTTCTTAGGAGAGGGAGAACTTGAACTAGGCCTTGACTACCTGGGGTGATTACCTTAGGCAGAGTTCGTTGACCTACTTTGATCACTTTCTCTGTCCCTTTCTGGGGCTTCACTTACTGAAACTTTAAATAATTAGCATGGAGCTTCTGTTCTCCAGGCTATGGTGATGCACTTGTTCCGCCCATAAAACCAAGGGCTTATTTTCCAATCTAATTGATCCCTTAACCTTCAGTGACTCAAAACATTCTATCTACCTTCAAAATGATAGAAAATTAAAATAACAATTTCTCTTTACCTTCTAAATCTTGGCAACCTAAAATAGAAGCGTGAGAGAGAGGAACATTAAGGTCTCACTGGTTTCAATTCTCGACAAAGTAATGTGTAATTTTTCTAGTTGGAATTTCAAGAACTCTTATTATTTAATCTGTTATTTATTCTATTAAAGTACAGTCTTCCTTAAGAGCAAAAGGATTAATGGTTTCAAATTCCAGCACGTTGACCTTTATTTTACATTAAAATGCTTATTTGAAACCACTCTGCCAGGGCTCCCATAAGCCATTTGGTATTGAACATTGAAGGAAATATAAAGTTTAACTTCCACTCTAGTCAGGAAGTGAATTTTAGAAATAAAAATAGGCTTCTGTAATGTTTATGCATAGACGCATGGAGATGCTTTGTTGAGTTTGTGCACAGATCAGGTAAACAAAGCCTTGGTTGGATTAAGACCTGCCTCCTCCGTTCAGTCTTGGCCTAGACCTAGCATGGACTGAAGCTAGGCTACTTTCTGCTTATTTCATTATCACAAAAGCACATGCTTTGTCCTACAGCAGAGAAGAGGGGGAATAAAATCACAGATAATAGATTACATTTCAGTTCAGTTCAGTTGCTCAGTCGTGTCCGACTCTTTGCGACCCCATGAATCACAGCACGCCAGGCCTCACTGTCCATCACCAACTCCCGGAGTTCACTCAGACTCATATCCATCGAGTCAGTGATGCCATCCAGCCATCTCATCCTCGGTCGTCCCCTTCTCCTCCTGCCCCCAATCCCTCCCAGCATCAGAGGCTTTTCCAATGAGTCAACTCATTGCATGAGGTGGCCAAAGTACTGCAGTTTCAGCTTCAGCATCATTCCCTCCAAAGAAATCCCAGGGCTGATCTCCTTTAGAATGGACTGGTTGGATCTCCTTGCAGTCCAAGGGACTCTCAAGAGTCTTCTCCAACACCACAGTTCAAAAGCATCAATTCTTCGGTGCTCAGCCTTCTTCACAGTCCAAGTCTCACATCTATACATGACCACAGGAAAAACCATAGCCTTGACTAGATGAACCTTTGTTGGCAAAATAATGAAGCATTAAAAACAAAGTTGAAGACATAGACGCATGGAGATGCTTTGTTGAGTTTGTGCACAGATCAGGTAAACAAAGCCTTGGTTGGATTAAGACCTGCCTCCTCCGTTCAGTCTTGGCCTAGACCTAGCATGGACTGAAGCTAGGCTACTTTCTGCTTATTTCATTATCACAAAAGCACATGCTTTGTCCTACAGCAGAGAAGAGGGGGAATAAAATCACAGATAATAGATTACATTTCAGTTCAGTTCAGTTGCTCAGTCGTGTCCGACTCTTTGCGACCCCATGAATCACAGCACGCCAGGCCTCACTGTCCATCACCAACTCCCGGAGTTCACTCAGACTCATATCCATCGAGTCAGTGATGCCACCAGCCATCTCATCCTCGGTCGTCCCCTTCTCCTCCTGCCCCCAATCCCTCCCAGCATCAGAGGCTTTTCCAATGAGTCAACTCATTGCATGAGGTGGCCAAAGTACTGCAGTTTCAGCTTCAGCATCATTCCCTCCAAAGAAATCCCAGGGCTGATCTCCTTTAGAATGGACTGGTTGGATCTCCTTGCAGTCCAAGGGACTCTCAAGAGTCTTCTCCAACACCACAGTTCAAAAGCATCAATTCTTCGGTGCTCAGCCTTCTTCACAGTCCAAGTCTCACATCTATACATGACCACAGGAAAAACCATAGCCTTGACTAGATGAACCTTTGTTGGCAAAATAATGAAGCATTAAAAACAAAGTTGAAGATTTAATATGGGAAGAGAAAGAAGAAAATTCACATTTGTTGACTACCTACTATGTATTTAGTACTGTACTAGGAGGTTTTTTGTAGTTTTGTCTGCAAACAAACCTTTTGCTCAGTAGGAGTTACTCTCCTCCCCTCCCTGAACTCCAACAGCACCAAACCAATGATTCTTTCACAGCATGGCCATTCTTATCTTTCAGCATACAATAGTTACTCATCTGTGAGTCCTGCCTCCCACACTAAACTGGAGGCTTACTTTGAAGGTAAAGACAACTGGTGTCAACTATTTCTTCTTCCTTTGAGAGTGAGACTCATATCTAGTGCCTAGTACTGTTGGATTCTGTTGAAATAATCATTCACTGAGAGTCAATTCAGTCTTCTCTGTGCAAAATCCACCCATCAGTCCCATTAGTAATACAGCCCAAATAAGATTTATCACCTGGATCCCCACAAAGTCGTTGAAGTCAGATGTGGGCAGACATTGATCTCTCTAGCTTCCCCCTGGGACTCTGGCTTTTCACCAAGTTTCATGAAGTTCTATCTCTGAGTAGTCTAATGAGTCCCTTTTGTTATCATTTAAAATGTGTGCTAATTTGCTCCAACTCAAGAGACCAGTATCTAATTTCCACAATGTCTCAGGGGCTGGGTATCCATCAGTATACCACTCCCCCTCACTCAGCATGAATCCTACACCCTTATGTAGGAATCTCCATATGAAATAATAGATTTCTTGTCAGAACCCTTATTGTCCAGTGCTTCGGACACTCAACATGAGCTGAACAGATCCAACCAGCAGGAGACTCCTAGTGTTGGACACACACATTCCCATTAATAGAGTCAGAAAACAGACAAAATCCTGACCTAGGGTTTCCCATGGCACTGCAGGTATGACAGACATACAAGAGGCACACTCCACTGAAGAAAGACTGAGTGGACTGGATGAAATGATATGATGCATAAAAACCCTCTCTTCTAAAGCTGGCCCAGAGCAGGTGCTCAATGAATGAGTTATAGTCCCTACATGTCATCCCTAGAACTTACAGGAAAGATCTGACCTATGCCAGGCCATCGGTTGGGCACTGGGGATACAGTGATGAATTAGATCCAGCCTTTGCCCACAATTAGTTCATAATTTAATAGAAGAGAGTGGAGCAAGGATGTTAGTGGGCATAAAATGCTAGATTAGAGGGAAGCACAAAGCACTGAGGGAAGTAAAGAGGAAAGAGGTCTAGCCAACTGTGCTCAAGCAGGCAGTCAACACTTCAAGTGACGAGGACATTGGATGTCAATCATTAAGCATGAGTAGGGATTGTTAGAGTGGCTGACCTGAGAAAAAGGCAAATGGACCACGTATACAAAGGCCCATAATTAGACATGTGAAGTTTACATTGTCCTTTGAGCACAGTAAGCTGTTTGGGATAGATGGAGATGGTGGGAACAGAGAGAAATAAGCCTAGAAAGAGTTTGCAGTAAGATGTTTGATGAGCACTGCTTTTTATGTTGCAGTCCAAATAAACTGCTATGGGAATATTTGGAGAGATAGAAATGGGCATGGGCAGAGCCAAGACTTGAATTCAGATCAAGACACAGAAATTCAGAGACAGGGAGAGAGAAGAAAGGGGGAGATGCAGACCAAAACACAGAATTATGAGAAGGTCGTGATGGAGTGTTACGACAAGAAAATAACATCCGCTAAGAGTCTCTAATATGGTAGGCACTAGGCTAGGTACTTAATACAACAGCATGTAGTTCTCATTCTTATTCAGAAGAAAAATATGGGGGGGGGTCCAACTTACTCTTACAGGATAATCTGAACCCTTAGCTTTAGAAAACAGATTTATTGCCAAAGGCGTATACTCAAAATTTTGTGGTTGCTAGTGCCATTGAGGAAGTGCCATGCTCTCCACAGGCAGGAACTATTCCTCACTTGAGCCCCAAATTCCACTATTTTGCTCTTTCAATTTAAGCATCTGTCCCCAGTTCCAATGTAATTCCCAGAGTGAAGGATCTAAGAGCTCCTTTGGCTGAGTTAGAGAAAGTATGACAACACAGAAAACAGACAGATAAATATTTGGAGATGACATGCAGGTAGCAATGTGATTTGCTGTGGTATCTTAGGGGTGTCCAGGGAACATGCACAGAAAGTGACTTCAGCAAGCTCAGCCTCTTCTTAACTTATCATGGGTTCAGCACAGTGCATTTAGCAACGCTGAGCAATGCCCAGGAATTCTAATGAGAAGCTCGCTGTGGCAGAGGCAGAAGCATTTCTAAAGGGCAGTGAGAGTCTCGATGATCCAGAAAATAGTGGCAGAACAGACATGCTCTGAGGAACCGTTTATTTTACAAAGTTGAAAGGGAGGGGGCTTCATAGCATCCAGGCAAACCTCCAGTTTAAGAAGGTTTCAGGCTCCATCTCTCCCACAGAAGAAGATGCTTTCCAAGCTTCCCCATTTATACTGTATACTGCACCTGTCCCAACCTCTTCTGCATCCCATTTGCTCCCTATGGGAATCACTCCCCTACTCCAAGCCCTCTGGGAAGTCCTTGCCCCTTCCAGCTGGTCAGTGGTAACCTAATTGCTTACACTGGGAGGCAGCACTGAGCACTAAAGCTGGGAGTGAGGACACTTGGAACTGCCACTGGATCCCTGGGTGAATCTCTTCTCTTTCTGAGACTCAGTTTTCCAGCTTGTAAGTGATATCTCTTAGTATATAACTCCTATATAACCCTTATAACTTAAAAGTTAATTATTCTATTACCATTTGAGATCTAACGTGCCCTATGCTCTATAGCAAGCCATTTCTGAGTACCTTGTCAACTCCTCATGTTGTCTCCTTTTACATTACATTTTTCTTTTTCTTGGGCTTACATATTTGGACAATATTAAAAATGTTGAAATTCTTGTGTCTAATGCAATAAAAGTTGTTGAGGAAGGGTCTTCCCTACTCTGTAGCATCCCATCCTTCCTCCCTTTCCTCATGAGCCCAGCACAGGGCTGAATGGGACTGAACAAAGTTTTTTTTTTTTAATAGAATAGGAATCCTGCAAAATAAGGATGCTCTCTTTCTAGTGACTAGCTGAAAATGGCTCCCTGAACCCTAGGTTAGCAGTTTTCTGAGCAGAGTGGTGGTAGAAGGCATTAGAGGCAGAAGAAACAGCATGAACTACAAAATAAATGTTTTAGACCAAGAAGCAACATAATATTATGGTTAAGGACACAGGTTTTGGAACCAAAACTTCTTTGGCTTTCAACCTTAGACTTGACATTTAGCGTCTTTGCCTCTTGTGCCTCCGTTTCTTCATATGTGAAGTGTTGGGGCTGGTAATAATATCTGCCTTATAGAGTTGTTAGGATTAAAAGAGTTAGTATATGTAAAAATAATTGGAACAATGCCCAGAAGATTGTAAATGTTCAATAAAGGTAAACCATTATTATTGCTGGATCATAAAGTCAGGGGTCAAGATTAAGAAAATTGAAGCTGAGTGTACTGGCAGGGGCAAGATCATGAAGGACTTTGCATAATCTGTAAAAGAGTTTAATTTTTTATCTACCAAGAAAAATGGAGAATTGAATGGAAAATTGAAGACCAGATTTGGATTTTATAAGATCCCTCTAGGGTGTATGGAAAGTAAATTGGAGAGAAGAGAGGGTGGAAGCAGAGAGACAAGTAAAAAGGTTGTCATGATAATCTATGAGGGAGGGCTGGTATCCTGGGACATGCTTCACATTTCCTTTCAGTACTGAATGTCTCCCACTGTTATGTCCAGACCTGCCCTCCACTGGAGCATGGCAGGCAGGCCAGATTCTCGCAGAGTGACCACAGTGTTCCTTTTCTATGTGCTCTCCCCATATTGCGTAGTCTCCTCATAGTTTTCATTCCTACATGTTGTCCACTAACAAAATGCCCACGCATCAAAGCCTTCTAAAGCTCTAGCTGCTCTGCCAGCACACATATACTCCCATCCTATAGAATCCACTTCCTCTGCCATTGTCTCTTTTGGAGTTGCCTAATCAGAGATGACCAGTATTGACCAATATGTCAGTTGGACATCAAACTTATTGTCTAAGTCAGGGGCTCTTTTGAGTGTAAGAGAAGAGTACTAATAGTTATGTTGAGTTGACAGCCATACTCAGTGAGATACAGACAATCACTCTACTCATGGTGTGGAGACACCTTACTCCTCACAGGCTTTGTATCTAATATTTTCCTCCATCTATATAATACTTTACAGTTTACAAAAATTTTCATCTCATTGTTTTATTGATCCTAACTCCAGCGGTGGGAGTCTAGGAATGCAGGAGTTACTATTTTTATCAAAGTAGCTTCACTTTAGGGGCTTCCCTGGTAGCTCAGCTGGTAAAGAATCTGCCTGCAATGAGGGAGACCCTGGTTTGATTCCTGGGTCAGGAAGATCCCCCTGGAGAAGAGACAGGCTATCCATTCTAGTATTCATGGCTTCCCTGGTAGCTCAGCTGGAAAAGAATCCTCCTGTAGGAGACCTGGGTTCGATCCCTGGGTTGGGAAGATCCTCTGGAGGAGGGCATGTTAATCCACTCTAGTATTCTTGCCTGGAGAATTTCTGTGGACAGAGGAGCCTGGTGGGCTACAGTTCATAGGGTCTCAAAGAGTCAGACTAAGTGACTAAGAACAGCACAGCCTAGCTTCCCTTAGGTCATCAGATTAGCCAGTGACTAAAACAGAACAGAATCTTTTGCTCCGTTCTGGGCCTACTTTAGCTCTCACTGCCATGGGGTTTTCTGGGAATTGATGTCATCCCTCAGGTTGGAAGTGGAAGAGAGGGACATGACACACTTCTCTCATTTCTCCCCTATCTAAAACTAGGGGAATGGTAGGACATTGGGAAAGCTGTACTGTGTGACTAATAAAGGAACTATTGGAATGTGCAAAATATCAATAAATAAATGCAATCATCATTCAAGAGATGATTATGAATAGTTACCTAGACGGTAGGATTTCAAGTGATTTCTACTTTCCTTACCCTTTTCTATATTAGCATGCACTAATTACATAATTTTATTAAATGTTACTTTATTTTTTCTTTAAACAAATAAACAACTGAGAGTCCTCAGTAAAAGAACCAATCTCAGTAGTGGGGTGGGTGGGGGGAGGAAGAAAAACATAGGCTTTTGAGCTAGATCTGGGTTTCCATCTTTGTTTTGTTCTGTGACCTTGAAAAAGTCACGTATGCCCCTGAGCCTCAGTTTCCCAATTGAGAAATAGAAAGACCACTACCCACCTCACAGGACTGTTGTGAAGGTTCCCAAAGATTCAACACATTAAGAAGCCCAGTTAAGAGTCTGGCTTGTGGCAAACTCTCAATAAATGTTCATGCCCTTCACGGGGGCCTTACTGATGCAGCCTCACAAGCTTCTGACAAGCCCTGCCGCCTCCTCTGCTCACAGCTCTGGAGCCGTCGGGGATGCTCGTGACAGCTGCGCCCCTCAGCGTGCGGGCGGGGCCATCCGGAGACACTGGGTGCCTAATGTGGGGAGGCAGTCCTGTCAGAATCACTGGGGGTTAGTCAACCCGCCTTCAGGGTTTCTGACAGGATGTTTTGATAAAATAAATCTATTTTAAGTGACTGCAATGAAATACTAACCAGTTTCTGAAAGGCTTTTAAGATGTTTTTAAGAAGTTTCAGATCAAAGGCCCTGGGAAGGCTGACTTCGTGCATTAAATATTTAGTACTGATTCAGTCACTTGAGAGCTCAGGCATTTTGACATTGCAAGAGGGAGAAAGACATTCCAGCTGGGGCCATATTCATGTTAAAGACACAGGTGATGGACTCAGCACCAAGGGGCTTATCTCCTGGCTCCTTTTTGGTGGAAGGTTGGAGGAGGTGACCTCAAAGGCTGTCCACCTAAGGATCCAGGATCTGAGAGAATTATTCATGTTCCATAAGGACTGGGCAAGCAGGCCTCTCAGTGAGCCCTGACAGCAGGGATCTACCTTCCCAGCTGCCACCACTGGCCTCAGCGCCTGTCACTCTGCCCTCTGCCACTTGGAGCCTGCCAACTGCCCAATGCCTGCAACATGCCTTGCAGTCCAGCTGGGAGATACTGTCCTCAAGACCACACGTGGCTCACAGAGTCCTGACAGGCGAGCCTCGGTGTGAAGAAGAAATTTGCAAAAAGGCCCAATGCAAGTCAGTAGCGTGGCCGGGGCTGGTGTCAAGAACTCCTATATGGCAGTTCCAAGGTATTTCAGATATAGTACACTGTCCCTTACAGTCACCTGGAAGTGGACATAAGAGGAAGAGGAAGGAACTTAGAATGAGGTGGGTAGTGTTTCTTGACATATACAAAGTCATAGCCACCTTCTGAAATCTGGGAGAAATTACAAATCCTCTCCCAGAAAAAATGCACATACACTTACTACACTTGGCCACTAGCGCTGTGGAATTCGAGCACCCCTTAAAACCTATCTGTGAGCCTCAGGTTGCATCACCGTAGTTTAGAGCCACGGTAGTCCCAGTCAAGCCTAGAACATATAACTTGGAGTTTCCCAGATGACTTAGAGAAGAGTGATGCGACACAGTGGAAGCAGCACGGGGGTTTGTGTCAGACAAGCCTGAGTTACACCTGTGCTCAGGAGCAATGTAATATTAAGTAATTAATATTTCTCTGATGCTCATTTCCTATTTTTAACATAGGCTAATATTATCTCATGGAGCTATTGGGAATTTAAGTGGAATAATACATGTGAATCATTTATTAGAGCACCTGGCTTACATTAGACTTTTGATGGATGCACATTCCCTACCATTTTAACCTTCTCTCTACTTCCAGAAAAACGCTTATGGATCCCTCCAGCAGCAGCATCCACTCTGGCTGTCCGCCATGCAACTACACTTTAGACTTTAGGAGGGCAGAGTCCATGTCTATTATGCTCACAACTGCTGCTTCTGCACAGTGTATATAGAGTAGCAACTGATATATGATAGGGGCTCAATACAGATCGAGTTAAAGAATTTAAAGAACGCATAAATGGACAGGATGGATATACAACAATTTCCAGAGAGGGTGCATGGCAGCAAAGAAAGCAATTATCCTGGGTAAACTGCAAATAATGCTTTTGGCCACAGGCTATAAGTGTTTCAGGGACCCCCAAAAGTACAGGTTTAGGAAATCAGGATTCTGACAAGGCAATGCAGAGGGAGCTCTGTCAATTTGGCTCTACTCATTTTTTCATCTCTTCCACCAGTGTCACAGGCCTTGTCTTTTCCCACATGGCAAGTTGAGGTGCTGCAGTTCTGCCAAGACATGCCTGAAGCGACTTAGCAGCAGCAGCAGCAGCAGTTCTGCCAAAGCACATCGAGTAAGTAAAGTTAGGATGATGTTACCAAGTGGGACAGTATAAAGAGGCAAAAGTTGGTAGCCCCTGCCTGCCTCAGTCTCCACTCTGATAGTGCAGGCACTGCTGCCTGCACCTGGAAGACCAGCCGTGTTGAGTTCCTAGCCCATTCCTGACAATGCACGGAGTACAGAAGCAGCCTTAGTCTTCTGTGGGATCTGTTTTAGGCTCGAATACACTCCTGGAGTTGAGTCCCAGATCCTTACACACTGAAGGAGTCAGAGCTGGCTACAGCGCTTTTCTTGGAACACAAGGTCAGTCTCAGCCTAAACCTGGAAAGCCCCACTTCAGACCCTTACCATCTCTTCTCCTAAAGACTGGAGTATGCTTGTGGGCTCTAGAGAGTGGTGATGAATGGAGGGGAGGTGAAGCAATAAGTTATCACTCACCTGTCTTTCAATATCAACTGCTGCTTGGAAGTTCTTCCTGTATGACTGAACCTCTTAGTGAGTCTGCCAAACATTTCTGGGTACTGAATGTCCTGGTTGAATGTAAACATTCCCCAGAATCCCCTTCTTCCCCATTTTGGTGGCTCTACTGCTCACCAGCATAAAGAAGCCAGAACCTAGACATAGAGCTTGATTCCCCTCTTTTCCCTCATCTATTATATTCAATTAACCACAGGTTCTGGGAATTTAAACTCCAAGATAGTTTGTGCATTTATCAACTTTTTCTTTTTTTTTTTTTTTTTTACTGCTGTTTCTTGTTAGAGTACTCCTTAACAAGATTATCCACCACCTGCCACACAGAAGCCCAAGTGTACTTAATATAAAATTAGTTTGACCTCATCACTCACTTGCCCCAACATTGACAATAGCACCGTGACCAGAAATGAAATGGAACAAGACAAAACTCTAGGCTCTTTCTTCCATTCTAGTTTCTCTGTGTGCCTCCTAGGCCCCTTGACTGTGTGTCTTTAAAACTCCACGACTGACTCCTTCCCTGACTCCACAGAAAGAGAATAGAAAACATGCACTGTCCCAGGTGGGAACAGCTGCTCTGGGAGGTAGTGAGCTCCCAAGACTTTAATGCATGTCTGTAGAGCCTGGACATCCCCTTTCTGGGATGTCCTGAAAAAGCTCTGCTCTTGGATGAGAGTCTAGTTTTACGTCATGCTCAGTCACTCAATCGTGCTGGACTCTTTTGTGATCCATGGACTGTAGCCCACCTGGCTCCTCTGTCCATGGGATTTTCCAGGCAAGAATACTGGAGTGGGTTGCCATTTCCCCCTCCAGGGGATCTTCCCAACACAGGGATCAAACCTGTGTCTCTTATGTCCCCCGCATTGGCAGGCAGATTCTTTACCACTGAGCCACCTGGGAAGTCCCTATTATATGTCATATGAAGGCAAATTCTGTCCTGAGGAGACTTCCAGGGGTTTCAGAATAGCGCATACCTTGGGAACAATAACACAACCTCCTTCTTTCCCCCGACACACACATTGACATCTGCTGAAGAGATCCCACCTCAGGAAAGCTGCTTCTCCTCTGAGACCAGCCTGACCCACAGCCAGCATAAGTGGGAGGCTGTGCTGGCACTTTTTCCTGTGGTCAATGTAATCAGTACAGACATTCCAAGTGAATAATTTAGGCATCCTAAAATAAACCAACTCGAGCCAAGATTGTTAAATATGGTTGTCTACCTTGATCATAGTAAGCAGGTAAATATAAAACCTCACTCCCTTTTCCTGTAAACACAGCTTCTTAGGCACTGTTTACCAAGCGATGAGAAACAGACAAAATCTTAAGGATAACAAAAATAAATACTTTGTATCTGTGTAGTTCTTTAGAAATTCAACCTGCTTTTAAGTTATAGTTACCAGTTGAGAAACTAATGTGTATCAGGCTATATGGCAACTGCTTTATAGACATTGTTATTATTATTTTTTTTTGAATCACAGGTTTTTAAGACAAATTATTTAGGTTTACATCCCAACTCCACCTCTTACTAACTATGTGATCTTGAAAGTCAAAGTGTTAGCTGCTCAGTCGTGTCTGACTCTTTGCGACCCCGTGGACTGTAACCTGCCAGGTTCCTCTGTTCATAGAATTCTCCAGGCGGGAATACAGGAGTGGGTTGCCATTTCCTTATGCAAATTAGTTAATCTCTCTGTACCTCAGTTTTTCAAACTATAAAATGAACAGAGTACCAAAATATGTCTCAAGAAGTTGTGAGAATTATACAAGACACTTACATACCAGGAGGTTACCTTGCAGTTTGTGTGACACATATAAGCACTCAATAAATTTTAACTTTGCTTTACATCACTTCTGACAAATACCATGAAAATTAAAGGGTTATTTTTCCAAACTGTGCAGGTGAAGAAACAGGCTGAATAATGTGAAATAAGTTGCTTAATTTGGTCATGAATTAGTGGTGAAGCTGGGATTCAAATGCTGATCTGACTCCAAAACCTCCACATTCTCTTTCCATTTGAAAGAGTGGCATGGTGGTTGCTACTGCTGTGGCTGTTGCACTATCATCATCACTAGTAACATTAATAATAATGCCTTCTCACAAGGGCATAGCACTTTCAATCTCTGTACCTCAGCTTTCCAATCTATAAAATGGACAGAGTGATAGAATATGTCATAAGAGGTTCTTGCGAGAATTAGTCAAGATATTTACATACCTTGTATAGATACATTATCACAGTATTACAAACCTTAGGCTTATAAATAACTCCATGGAGCCTCAGCCACCTTCCCCATCCCAGGATAGGAGCAATCTCTGTGGCCCCCTCAACAAGTGATCCTCTGTCCAAGTCAGACCCAGTTGGTTCTGAGAGAAAATTACCAAAAAGGGTCATTCTTGAAGAGGGCAGAGACACAATTACATGTGGGACACTTCAGTATTAAGGGAGATCTCAGACATGGAAACACACCTATCACTCTTCCTGTCCATATTCGTGCCCTCAGACTGCACAGAGGGAGGGTCCTGGAGGAGGAGCCCTTCTGAGACCTGAGGAAGGGCAGGTGTAAGGAAAAAGCAGTCAGATGGTCTTCATGCTCTCAGAGATAACTAAGCAGAAGCAGGAGCCCAGAGCAAGAACAAACACCAGAAGAATCTGGAGCCTTGTCTCGTGGCTGCTTGTACCTCCATCAGCTACCTTGTTCCCCAGCCTGTGCCTGCAGGGTGTAACAGAAAGCCCTGAAATAGAAGAGGGCCTCTGGGCTTGTTTTGGCAAAGATGTGGAGAAGCTAGGGCTGAATCAGCCTCCCCAAGTAAGTTAAAGGCAGGGAGCCAAGGAAAACAAGAGTGGGAGTAGAGTCAGAGAAGAGGGAGGCAGGCTGGGTCATGAGATAAGCCAAGAAGGAGGAAAATAGAGCCTCAAGAGGCATCTTTGCCTTGGGAAGAGACCCTGGAGGCTCAGAAGAGTAAAGCCCTCCTCACCTCCAAGTGAGTGCTTCCACAACTCTGTTAGACCCCCAGGGTAACAGAGAGCAGTCAGTGACAGTATCCATGCAGAACAGAAAGCATACATTTTGAAGTCAGAAGACCTCGGTACCAAACCCTGGTTCTACCACAGTTAGTTATGTGAGCTCAGGCAAGTAAGGCAATCTGAGTCCTGGTTTCTTCATCTGTGTAAGGGAATAACAGTAGCAACCTACTGTTAGTCCTGAAGATGAAATGATTATTTGAGATAAGAGCCTGACACATAGGGTATGGGGGAAAAAATGGTAAGTAATATGAATCAAAAGCTTCCTCTTTGTCAAATGCAAAGAACGTTAAGATTCCCAATCAGGAAATCTAGATTATCCTACCGGAGACCACATATTTCTTCTGTTTTTAGGCCTCAGCTTCCTCAGCTGGGAAAGGAAAGTGTTAGAGGACTATTCATTCACGGTCTTTCTAGGTTCAAATTTGCATGACTTCAGCCACTTGCAATACAGGCATCATGAATAAGAGAAAGAGATGAAAACTCGCTGCCATCTGTCCTACCCCAACTCTTGTAAAATGTCAGCATGGACAATGTCAAGCTTGGGTAATATTCTGCTGACTTAGATAGACAAAGTTAGGAAACTTTTAAATGTGTATGAATATTATCAAATGAAAAAGAGAATGTTAATTCAAGTGACTGCAGTCAAATAATATCTTATTATTCACATTAAATATATAAAATATGCTAGAAACTACCTTTTCTATAACAGAATTTGGAGAACACCTCTGTTCTCTTTTCAGCAAATAACTGTCTTTTGATGACAAAGTTTGGTAGATAAGTCAGAGAAATCAAATTATATTGGGGGATAAAGTTAAATAATTTAGAAAAAAAGTCCAGCATTTAATACATTAATCCAATCCCAGGCACAGTAAAGAAAATGTGGTAGAATTTTTATGTTTCCCTCTCTGAAATGATATATCTTTAAGGAGGCAAAGAAGAAATCTGAATGTTTTCATCAGTTTCTCCTTTAAAGAAAGATGTGAATTAATATATCTATTCAACAAACAAATTCTTAAGAACAACTGAATGATCACAAAGAGAAATAAAATCCATGTTATAGCATATAAAAGTATTTTCTCCTTTGTATAGCTGAATACTAATCCATTGTATGAATATACAATGGACGATGAGTGCAGCCATGAAATTAAAAGACACTTGCTCCTTGGAAAGAAAAGATATGACAAACCTAGATAGCCTATTAAAAAGCAGAGACATCACGTTGCCAACAAAGGTCCATATAGTCAAAGCTATGGTTTTACCAGTAGTCATGTACAAATGTGAGAGTTGGACCAAACAGAAGGCTGAGTGCCAAAGAATTGATGCTTTTGAACTGTGGTGCTAGAGAAGACTCTTGAGAGTCTGTTGGACTGCAAGGAGATCAAACAGGTCAATCCTAAAGGAATTCAACCCTGAATATTCATTGGAAGAACTGATGCTGAAGCTCCAATATTTTGGCCACCCCATGCAAAGAGCCAACTCACTGGAAAAGACCCTGATACTGGGAAAGATTGAAGGCAGGAAGAGATGACAGAGAATGAAATGGTTGAATGGCATCACCGACTCAATGGACATAAGTTTGAGCAGACTCCAGGAGATGGTGAAGGACAGGGAAGCCTGGTGTGCTGCAGTCCATGGCTCACAAAAAGTCAGACACAACTGAGCAACTTGAACAACTACATGGATATAAAATACTAATTATTTGTCCATTAATTAATGGGCATTTGGTTGTTTCTATTCTTTGATTATATGAATAATTCTGTGATTGTATGACTAATGCTGCTATAAATGTTTATGTGCAAGTCTTTGTGTGAACATAAGTTTTCAGTTCTCTTGAAAACATGCCTAGGTGTGGAATTGCTGAGAAATAGAGTAACTCTATGTTTAATATTTTCAGGAACTACCAAATGTTTTCCAAAGCATCTATACTATTTTATAGTCCCATCAGCAATGGGTTTCAATTTCTCCACATTCTCCCCAACCCTTGTTATTATCTGTCCTGTTTTGTTAAAGCCGTCATAGAAGCTGGGCTGTGATATTTCACTGAGGCTTTGATTTGCATTTCCCTGATAGCTAATGATGCTGCATTTTCCTGTATGTCTCACACACCACTTATCTTCTTCGGGGAAATGTTTATTTAGATCCATTGTCCATTCTTAAGTTGGACTTTTTGCTATTCTACTAAGTTGTCAGTTTTCTTTATATGTTTTTTGATGCCAGTCTCTTTTCAGATATATGTGACTTGAGTTTATTTTCTTCCATTTTATACTTTGTCTTTTCAAGTTCTTAATGGTATCATTTACAATTTTTCAATTTTAATAAAGTCCAATTTGTCTTTTTGCTACTTGGGCTTTTGGTGTTGGTGTCATATCTAAGAAATCATTGCCTAGCCTAATATCACAAAGATATATTCCTGCATTTTCTTCTAAGAATTTGACAGTTTTACCTCCTGCAGAT
Source organism: Aepyceros melampus (assembly GCA_006408695.1). Classification (NCBI taxonomy): domain Eukaryota; kingdom Metazoa; phylum Chordata; class Mammalia; order Artiodactyla; family Bovidae; genus Aepyceros; species Aepyceros melampus. The sequence goes on from SJXQ01007524.1 coordinate 64,435, forward strand.
AGACTCACACTGTTTGGGGTGCTGGGCTCCTCATTGCAGTGGCTTCTCTTGCTGTGGAGCATGGGCTCGAGGTGCTTGGGCTTCAGTAGTTGTGGTTTGCAGGCTCTGGAGCAAGGGCTCAGTAGCTGTGGTGCACAGTTGCCCCACAGCATGTGGGATCTTCCCCAACCAGGGATTGAACCCTGCATTGGTAGGCAGATTCCTAACCATTGAACCACCAGGGAAGTCCCCAAAGTGAACTTCTTGAAAGTAAGATTGTGGAGTCTGAATCAATTCTGAGGTCAAAAACATGTAAGTTGCTTCAAAATCCTATTTTTGAGACCATTTTTAAGCCAAATAAATTTTAAAAGGCCAAAAGTTGTAACCAGTGATTTGTTTTCTTAAAACCAAAACAATCTTTCTGAAAGCTAGGAAATAGGATTCTAGGAAAATGTTTAGTTCATTTATCAAGTCTCCCTGCAGCAGGACACTTTTGTTAGAAAATAGATAATAATGATTTGTAACTGATTCTATTTCCCTTTCCCTGAGAGCCTTTATGAAGTCACCCACCATGGCCACATTTCTGAGTTTCTAGTCACTGTCTTAACACTTTTGTCATTTAGGAATGGCCAAGAGATAATGTCAGAACTAGCTAATGACTTTAATTCCTTTTTTCCCCTTTCTCTTTCCTTTTTATATTGGTAGATGGTGATTTATTCCAGGTAAGATGATCCCCAAGAGAGATCTAAGCAGTGGCATTAGTACTGGGGACTTAGCCTGGGACTAACCATCAGCCACAGCTTTCCCCAAACTATTTCCCTTGACAGATCCAGACCTTTCCTCTCTGCACTCCCAAACCTCCATCTCTACAGCCTTTAGCCAATCTTAAACATGACCTTCTAGATATATTTCCATTTTGTGCCTTCTACCATGTCACCAATATCCTTCTCGCCCATTAAGTGTCCCACAGGAGAACTCAAATATGACCTCACCTATATAGTTCTTTCTGGTTCCCCAGCTTGAGTTAGGGGTCTCTTCCATGTTCCTACAAGTTCCTTTCCCACTCCTTATCAAGCAAACACCTTGGTTTCTTCCATTCTGGTATTACCACTTGTGAGTAGTGTAATCTTGGAAAACTTACTTAACCTCCCTATGCCTCAGTTTCTTCATCAGCAAAATGGGGATAATAGTAGTATCTGCTTCATAAGGTTGTTGAGCTGACTAAGTCAGATAATAAGTATGAGGAAATAGGCAGACAGCTTAAGCAACTGGCCCAAGGTTACACAGTTCATGAGTAGCAGAGTCAGGGTTCTGTGGCTCACACTACTGATTTAGGCATCTAATTTCCTTCTCATTGCCTTGTAGTGTCCAGTTAATGTCTGCAGAAAGAGTAGACAAATAAGCAAACCTTGCAGATGGGTCTGGGAGTGACAGGCAGTGGGTTGCAGTGGACAACCTAGGGGTTAGAAGCTAGGCTTCCGGCTAGAGCTGTCCCACTATCTCACTGGGTGACTTGGGAAATTTACCTCTTGTCTCTAGGCCCAGTGTAAAGAGAGGTAAATTTGCAAATATTGTTAGCAGCTGAGCCTATTCTTCAAACCAAGTCTATGAAGAAGGCCAGTAAGTAGGAGCTGCTCTAGTATGTATGCAAAGGAGGGCAAGAGATGCCAATCCCCTGGCTTCTTAGACACCCCTCTTTCTTCTCCTTCTCAGTGGTCCTAAGGTACTGTTCAGGGCCCAGATCTTTCCTTAGAGCTACAGGGAGCATGGTTTTAAAGCCCCAGATTCTTCTTGGCTTTGACATTCTATGACTCACATAAAAGAAATGACCTTGGGCCCTAATGTTAGACATCTTCTGCTTCAACAAGATGGAAATGTGCTTCAGAGGAAGAAACAAAATATGGCTGCATAGAGTGGCACCGAGAAGGAATTTTGGCTATAGCAGTATGACTTTCCTACCTATAAATACCTAGTCCTATATTTCCTAAATCTATGAATAGTAGATAGATATTGAATGAATATCAGAAGAGTAATAAGCATTTTAAAGAGAAGTAGAGTATATGATAGATGCATACAGCAGAAGCTCTCAGAGCAGTCTATCAGGGAAAAATTCCATGAGGAAGTGATGTTCAAATCAGATACTGAAAGCAGAATATGAAGTAGTTAGGCAAAAGGTCACAGAGAAATAATATTTCAGGTAGAGGGGCCAGTGTGTCTGCAAGTGAGGGAGAGAACCTGTGGCTCACAGAATAAACTGTAGGAAGGCTAGTAAGGTTAGGACACAGGCGTCTAAGTAAGAGGGTATGAGAGAAGTTATGAGAGAAGCAGCAGACAGATGCCAGAGTATGTAGGATCTTACAAACCATGTAAAAGGTGTATTTTATCTTAAACAGAGGCCAGAGTATGTAGGATCTTACAAGCCATGTAAAAGGTGTATTTTATCTTAAACAGAGGCCGAGGTGTTCTATGGGCCATTTTCATGGATACTGAAATCCCTCAACATAGTGGCAGCAGTGTAGTGGAAAAGATAATTATGGATCAGAGTCCTCCACGTTTGAGGGAGGTGTCCAAGAAGTGAGCAGACAACAGAAATGAGAAGTGACAGTGGGTCATACAGACTGATAGCATAGAGTTCAAAATGTGTCCTTTTACACAATGTCTTTTTCAAAGAGAAGGGAGAGAATGATTCAGAGCTTCCCTTGTGGGTCAGTAGCAGGGAACTTGCCTGCTATGCAGTAGATGCAGGTTTGATCCCTGGGTCGGGAAGATTCCTGGAGAAGGAGAGAGTAACCTACTTCAGTATTCTTACCTGGGAAATCCCATGGACAGAAGGAGCCTGGCAGGCTATAGACCATGGGGTCTTAAAGAGTTGGACACGACTTAGCAACTAAACAACAACAACAAAGAATCCTCTAAAAGCAGCAATCTCTTAGCAAGAAGGATGCCATCTGACGATCTAGATGGGAGGTCACTCTGTGTCTTGGTCAGGTACCACAGAATCAGTGAAGAAGTGAGGGGAACACAAGGATGGGAGGAGGTCTGGGACTTTCTGGCAGCCATGTAATGCTGACAGCGCCATGTGAGTAGAACAGAAGGAGAGAGAGCCTGGAGGCCATTCACCTCACATCTTGTGCTCTTTGGCTAAGGAAAAAGTTGTAACTTCTTAAGAGACCTTGATAGTTAGAACCAGGGCACTGGCAGCAGAGATAAGGAAGAGACAGTGTCTTTTTTGTTTTTAGGCAAGGCTTTATTGGGGCCCCTGCTGGAATGGGGGAGTGAGAACAAACAACCGGTTCCCTTGCTTGCTGGCTCCCCAAGGGGAGTGAGCTTGTTCCTTATACCGGATGAGGGTAGGGGTGTGTCCAGGAGCCAGGCTGGAGGGGTGGCTTCGGAATTTTGCCCACCCACTAGGTGGTGTTCTGCACAGGAAGAGAGAAATTCTAAGAAAATTGAGTTGTAGCCTTGATCACATTTGGTGACAGAATAGTATGTGAGGAGTGAATACAAAAGAGTTAAATAGGACAAGTTTCTGACAAGGGCAACAGGAGTGATGGTGAGGCATTCACTGAACTGGGGAAACCCAGGTTTGGAACAGGCATGTGGTAGTGTGGACGAGCCTCTGCAGCTTGAGGTGTATCAGACATGCATCTCCTTGTCTGAGCAGAGGGAGAACCCAGGGTCATGTTTCTTGGCACCTCCTCTTCAGGCCCATGTTCACCCAGAGCTGAGATTTAGAATCGATGGGTTAGCTGCTTATAGGGTAGGTTGGAAGTCCCTCTGCCAGATGCTGCGGGGATGTATCTGCCTTCAATATATTTGGATTCTTTTTGGAGGGAATATAAATACTATGCCAAAAGAATGGTGACTTGTGAAGTGGCCTGCTGGAAGGGAGCCAAAACCACTAAGCCCTTTTTAATTTAGAGTGTCTGATCAGGACAAGGTTTGGTGCAGATGGGGGTCCATAGAACTCTCCTGAGAGGTAGATTAGAGACTGATAATTGAGATTACTGACTTCCAACAATTACTCATTTTAAAACTCAGCCAAAAAGATGTAATTATTTTTCATACATTTGTTTGCTCATGTTGCCAGCTGCAACTCCATGATGTTTTACTTCAAAGGGGAAGAAAGAACAAAAGGAGAAGGAATAAAAAGAATGGAAGGTGACTGCCTTATATTTGAAGATATCATGCTTATCAGAACTGTACTGGCCTCTCTAGTCTCTCTTCTGCTGTATTATTTTGTGTTCCTTGACTTTCCTGCCCATCAGGTCATGAGATCCTGGCCTTTCCACAGAAGTCCATGCAAGGACTGTAGTGGAACCTGCCAAGTTTCATATCTTAAATTCTTCCAGAGCTCCTTATACTCATCTACTTTGCTTCTCTTCATCCTTACCTAGCTTTCTGGCTTTCTCTGATTTTTACCACATTCTCTATCCTCTTTAGCTTTATGATTTTGCATTTTTTTTTTTTTGGTCTGATTCCCAAATTTTTAGTTTGCTTTAGATTCTGAAAAATCTTTCAAGACATGGCTTTTGGAATCTGCCCTCTGCCACCAGACCATTCTCACTATGACTTTGCTGATCTGGGAGCCAATCTCACCAGAAGGGGTTAGAGTGCTGCTGAGAGTTCCTACTGCCCAGGGTCCTCACTGTAGAGCCCCACCTAGCCAGACTCTTCCCTAGAAAGCACTCCTTTTTCTTAATTCTGTCATTTGCCATATGGCTCTCCCTCACTCATCATGGATTTCAACTAGCCATTTAAAACTTTACATATGACCTAATGAACAAGATGGAGAAATGGGGGCAGGGACTACATTTTATTTAATTCTAGATCTCTTATGGTATGTGGTACATAAGGGATTCTAAATTAAATTGAACTAAATTGATTGAATTGAGTTGACTTGGAGGCAGGTAAAATCCTGTTCACTTAGGGAATTTATTCTACTGGGGTAAGCAGCATAATCAAACCTGAAAATCAATATAAAAATGCCATATTTGTCATTCCACAGAAATCTCTGATAATATATATGGATCTCTGTTTTCAGTCTCAGGTCTTAGCCTGTTAAACGTTTGTATCCTTGCCTTAAACTAACACTTAAAAGATATATTCTTTAAAAATTCTGAGTGATGTCACTAATATTACAGATAAGAGAATTCAAAACTCCAAATGATCCCAGCAGCCTATAACAAAGAAGTAAAACCAGTAAGTTGGAACTTAGGGTAAGAGTAACAGGCCACACTTATACTTGTGAGATCTACTAATGTAGGCCAGCATGGTGTATTGGATTGGTTTCTGGGGACAAAATACAATATTAGTGGGAAAACTGACAAAATCTACCTATTATTCTACAGTTTAGTTAATAGAGATGTACCAATGATAATTTACTAGCTTTGATTAATTTTTTGTGGTTATATAAGATTTTAACATTAGAGAAAACTGGGTGAAGGGGATGTGGGAACTCGATAAATCTAAAATTTTTATAAAATTAATATTTATTTAAAAAAGACCACCCAATAAATAACAGTTTTATTTAAAGAACAATAATAAAAATTTTACTACAAGAAGGCCTCATTGTTTAAAGACACTAATGGTGGTTCTGTAGTAAAGAATCTTCCTGTCAATGCAGGAAACACAGGTTCTATCTCTGATCTGGGAGGATCCCACATGCCACAGAACAACTAAGCTCGTGCACTGCAACTACTCAGCCCTGAGCCTATGTTCTAGAGCCCGGGAGCCACAGCTACTGAGCCAACACACCACAGCTACTGAAACCCACATGCCCAGGGCCCAGTGCTCCCAACAAAGGGAGCCAATGCAACGAGAAGCCCGCACAGTGCAAAGAAGGGTACCCCCTCCTCACTGCAACCAGAGAAGATGTCGTGTAGCAACGAAGACTGATCACAGTGGAAAGTAAATAAATTAAATTAAGAAGCCAAGGTAAATTCTGGCTACTTTCCTAGAAATCCAGTATTCAGAACAAGAGAGGCAATGGTTCTATTCTACTGTGGGATTCCTAGATCACATGCATAGTTTTATATGCAGTTCTGGCATTGTTACCATCATTGACATTATTAGCCTTCATTGTCTGTGACACCCTGTACACTGAGTATTTCTCAGAGGCAAGCTGTGTTTGGTATTCATCTTTCTGTCTTTGACACCCAAGACAAAGCCTGACAAAGGTGTTTGCTAGCTATTTATAGTATTGAGGAATGACTTTGGAAAAAAGTAGTAAATAACTGTATATGTGAATATTAATAGAATATTTCCTTATCCAAGACTGGTTTAGAGTTCATCCTTTGGGGTCCACAAAAGCATGGCTTCAAATCCCAGCTACACAACATAGAAAAATTAATCTAATTGTATCTCAGCTTTCAAAAATGCAAATGGTAGAAGATACTACTTATATCTCAGAGCTTAAATGCTTCCTTCTAAGTGAGGCCTTCACCCCAAAACATCTCCTTTTTCCTGATTAATTTTTCCAACAAATTTGTCTCTTTCTACAAGAATGTAAGCTCCATGAAGGCATGGATTTATGCTTGTTTTCATTGCTGTATCCCCAGAGTTTAGACAAGCTGGTTACATGGGGTCAGACATTCAACAGTGGTGCTAACTGTTTAATAGGGGTATTGTGAAGACTGAATGACAACTGTATACAAAGTTCATAGCACTGTGTTTGGCACATGCTAAGCACTCAACAACTACCACTGTTATAAAATAAAAGGCAGAGTAAGAGGCAACATTCAGTTCAGTTCATTTCAGTTGCTCAGTCATGTCTGACTCTTTGCGACCCCATGAACAGCAGCACACCTGGCCTCCCTGCCATCACCAACTCCCGGAGTTTACCCAAACTCATGTCCATTACAACAAGCTAATATGTGACTCAGAACATACAACAGGATATCATCAACATTTGAACCATAATTTACATTGAAATTGGAAGGTATGGTTGAAATAATCTGGTCTGACTTTATAAGACCCATAGAGAAGTGTTTCTTCCAAGGTCAAAGAGGTAGCCAATGGCAGAGCTTGGACAATATTATTCTCCCATAAATGCTTTTCTAGTGATTTCCAAAATATACTATCAGAGTATTTTCTTTGTTAGACATTTCATTTTGGAGAAGGCAATGGCACCCCACTCCAGTACTCTTGCCTGGAAAATCCCATGGATGGAGGAGCCTGGTGGGCTGCAGTCCATGGGGTCACTAAGAGTCAGACACAACTGAGTGACTTCACTTTCACTTTTCACTTTCATGCACTGGAGAAGAAAATGGCAACCCACTCTGCTGTTCTTGCCTGGAGAATCCCAGGGATGGGGGGAGCCTGGTGGGCTGCCATCTATGGGGTCATACAGAGTCGGACATGACTGGAGTGACTTAGCAGCAGCGGACACTTCCTTTTGACAAGTATCCCTAGGTATGGGAATGACTCTTTCCATCTAGTACTTTCAAAACACACACACACACACACATAAACAAGTTATGTGTTCCTCTAGTCCAATGACATATGAAAATAATGCCATACTTCACTATGTCTAACAGTACAAGAGCTGTATGATTTAAAAACTCATGTTCAGTTCAGTTCAGTTCAGTTGCTCAGTCATGTCCAACTCTTTGCTACCCATGAATCGCAGCACGCCAGGCCTCCCTGTCTATCACCAACTCCCGGAGTTCACTCAGACTCACACCCATTGAGTCAATGATGCCAAACAGCCATCTCATCCTCTGTCATCCCCTTCTCCTCCTGCCCCCAATCCCTCCCAGCATCAGAGTCTTTTCCAATGAGTCAACTCTTCGCATGAGGTGGCCAAAGTACTGGAGTTTCAGCTTTAGCATCATTCCTTCCAAAGAAATCCCAGGGCCGATCTCCTTCAGAACGGACTGGTTGGATCTCCTGGCAGTCCAAGGGACTCTCAAGAGTCTTCTCCAACACCACAGTTCAAAAGCATCAATTCTTCACTGCTCAGCTTTCTTCACAGTCCAACTCTCACATCCAAACATGACCACAGGAAAAACCATAGCCTTGACTAGAGACCACAGGAAAAACCATAGCCTTGACTAGAGACCACAGGAAAAACCATAGCCTTGACTAGATGGACCTTTGTTGGCAAAGTAATGCCTCTGCTTTTCAATATGCTATCTAGGTTGGTCATATTTAATTCTGCCTATGCTGGAATGAAAGTATTGATAAATCCTATTCCCAAAAAAATACATCAAGCTGGACAAGATTGATACAAATAACCATTAGTGTTTTGAAAATTGACCAAATTGACAACAATCTCAAAACTACTATGTTTTAAAAGCAGCTGAATTTCAAGTAGTAAGAATGAGAATCGATGACATTCTGTCCTGGATTCATTCTACTTTCCCCCTGCTTGGTGAATTCTAGGAATAGGCCAGGCTGTGAGGATTGGCAACTTCTCTGTCATGATTGAAGGGACCCAGTTAATTTGGAGAAATAGGCAGTGCCCGGACACAGGAACACTATCTGTGGGCAAGTGAGGAAGGCCCAAAGTTACATAGCGAGAACAAGCATATTCCTGGCTGAGATGGGTGCAGGCACAGTAGAGATATGAGAAGAAGCCTAAAGCAGCACCCATGACTGGACAACCTTGAGGTTCCACAAATGTCCACAGAAATCACAGCATAAAAGGCAAAGTGAAAGCCAGGGCAGACCTGAAACTGCCTGAACCTTGGGTTCCCCACTCCCACACAGGGATCCAATATCAGAGAATACAAGTCTTACAGGCTTAGGGTGGATGAGCACAAACTCAGTCTGATCATCACTGACTTACACAGACACAAGTATGACTCCCTAGGAATTCAGACTTGAAAATAAAAAAGAAAAATTGAGTAGAAGCATTGGAGAAAGGTGCCAAGATAATTCAAGGGTAAGTTCAGTTCAGTTCAGTCACTCAGTCGTATCCGACTCTTTGCAACCCTGTGGACTGCAGCATGCCAGGCTTCCCTGTCCATCACCAGCTCCTGGAGTGCACCCAAACCCATGTCCATAGAGTTAGTGATGCCATCCAACCAGCTCATCCTCTGTTGTCCCCTTCTGCTCCTGCCTTCAATCCTTCCCATCATCAGCGTCTTTTCCAATGAGTCAGTTCTTCATATCAGGTGGTCAAAGTATTGGAATTTCAGCTTCAACATCAGTACTTCCAATGAATTTTCAGGACTGATTTCTTCTAAGATTGACTGGTTGGATCTTCTTGTAGTCCAGGGGACTCTCAAGAGTTTTCTCCAACACCACAGTTCAAAAGCATCAGTTCTTCAGTGCTCAGCTTTCTTTATAGTCCAACTCTCATATCCCTACATGACTACTGGAAAAACCATAGGCTTGAATAGACGGACCTTTGTCGGCAAAGTAATGTCTCTGCTTTTTAACATGCTGTCTAGATTGGTCACTGTTTCCATTGTTTCCCCATCTATTTGCCATGAAGTTATGGGACCGGATGCCACGATATTAGTTTTCTGAATGTTGAGCTTTAAGCCAACTTTTTCACTCTCCTCTTTCACTTTCATCAAGAGGCTCTTTAGCTTTTCTTCACTTTCTGGTATAAGGGTAGTGTCATCTACCTATCTGAGGTTACTTTCTCCCGGCAATCTTGATCCAGCTTGTGCTTCATCCAGCCTGGCATTTCACATGATGTACTCTGCATAGAAGTTAAATAAGCAGAGTGACAACATACAGCCTTGACATACCCCTTTACTGGTTTGGAATGAGTCTGTTCTTCCACGTCCAGATCTCACTGCTGCTTCTTGACCTGCATACAGATTTCTCAGGTGGTCTGGTATTCCCATCTCTTTCAGAATTTTCCACAGTTTGTTATAATCCACAAAAATCAAAGGTTTTGGCCTAATCAATAAAACAAAACTAGATGTTTTTCTGGAACTCTCTTGCTTTTTCGATGATCCAGCAGATGTTGGCAATTTGTGTTCTGGTTTCTCTGCCTTTTCTAAATCCAGGTTGAACATCTGGAAGTTCACAGTTCATGTACTGTTGAAGCTTGGCTTGGAGAATTTTGAGCATTACTTTTCTAGAGTGTGAGATGAGTGCAATTGTGTGGTAGTTTGAAAATTCTTTGGCATTGCCTTTCTTTGGGATTGGAATGAAAACTGACCTTTTCCAGTCCTGTGGCCACTGCTGCTGCTGCTGAGTCACTTCAGTCGTGTCCGACTCTGTGCGACGTCATAGATAGCAGCCCACCAGGCTCCCCCATCCCTGGGATTCTCCAGGCAAGAACACTGGAGTGGGTTGCCATTTCCTTCTCCAATGCATGAAAGTGAAAAGTGAAAGGGAAGTTGCTCAGTCGTGTCTGACTCTTCGCGACCCCATGGACCACAGCCCACCAGGCTCCTCTGTCCATGGGGTTTTCCAGGCAAGAGTACTGGAGTGGAGTGCCATCGCCTTCTCTGGTGGCCACTGATGAGTTTTCCAGATTTGCTGGCATATTGACTGCAGCACTTTCATAGCATCATCTTTTAGGATTTGAAATGGCTCAACTGGAATTCCATCACGTCCACTAACTTTGTTCATAGTGATACTTCCTAAGGCCCACTTGACTTCGCATTCCAGGTGTCTGGCTCTAGGTGAAGGATCAAACCATCATGGTTATCTGGGTTATGAAGATCTTTTCTGTATAGTTCTTCTGTGTATTCTTGCCACCTTTTCTTAATATCTTCTGCTTCTGTCAGGTCCATACCATTTCTGTCCTTTATTTTGCCCAACTTTGCATGAAATATTCCCTTGGTATTTCTACTTTTCTTGAAGAGATCTCTTGTCTTTCCCATTCCATCTTTTCCCTCTATTTCTTTGCATTGATCACTGAGGAAGACTTACTTATCTCTCCTTGCTATTCTTTAGACCTCTGCATTCAAATGGGTATATCTTTCCTTTTCTCCTTTGCCTTTAGCTTCTCTTCTTTCTCAGCTATTTTTAAAGCCTCCCCCAACGACCATTTTGCCTTTTTGCATTTCTTTTTCTTGGGGATGGTCTTGATCACTGCCTCCTATACAATGTCATGAACCTCCATCCACAGTCCTCTAGGCACTCTGTCTATCAGATCTAACATCTTGAATCTATTTGTCACTTCCACTGTATAATCATAAGGGATTTGATTCAGGTCATACGTGAATGGTCTAGTGGTTTTCCCTATCTTCTTCAATTTAAGTCTGAATTTGGCAATAAGGAGTTCATGATCTGAGCCACAGTCAGTTCCCAGTCTTGCTTTTGTTGACTGTATATAGCTTCCCCATATTTGGCTGCAAAGAATATAATCAATCTTATTTTGGTATTGACCATCTGATGATGTCCATGTGTAGAGTCTTCTCTTGTGTTGTTGGAAGAGGGTGTTTGCTATGACCAGTGCGTTCTCTTGGCAAAACCCTGTTAGCCTTTGACCTGCTTCATTTTGTATTCCATGGCCAAATTTGCCTGTTACTCCAAGTAGCTCTTGAGTTCCTACTTTTGGATTCCAGTCCTGTACAATGAAGCAACACCTTTTTTTTTTTTTTTGAGTGTTAGTTCTAGAAGGTCTTGTAGGTCTTCATAGAACTGTTCAATTTCATCTTCTCCAGCATTACTAGTCAGGGCATAGACTTGGATTACTATGATATTGAATGGTTTTTCTTCGAAATGAACATAGATCATTCTGCATTTTTGAAATTGTACCCAAATATTGCATTTCAGACTCTTTTGTTGACTATAATGGCTACTCCATTTCTTCTAAGGTTTTCTTAACTACAGTAGTAGATATCATGGTCATCTGAGTTAAATTCACATATTCCAGTCCATTTTAGTTCTCTGATTCCTAAGATGTCAATGTTCACTCTTGCCATCTCCTATTTGACCACTTCCAATTTGCCTTGATTCATGGACCTAACATTCCAGGTTCCTATGGATATTGCTCTTTACAGCGTCAGACTTTACTTCCATCACCAGTCATATCCACAACTGGGTGATGTTTTTGCTCTGGCTCTGCCTCTTCATTCTTTCTGGAGTTATTTCTCCACTCTTTCTAGTAGTATATTGGTCACCTATCAACCTGGGGATTTCATCTTCCAGTGTCATACCTTTTTGCTTTTTCATTCTGTTCATGGGGTTCTCAAGGCAAAAATACTGAAGTGGCTTCCTATTCCTGTCTCCAGTGGACCACATTTTGTCAGAATTCTCTGCCATGACCCATGCATCTTGAGTGGCCCTACATGGCATGGCTCATATTTTCAATGAACTCGACAAGGATGTGGTCCATGTGATCAGTTTGGTTAGTTTTCTGTGATTGTGGTTTTCATTCTGTCAGCCATCTGATGGTGAAGGATAAGAAGCTTATGGAAGCTTCCTGATGGGAGAGACTGACTGAGGGGGAAACTAGGTCTTGTTCTGATGGATGGGGCCATGTTCAGTAAATCTTTAATCCAATTTTCTGTTGATGGGCTGGACTGTGTTCCCTTCCTGTTGCTTGACCTGAGGCCAAACTATGGTGGAGGTAATGGACATAATGACAACCTCCTTCAAAAGGTCCCATGCATGCACTTCTTTGCCTCCAACCCTGAAGCAGGGCACCACTGACCCACACCTCTGCCAGAGACTCCTGGACACTTATGGGCATGTCTGGGTCATTTTTTTGTTGGGTCACTGCTCCTTTCTCCTGGGTCCTGGTGCATACAAGCTTTTGTTGTGCACTCCAAGAGTCTGTTTCCCCAGTCCTGTGTAAGTTCTTGTGGTTCTATGGTGGGGTTATTGGTGACCTCCTCCAAGAGGGCTTATGCTATACCCGGGTCTGCTGCACCCAAAGCCCCTGCAGCAGGCTGCTGCTGATCCATACCTTCACAGGAGACACTCAGACACAGGTCTGTCTCAGTCTCTGTGGGTTGGGTAAATACTAGTCTTTTCAACAAGTAGTGCTGCAACAGTTAAATATCCATATGCCAAAAAAAAAAAAAAAAAAAATGAACTTAAGACCCTTACCTCATGCCATATATAAAACATTAATTCAAAATGGATCATGGATTTAAATGTAAATGAAAACTATGAAAAATTTAGGAGAAGACAGAGGAGAAAATTTCTGTGGCTTTAAGATAGGCAGCTTTTGTTGGGCTGCCGTCTATGGGGTCGCACAGAGTCAGACACGACTGAAGCGACTTAGCAGCAGCAGCAGCAGCAGCAGCAGCAAAGACTCCCAAAGCATGATCCATAGGAGAAAAAATAAGTTGGACTTCAAAAGTTAACAACTTCTATCCCTCAAAGGACATGGTTAAGAAAATGAGTGAAAAGCTAAGGTATGGATTAAGGGGAATATTGATAAAGCATGTATCTGACAAAGGAATTGCATTCACAACACATGAATAACTCTCAAAACTCATTTAAGAACAGAACCCAATTTGTAAAAAATGGATAAAAAAATTAAACTAACACTTCATCAGAGAAGATATATAAAGGCCAAACAAACACATGATAAGATAATCTATCATAAGTAGTTACTAGGGCAACACAAATTAAAACCACAACGAGATACAACTACATTCCCACTAAAATGGCTATACTGAAAAATATAGGTAATTCCAAGTGTTAGCAAGCACATGGAGACACTAAAAACCCTCTCTCTGATATTATTAGCAGGAATGCAAAATGGCACTAATAACTTGGAATACCTTGTGACAGTTTTGGACTTTTTGTTTTGTTTTAAGTTGCATGTAAACTGTATGACCCAAAGATTCAATTCCTAGAAATCTATCCAAGAGAAAAGTGATCACATGTCCATTCAAAGATATGCACATGAATGTTCACAATAAAATTAACCATTTTAGCCCTAAAGGTAACAATCCAAATGTCCATTAACCAAAGAATAGATAAACACATTGTGTTATACTTTTTCAATAGAATATTATTCAGCACTAAAAATGAGTGAACTACTGACAGATGCTACAACATGGATTAATCAAACTTCAAAAATGCATTGCTACATAAAAGGAGCTGAATTCAAAAGACAACTAAATAATACACTATTCTATTTACAGGAAATATTCAGAAGTGGCAAACTTATAGTGTCAGAGAGCAGATAAATAGTTTCTTGTGGATGGGAGAAGTGAGAATTTGCAAAAGAAATTTTGGGGTTGATGGAAACATTCTAAAATGAGACTGTGGTGATAGCTGTAAAACTCTATAGATTCACTAAAAATCATAGAATTGTACCCTTACAATGTGATAATGTCATAGTATATAAATTGTACCTCAACAAAAGTGTTAAAGCAATGGCAACCCACTCCAGTACTCTTGCCTGGAAAATCCCACGGATGGAGGAGCCTGGTAGGCTGTGGTTCATGGGGTCACTGGGAGCTGAATACGACTGAGCGTCCTCACTTTCACTTTTCACTTTCATGCATTTGAGAAGGAAATGGCAACCCACTCCAGTGTTCTTGCCTGGAGAATCCCACGGACAGGGGAGCCTGGTGGGCTGCCGTCTCTGGGGTCGCACAGAGTCGGACATGACTGAAGCGACTTAGCAGCAAAAGTGTTAAAACATGAGAAGATAAAGATTTTTCCTATGATGTGTTTAACTTAAATGTCAGATTGTGGATGTGATGCATGCACAAAGCAATTTTTTTGGTGTGGTTAGAGAGGGCCACTGGTGAGTAAGAAAATAAAATGCCATTTTGGATGATGTGTTATTGTTTAGTCGCTAAGTTGTGTCCAACTCTTTGCGACCCCACGGACTGTGGCCACTAGGCTCCTCTGTCCATGAGATGTCGCAAGCAAGAATACTGGAGAGGGTTGCCATTTCCATCTCCAGAGGATCTTTCTAACCCAGGCATTGAATCCGTGCAACCTGCACTGGCGGATGGATTCTTTACCACTGAGCCACCAAGGAAGCCCTCTGAATGATATAATTAGTAGTAATAGAAACCATGCCCATAGTGATTAATAGTTTCAGCACTAGAAATTCAAAATCTTGCTTCCTTCATGCGCTTTCTAAGAATTATCTGTTGACATGTTTAGCTTTCTACTTGTAATTATCCTCCCTCCAAATTGGAATAAGGATTAACTAATTACAGTGGTGCCTTTAGACATGAGCCGTATCAAACGCCCTAGTAACCAAGAATTGTCCTGCCTACAAAGTATGCCAGAAAGCCTTGAAGCCTGGAATCTGCTTCGAGACCCGATTCAGTGGAACTGAACCAAGCCACAGAGCTTCCCTAATCTGGTTTAGCCAGCAGTGGCACACCCTACACTTCCACTAACTTTACTTTCTTAAGAGTAGCTTTGGATAAACTACAATTACTTTCTCAAAATCTATTATGGGTTTCAGTAGGTACAATGTGAAAAGCGGCAGTGAGTCCATCGAAGTGTCAGGATATGGCATTAGAAGCCATGGGTTTAATATTGGCCTAGTCACAAACTAGTCATTTAGCTTTAGCCAAGTAACTTATCTGATTAGCCTTAGACTATTTTTCCCAAATTGAGATAATCTTGCCTACCCCAAAACGGTTGCAAAAAACAACAAGTGTACCTAAACAACAAGTAAGATAGTGTACCTAAAGTGCCTGACCCAGTGTCTGTGTATTGAATCTGAATAAAGGATACAGCCACAATTCCTTAATTTGACAATCAAAGTTTTCCAGAGCTTGGTCCCAATCTTCCTCTCTATTCTTATCTTCCATATCTATAGGGCTTCCCTGGTAGTGAAGAACCTAGGTTAAAATTTTAAGTCCCCTTTATGTTAAAACCCCGGAGGCAGGCCATGCCCACGGAAGATAACTTTCCCCTTATCTGGTGACTCAGAGTCTCCTGGTCCCTAACAAAGCCCCATTCTATTAATTCTTAACTGATGACTTACAACCTAGTTTCCTGACCTTGCGAAGAGACCCCCTCTCAAAAAGATGTATTTTCTGTCGGACTTTTCCGGGTAATTGTTCTCCTAAGAACTGGCCAAGCACCGCAGGGTGGTCAGTCAACTGTTTCGACTTAATTACCTGCAGACCTATCCCACCAATCAAGCGTCCTCACCCCACCTACACCTGCCTATGGCTCCCTACCACATTGTTCCCAATATCCTGACCCCACCCACACCTGCCTGTGATTTTTCGGTATAAAAGTTCCTCGCGATTAGTGTACGAGGTTCATCTCCTCGGGTGGAGATTGAACCCCGACGCGCCGGCCTAATAAATCCTCTTGCCTGTTGCACAGAATCCGAGTCACTGTGGTCTTTAGAGCGACAGATCCTGAGAAAAGGCTGTTAGGTCTTACAGTGTCTCAGAGGTTAAAGCATCTGCCTCCAATGCGGGAGACCTGGGTTCGATCCCTGGGTTGGGAAGATCCCCTGGAGAAGGAAATGGCAATCCACTCCAGTATCCTTGCCTGGAGAATCCCATGGATGGAGGAGCCTAGTAGGTTACAGTCCACGGGGTCGCAAAGAGTCAGACACGACTGAGCGACTTCACCTTCACCTTCACTAAGTTTTAGCTAGAAAACAGTCACCTAGGATGAAGATTTGATTTCTCATCCATCCTTTAGTTAAGCGTGGATATGAGTTCTATTGAATGGGATAAACATGAAAGTGTCAGAATTGCGTCCTCTCCCTTCTCCCTGTACTTTCTTCATCATGCTTCCTGGAATATGGAAATGCTGGTAGAATCTCACATGTGACGATGAGATTGCGAGGCACTTCCGAGGGATAGCAGCAGAAAGCTGAAAGAATTTGACTCCAATAGTTTTCAGGAGCAGGGCTACACCATGAGCTCTGGATTTCCTGCATCTAGACTTGTATAGAAAGAGAAATAAACTTCTATCTTGTTTAAGGTGCTGTTATTTTAGATACATATTTTGTGTATTAGTTATTGAAAGCCAAACTTATTCTATTATTCCTCCTATCAGCTTTCTGATTCTCTTTGCTCTTCACATTGTCTCTAGACATATCTTCATTCATTCATTCAGTAGTTTACTCCATAGCCACTCAATATGCACCTGGATTCTGCCTGGCATAAATCTAAGAGGGTGCTGGAATGGACATAGGAATGGAATGAACCAAATGAAGTGTTAGTCACCCAGTGGCATCTGACTCTTTGCAACCCCATGGACTGTAGCCTGCCAGGCTCCTCTGTCCATGGGATTCTCCAGGCAAGAGTACTGGAGTGGGTAGCCATTCTCTTCTCCAGGAGATCTTCCCAACTCAGGGATTGAACCTGGGTCTCCTTCATTGTAGGCAGATACTTTACTATTTGAGGAACCAGGGAAGCCTGAAACAAATAGATCCTGCCCTTAAAAGTCACAAATATTGACTGAAACTCTCTTGCTCTTAATTTATATGATAAGTCATGTGTGTGGCAAACGTTCATCTCAGAATTTCTCCAACAGTCCCATCTCAAATAATCTCACTACTTCCAGTAATACATTGTTGATCAGACCATATGTATCTAATATATTCTATATGGCTCTCTACAACCACTCTCTGCCTTTCTTCACCATTTTCTTTGTTCGGGAAGACTTGTCTGTATGGATTACTTCAGTGGTCTCTTGCCCTCTAATTTCCAATCGGGTTAGTCAATAGGAACCCCTGGCAGAAGATCAGAGGGAAGTAAGAAAGTGGGTTCTCTGTGTTTATTTTTCTCAGCTCCTTCCCTGTGGGGTCATCTCAGGCTAACTTTGCTCCTCAACTGAAGGTCACTGTCGCACTCAAGGTGGCCCACCGCATGACTCTCTCCTATTGGGTTCTGGTTGCCGTTCCCTCCCTTCAGTTCCTTTGCACTGTCAGGCCCCAGGGAACTGCACTGTACCCCGTGGCTTCTGTGCAAGTGCCCACACCTTGTAAACAGCCCATTTATTAAGCTCCTCTCAAATCATCCTAATGTGAGGCTGCCATCTGTTTCCTGCTAGAAGGCTGACTGACACACCATGCGTCCCAATTCTCAGTTCAAAAGATACAGGCACCAAATATACATGGCACCCATCAGAAACACTGTTAGGAAGAAGGCTGGAGTAGAGGAAAGATATTCTTTATTAGCAGCTGAAGGAAGTACTGCTGACCACAGAGAACAAAGCTTGTGCATCTGGTATGAAGAACACTTTTATATCCTTATAGAACACTTTTAGGGTGGGCAGAGGGAAAAAGAGAGGAAAAGAGAGTAGGAAGGTGTGGTAGGCAGAACAATGCACCCCCTTTCCCCAAATACCCAAGTTCTAATTCTTGGAACTTGTGAACATGCTACCTTACATGACAAAAGGGACTTTATAGCTGTGATTTAATTAAAGATCTTGCTGATACCTTGATTTTAGCCCAGAGAGGCCAACTTCAGACTTTTCCTGAACTGTAAGATAATAAATTTATGTTGTTTTAAGCCACCAAGTCGATGTAATTTGTTATGTCAGCAATAGGAAACTAGTATAGAATGTAAGACTGAAATCTCCAAACCCAGAGAACTAAACCTGGGAAGGAAGAAGGGCTGGGGACCTAATAAGTGACAGAGATGAACACACTATGGACAGAAAAACCATACTGCACACCACCTGCTAATCTGTATTGCAGGCAAATTGAGTTCACTAAAAAGCAAATTTACTCTTCATCTCATAAGCTTAGACTCATAAATGCTTTCACACCTTTTGCAATACCTAGTAGAAACCTTTTTTCCCTCAGAGTTTTGGGGATTCTCCAGAACTTTTGTATT
Source organism: Aepyceros melampus (assembly GCA_006408695.1). Taxonomy (NCBI): domain Eukaryota; kingdom Metazoa; phylum Chordata; class Mammalia; order Artiodactyla; family Bovidae; genus Aepyceros; species Aepyceros melampus. Next base: position 83,073 of record SJXQ01007524.1, read on the forward strand.
TTGTTAGAGAGATGTATCAGCTTCATTCAGAAGGACAGGCATCTGCTTTACTCCTATTCTATGACTTCTTGGTAGTCAAAGTATCAAAAATATTACACACAGAAAACTATGATTTTTAAAATTTCCACAGCATATAGTCTACAAAGCACCATTATATATTATTTGCATCCTATAAAATCCATTGCTAAGCTCCTCCCCTAGACTGCCCATTTCCCAGTGGGCCTTACCACGCTCTGACCCAGCTGCTCCCGGAAGAAGTAATCCATGTTTCTCTTTTGCAGGCTCTCAAGGTAATGCTGAAAGCGAGTGTATGTGTAAGGGTAGCAGTAAGCAAATTGGTAAATATCTTCTTCTCGGTCAAAACAAAATGCAAAGGACATCACGTAATTCTTCCTATGGTCTGGGCAGCGGTAGTAGTAGACATTTTTGGGTGGCAGTCTTTGCCTGAAAGATACAAAGAAATTTGGGCATATCAGACAGTCATTCAAGCTTCAAACTGTAATCAATGGGAATAAATGCCCAAGAGTAAAACTGTAACATCAAGAATCCTAGGTGGTGGCTAAGAATAACAGTGTATACCAACTTCTGGTAAAAAGAATCTGGAGGGCTTCCCTGGTGGCTCAATGGTAAAGAATTCACCTACCAATGCCGGAGACATGGGTTCAATTTCTGGTCCAGGAAGATCCCACATACCATGGATCAGCTAAGCCGATGCACCACAACTATTGACCCTGTGTTCTAGAGCCCAGGAACGACAACTACTGAAACCCACAAGTCTAGAGCTTGTACTCCACAACAAGAGAAGCCACAGCAATGAGAAGCTGCACACCTCAACTAGAGAGTAGCCCCCACTCACCACAACTAGAGAAAAGCCCATGCAGCAACAAAGACCCAGCACAGCCAAAAATGATTCATTATTTTTATGAAGACTAGAATCTGGCAGCATTTGGTTCAAATTCCAGCCCTACCATTTTGCCGGGGTCCAGCCCCGGTAGATCCAGGGTAATTTGAAGTGGGGACAGAGTTGGCGATTAGGAAAGAATTATTTAAGTAGAGATATAAAGAGAGATTAGGGAAGAATAGTGTAGTGACAGAGAGGAGAGAAAATAGAGGAGAAAAAGAGGCTGTATTCCTTGGTTTACATAGAAAGCCAAATAAAGCCCCGAGATAAGGGCTTACACCATCTATGTAAGGCCACAGGCACCTGCTTGAATAGCGGAGGGTGCCCTGCCTTGGGCTCCCTCTCATGTGGGTCTTAGAAGCCCAGGCAAATAAGCAGACACAGTGAGCCTCTATGTTCCAGATGGGAATTCAGCCTGAAAAGGAGAAAAAGAAAAGAAGACATGGGGGAAGCCAGATTTCCGAGAAACTGGTTCATCTTTTATTTTCCAGGAAAGCTTTTATACTTTTGGTTATACATAGAGATCAATGGATAATACAAAGTCATGCAGGGTCAGCAGCCCTGACCCTTATTGAGACCAGGCTTTCTCGCTGCATACCTAGCTGTATATACAGGTCTTAGGTGACTTACATCATCTTCCGGCCAGGAGGCCTATTAGCACTTTATGGCCCTTTTCTGATAAGGGTCTGTCAACCAGAAAACTTATTTTCCCTAAAAGTGTTGTTCTTACTAAAGTCTGGTGCCACTCTCAGAAAGCACTAATTAAAGTTTACTAAAGTCTGGTGCCACTCTCAGAAAGCACTAATTAAAGTTAAATTCTTACATAGCAAGGATACAACAATTTATAACAAGGAAGGAGGAGTACAGTGATTTATAACAAAGAGAAAATTCATTAACTCAAAAGTCCAATATTGCTAACATCAAAACTACTATATTCTTTTTTCTACATCCCAATTACATTGATTAATATCCTCCAGGTGCCTAAAAGATAAAGGATATGGAGGCCTGGCAGCAGTCATTAACTCAACAATGAAACCCTTCACCAATATAATTCTTAGCTCTTTAAAAAAGGCTCTATATCTTTAAGCTTCATGCCTCTTACGGTAGGGGGCTGTAAACAATCACATGCATAGTTGTAAAAGTCCGGGTAAACCTGTCAGGCAAGTTAGAGAGCCATCAGAGGGATTTGAGTTGAGCCACTCCTTTTATATGAAGGAGACTGTTAACTGGAGCTCTAAGTTAACTTTTTCCAGAGAAAGGTGGTAGGGGATAGTTCTCTGTTAATGTCAGAGGATCAGTGAAAGTCATAAAATAGTAAGACAGACAGATTCTGGGTTTGGGGTAGATGCTAGAGAATTTCCACAGGGGCCCCATGAGGCCTGATCCCGCCTTTGCATGTCAGGGCCCTTCCTCATGATTTTTGCCATGGGCGGGATCCCCCATGCTGGCTCCTGGCACCCTTTATCAACTGTATAGACAATTCAAAGTCAAAAGCAAACAAGTTTTATTCATCATTTATTCCTACTTTGAGCACCTGTTAAATACCAGACATTGTGCTAGCTTATTGGTGTAAACAAGATAGGACAGATATTTGTCCTCATGGAGTATATATCCTGGTGGGGAAGCAGTCAACAAAATAATTTAAATAAATATATAATATAGTTACAGACTCTAAAAGTGCATTGAGAGGAAATAGTGTGATGTTATAGTCACATAAATAGGAAAGGCCTACTTTCCCAGGGAAGTCAGATTTTGGTATTATAACACAAATTCAGGCCTTTTTTTTTTTTAATTAATTTTTATTTTTTTAGTTTGTTTTGCTTTACAATACTGTATTCGTTTTGCTACACATCGACATGGATCAGCCATGAGTGTACATGAACTCCCAATCCTGACCCCCACCTCCCCCCTCCCGCCCCACACCCTCTCTCTGGATTATCCCCGTGCATCAGTCCCAAGCATCCTGCATCCTGCATCAAACCTGGACTGGCGATTCGTTTCACTTATGATATCACACATGTTACACTGCCACTCTGCCAACCCAACCCACCCTCGCCCTCTCCTACAGAGGCCAAAAGGCCGTTCTATACATCTGTGTCTCTTTTGCTGTCTTGCGTACAGGTTTATCATTACCATCATTCTAAATTCCATATATATGTGTAAGTATACTGTATTGGTGTTTTTCTTTCTGGCTTACTTCACTCTGTATAATCGGCTCCAGCATCATCCACCTCATTAGAACTGATTCAAATGTATTCTTTTTAATAGCTGAGTAATACTCCATTGTGTATATGTACCACAGGCCTTTTAAAATAATTAATACACACTGTGAATATTCAAGGGAGAAGAAAAGAATATTCAACATTTATTTAAATTATTACTATTGTTTATTATTTTTCTACAGAGCATTCCATGAGACTAATTTTACAAAGAAGCATTTTGGGAAATACTGCTTTAAAATGCACTGTGTAAGCAGTTCTGCTAAGTTAACATGTTCATGCTCCAACAAGCAACACTAAAACGTATACATGAGAAAAGGCAAAATGTTCCAGTCATAATTCCCATAACATCTGTACATTCACCCACTCCACAGGCTCACTGCACTCCCTCATTTGTATGGTATCCAAATGATTCTCTATTTCCCTAAAGAGAATGTCTTATTTGTGTCTCTTAAAGTCCTATTAATCCTACAAAACCCATATCCAACTGTGCCCTCTCCATGACTGTCCACCGATAATTCAAGGTCTCCTTGTTGTTCAGTCGCTAAGTGGTGTTTTACTCTTTGTGACCCCTTGGACTATTGCACACCAGGCTTTGCTGCTGCTGCTGCTGCTGCTAAGTCGCTTCAGTCACGTCTGACTCTGTGCGACCCCACAGACGGCAGCCCACCAGGCTCCCCCATCCCTGGAATTCTCAAGGCAAGAACACTGGAGTGGGTTGCCATTTCCTTCTCCAATGAGTGAATGTGAAAAGTGAAAGGGAAGTCGCTCAGTCATGTCTGACTCTTAGCAACCCCATGGACTGCAGCCCACCAGGCTCCGCCATCCATGGGATTTTCCAGGCTAGAATACTGGGGTGGGGTGCCATTGCTTTATCCTTCAATACCTCCTGGAGTTTGCTCAAACTCATGTCTGTTGAGTTGATGATGCCTTGCAAACTTCTCATCCTCTGTTGCCCCCTTCTCCTCCTGCCCTCAATCTTTTCCAGCATCAGGGTCTTTTCCAAAGAGCTCCAAGGCATTCCAAGATGCTAGCAATTTGTTATAGAACCTTGTTTCTACCTTGTGTCTCTCTGAGGCTGCCTCAGTGGTCAGGAAGGGAGGTCAGGCTATGGACTTTTGTGGAAGAGCAAACATTACATGGCACTGATGCTGTCCATATTTTGGCTTATACTGCTTGCCTCTATCCAGGCTGTTATGAATCCCCCACACACAAACATTAAATGGAAAACATGAAATGGAAACATTAAAAGATTACTGTTAATTAAAGAAAAAACTCAGACATCTCAAGTTAATGAATTTAGCATTTTTCTATGTATAGAAAGACAAGAGTTTGGACTTACTGAAATAGTTTCTTTGATATACACTTTAACTACCTAGGGCCAGTATCCTGTTGTTGCTTCCATCCTGAATCCCTAAGGGTGCACAGATGGGGGTGACTGCATTGCTTGATGGCTTGGTGTCTGAACATCCTTGTTTACTGATATGGCAGGTTTCATCCACACTAAGTTATTATTCCACTTAGAAGATGTGGTCATGGAGGGTCATAAAAGTTAAGGAGCTTACTTATCTATGCTCTCAAGCCAATAAATCACAAAGCTGGAATTCAAATCTTTTTCTTTCTGATTCCAAGTCAGTACCTGTAACAATCAATTGCAGGTACTGTAACACTCAAGTGTAATTTGCTGCACTCAGTAAGCCAGCAGCAAATTTGTAAAACTCAGCAGTGGCCACAGGACTGGAAAAGGTCAGTTTTCATTCCAATCCTAAAGAAAGGCAATGCCAAAGAATGTTCAAGCTACTGCACAATTGCACTCATCTCACACACTAGTAAAGTGAGAGGCTTTATTATTATTTATTATCCTCCAAGTGAGGCTTCAACAGTATGTGAACCAAAAAATTCCAGATGTTCAAGCTGGATTCAGAAAAGGCAGAGGAACTAGAGATTATATTGCCAACATCCGTTGAATCACAGTAAAGCAAGAGAAATCCAGAAAAGACATCTACTTCTGCTTCATTGAATACACTAAAACCTTTGACTCTGTGGATTACAACAAATTTGAAAATTCTTCAAGAGATGGAAATAAACTCTAACCTGCCTCCTGAGAAATCTGTATGCAGGCCAAGAAGCACAGTTAAAACAGACATAGAATGACGAACTGGTTCAAAAATGGGAAAGGAGTACATCAGAGCTGTATACTGTCACCTTCCTTATATGGAGAGTACACCATGAGAAATGCTGGGCTGGATGAAGCACAAGCTGGAATCAAGAGAAATATCAATAACCTCAGATATGCAGGTGACACTACCCTTATGGTAGAAAGAGAAGAGGAACTAAAGAGTCTCTTGATGAAGGTGAAAGTGGCGAGTGAAAAAGCTGGCTTAAAACTCAAAATTGAAGACCATGGCATCAGGTTCCATCACTTCATGGCAAATAGATGGGGAAACAATGGAAACAGTGACAGACTTTATTTTCTTGGGCTTCAAAATCACTGCAGATGTTGACTACAGCCATGAAATGAAAAGATACTTGCTCCTTGGAAGAAAAGCTATGACCAACCTAGACAGCATTAAAAAGCAGAGACATTACTTTGCCAGGAAAGGTGCATATAGTCAAAGCTATGGTTTTTACAGTGGTCATGTATGGATGTGAGAGTTGGACTATAAAGAAAGCTGAGCACCGAAGAACTGATGCTTTTGAACTGTGGTGTTGGAGAAGACTCTTGAGAGCCCCTTGGACTGCAAGGAGATCCAACAGGTCAATTCTAAAGGAAATCAGTCCTGAATGTTCATTGGAAGGTGAAGCTTTAATACTTTGGCCACCTGATGCGAAGAACTGATTCATTGGAAAAGATGCTGATGCTGGGAAGATTGAAGGCAGGAGGAGAAAGGGATGACAGAGGATAAAGGTTGGATGGCATCACTGGATTGATGGACATGAGTTTGAGCAAGTTCCAGTAGTTGGTGATGGGCAGGGAAGCCTGGCATCCTGAAGTCCTTGGGGCTGCAAATAGTCAGACATGACTGAGCAACTGAACTGAACTGAGCTGTTCCTGTAACACTTCTCCAGGTTCCCTCTTGATAAATTATAGGCTTCTGGCATTCTAGATATGAGTATGCACTAAAAGAAGTGAAAGGCTGGGAGTACAAGGAATTCACCATGGTGAAACACAAAGAATAGGAAGGAAAATCATGAGAAATGTGTCTGATGAGGAAGACAGAAGTCAGATTAGAATGTCCCTCCATACCTGTGGGGTCTGCATCTGAAGATAGAAAGGGATGACGTCATATGAAGGGAAGGTTAAACATTATCCTGAGGTCACAGGGTACTTTTAAGTCAGTGAAAGAATTAAAATTCCATGATTATGCCAGTCTAAGGGATAGGTGAGAGAAGGTTACCTATCAGTCAGATGAAGGACAGGGAGTAGCTGTGCAAGTATAGAAAATATGACAAGTTTGACTATTAGATAAATGTAGCTGATATGACAGGCTGTGGAGTCAAAGATGGGTAAGATTCCAAAAGTGATGAGGAGGACAAGATGTAGAAAGAACAGTTTAAGCAATAAAGGAACAGGGCTTCTCACATAGAAGCCCGTGGTAGTATCAAAGGCTGTCTAGAGGTGTACTTAGGGCCACCAATAGAGGCCATGTGGCTCCTACCCCTAAAATTAGGAAGAATAAACATTTTAGCAACAACAATGGCTAGATAGCATCACTGACTCAGTGGAAGTGAATTTGCGCAAACTTCAGGAGATAGTGTAGGACAGAGGAGCCTGGAGTGCTGCAGTCCTTGGGGTAGCAAAGAGTTGGACATGACTTAGTGACTAAACAATCTTCCTGTGACACAAATGGGGCTTCAAGGCAAACTCATGAGGCACTCTTCCTTTCTAACCTGACTTTTACCCTAAACACTACTGTATTAAGATTTTGGACTTATTAGTGATGAAATAGGGATGGAATGGCCTGGAAGGAAAATGGGGAGTAAGAAGTCCCCTCCTGATCTTTCTGTATATGGAATGAAGGAGAGCAAGCAGTATGTAGGAAGCCAAAGAGGGAAGTAACGGCCTCCAGGATAGTCAGGTCTTAGTTCTTTGTTTTATTCAGCAAATATGTGTTAAGTATCATGTACCAAAGACAAGAGGTAAAGGAAGCAGTGGATTAAAAGACCAAGGATCCAAGAGAGACTTTAACCTGGAAGCTGAGTTTCATAGAAAAAAGTGACAAGTAGAATGTTTTGGATAGAAAAGGGATCAGTGGAAAACCAAGATTAGAGGGAGAACAGACCAGCGTAGGGATAAGGGTATAAGAAGAAGAGGTGATGCTCTACATTCATGATGTGACTGAACATGCAGAAATGTGAGGCTGGTGGAGTAAGTGAGTCCCAGGGTTCCAGATTTGTATTCAAGGAGAATACCAGTGAACATGGCTTTGAGTCTCCAGCCAATGGTCTGTGACACCCACTTCAGACCCTGACTCAGAGGTCTGAAACGGAGGGCACTGGAGCACAATCACACACAAGTGATTCCTACAGTCGCAAGCCCCACAGCTTATGATGCTGATGTTCGCACGTTTTTATTTACTAGTATATCTAATCAAGACCCATACTTTAAATCAATCACCTCGGTTTTTTTCCTCTTCTAGCCATGTTTAGCAACTTGACTCTGAGAGTCTGCTGTCTCCACCACGTTTGATCATGTGCTATCAGGAGAATTCATCTAATGTCTGTAGCCTGCCCCAGCTCCTCTCCTGAGTATGTCAGAAGCCTAACCTGATTTGCAGACAAAGTGAAGGTAATGGACCCTGGGGTGATCATTCAAGACAGCTAAGACGCTGCTCAGGGATTAGATGTTCCAGACTCTGCTAAGGATACTAACAAAAATCTGTTTGAGAAGGATTCAGCAGGCCAAATTCATGAGGACGATACAAAGAATAAAGGAAAAGAGGAACGGGATTATGTTGGAGAAATGTGTCTCATTTGGAATGCACTTCTGGTTTTTCTCTTATTTTGCTCATTACATTTTCACTGTGTCTCAGGCATGGTGTTCAATTTTTTATTTGCATTATCATTGAATCCTCTCAACACCCTACAAACTAGGGGCTATTAACATCCCCTTTTCATAGATAAGAAAATCTAAATCTCAGAGAGGTTAAAAAAAAAAAAATTCCTGAGGTTGCAACAGGAATTGTTGGTAAGCAACAGAACCTGTGTAGACACAGGCCAGTGTGACTCCAAAGTCTATGCTCATTGTCTCTACGGTAACTTGCCACCAACTCATAGCCTTATCTTCTGCTTCCAGAAAAACCCTATCTACAGTACTCTCATCAGTACTCTTGCAAAAAACCCTTCAAATAATTTCCTATCCTCAAAAGGCTCCCCAAGATTTCCCCGTTAGTCCAGTATCATCAACCATTTCTCCCTCCTGAACCCTATGTTTTATTCATACTGAACTACTCACAACTCCCTAACATAATTTTGTGCCATCCTTCAATACCTCTGTGTCTTTGTGTTGGATATTTCCTGCACTTGGACTGCTTCCCCTACCAGATATCCTACGTACTTCATAAACTTATACTCATAGATGTGGTGTGTGGTAGACTGTCATAAAGCTTTAAACATCTTTTAAATGAACTAATTAATGAACAAAAGAATGTATAAATAATGCCTATCATTTAACACATCTCCTCTCTGAAGTGTTCTCTGATTATTCATTCCTTATTAAAGTTTTTTTATACTTTGACATATGATAGTAATATTAAAATAGTTTTGTCACCCGATTTGTCCCTTAACAAAAAGCAACAAATAAATGGAGATTTCTTCAAAGACAAGGTAGGCTTCTTGAAGACAGGAAAGGTGTCACCCTTTTCCTCTCTTTTTCACTAGAAATGGTACAGAGAAGTTTCAAATATTACTTGCTTATTTTAAAAAGCACTGGCAAAAGGGAAAGAAGATTCTTCCCCACAGATAAAAAGTAAGCATCATTGGAAGGTAGATTTTAGCTCAATATAGAGACTCTTGAACAGTCCCCTGAAAGGAAAGTAGAAAGGTCTATGTTACAGGGGAGTACAAGCATGAGAAACTTTAAAGGATCTCATGAAAAAGCTCCTCTACTTGATCTTAAGTTAGACAAAGCAGATTTCTGACTCCACTTAACACAGAGAGTCTGAGATATCAATGGAAGCAATATAACAATAATTAACATTGAACATGTGCTAGGCCATTCTGGGAACATAACATATATTAATTCCTTTAATCTTCACAACAGTCCTTTGAAGTTATTCCTATTATCACAGATTAAATGATAAAAATTAAGATAGGGTCAAGAATACTTCTTAAGAGAAAGAGATTGTAAATGACTCCTTGCTGTCATTGTTCAGTCACTAACTCATGTCTGACTCTTTGTGACACTATGGACTGCAGAACACTGAGCTTCTCTGACCTCCACTATCTCCTGGAGTTTGCTCAAATTCATGTCCAATGAGTTGTGATAGGAGATGCTATCCAATCATCTCATCCTCAGCAGCCCCCTTCTCCTTTAACTTTCAATCTTTCCCAGCATCAAAGTCTTTTCCAATGAGTCAGCTCTTTGCATCAGGTGGCCAAAGTATTGGCACTTCAGCTTCAGCGTCAGTTCTTCCAAAGAATGTTCAGGGTTGATTTCCTTTAGGATTGACTAGTTTGATCTCTTTGCAGTCCAAGGGACCCTCAAGAGTCTTCTCCAGGACCACAATTCAAAAGCATCAGTTCTTTAGTGCTCACCCTTTTTTATGGTCCAACTCTCACATCTATATATGACTATCGGAAGAAAGCATGAGTCCATAGAAGAATCCAGAAAGAGTCTAACACCTGATATTGCCAGAGAGTCAGGTTGACCCCAAGTCCTGTGGTGTGTGCTCTCAGGATTCAGACACTAAAGGATGATCCAGTTCTGGAAACAAGTCATCATCCTGGGCCCATCCTGATGATTAAAGAGCCCCTCCACATATGAAAGGCAGGCTATAACTAATATCCTCAGATTCAGTTGTGCATTCTCATGTGGATGAGTGAGCACACACACTCAAACACACACATGCATGTAGATACTGAACACATTCACCGTCATACTATGTATACTTCTCTTCTATAGCCTCTGTTTCATTATATCAACTTGAGTATATGCCTTTTTCCACCATAGGATTGAGTTCTCACTGAGGGCCAGAATGATACATTCACCTGATTCTGGAGGACCTACACAAAACCTTGAATAGAGGCGATCTTCAAAACACTCATGAATTGGATAAATGAGTGAACTTTAAACATATTCAGTTCAGTTCAGTTGCTCAGTCGTGTCCAATTCTTTGCAACCCCATGAATCACAGCATGCCAGGCCTCCCTGTCCATCACCAACTCCCAGAGTTCACTCAGACTCACATCCATCGAGTCCGTGATGCTATAATTTCAGCCACACCAAGGTATATATATTGTGCTCTTTCCATGTGAAGCTGTGAGTCATTCCTTGAGTACATTACATTTCAGAACCTCCATGCCATTTTAAATACTATTCTGTCAGTCTATAATTGTCTTTCTCACCCTTTTCTATATATTTCATCCCTATGAAGAGAAGTAAGGCCCAGGTCAAATGACATTTCCTCTTTGAAGTCTTTGTCAACAACTCCAGTAATAATTGCTCTAAATACTAACTACAGAAACTCCTGTGCTTCTGATTCACTTCAGAATCCATAGCACTTAACACTATGTTTGACCCTGAAGAGGAGCTCAAAACATGTTTGTTGAGTGAATGAGTGGATTTATGACTCACTAAATAGATGAGTGAATGAATGATTCCTTCATATTTACCATTCTCTCTGCCTTCTTGCCAAACCATTAGCCAAATTACCAATGCATTGTTCTGAAGGTCACCAGAGCACAGAAGAAGAGGAGAAAGCCCAGAACCTGAAGGGTTCTGATGGCTCATTCCCCACTCCTCCTCAAAACCCCTGGAAGACTTTTTTTCCCATGGAAAAAACCCTCTTGTTTATTTGATTAAACAAAAATAAAATTCACATCTGTAAGTATATTATGAAAAAAAAAATAAAATAAGCTGCATAGGAACAATTTTAAAGTCCAAGGAGACACCAACTTTGTTTTAAGGCTGAGTAGCTGATACATCATCTCCTTGCTACCTGGTCCAGCCTCCTCTGTGGACCACAGTGATACTTTCAGAAGCCTGTTAGCTAACACAGGAGTTTTTGAAAACCCCTGAAAGACTTTTTGATAGCAGCCATTCTGACAGGCGTAGATGGTACCAAACTGTGGATTTGATTTGCATTTCTCTGATAATGAGTGATGTTGAGCACCTTTTCATGTGTTTGTTAGCCATCTGTATGTCTTCTTTGGAGAAATGTCTGTTTAGTTCTTTGGCCCATTTTTTGATTGGGTCATTTATTTTTCTGGAATTGAGCTGCAGGAGCTGCTTGTATATTTTTTAGGTTAATTCTTTGTCAGTTGCTTCATTTGTTATTAGTTTCTCCCATTCTGAAGGCTGTCTTTTCACCTTTCTTATAGTTTCCTTCGTTGTGCAAAAGCTTTTAAGTTTAATTAGGTCCCATTTGTTTATTTTTGCTTTTATTTTCATTACTCTGGGAGGTGGGTCATAGAGGATTCTGCTGTAATTTATGTCAGAGAGTGTTTTGCCTGTGTTCTCCTCTAGGAGTTTTATGGTTTCTGGTCAAAACCACTACAATATTGAAAGTAATTAGCCACAATTAAAACAGATAAATTAAAAAAAAAACCTGAAAGACAGTAGCCCTAACTTTCCTTCTGATTGAGCAGCAAATATGGATGTAGTTATATGGATTCCAACCCCAGGGTCTTTGATAGCAGACAGAAACTTTTTCTTTAAATTAGCAGAAAGGGAAATAATAAAGAATCAGTCTCTTTGGAGGAGGTATACAAAACACAGTCATTCAGATACCACCAAGGGGAATAACATACACTAAGTGCCTCCTATATGCCAACAGTGTGCCAGCTGTTTGATGTACACTATTGCCTGACTAATAAACAGATATTCTTTCCACCATACCAAGGCTGTGAAATTCACCCAACAATTGCAGTTACAGGAAAGTCTCTTGGTTCCCCTCCTTCATCTACCCAGAGGCAGGAAGCAAACTAGCATACAGTTTCCCAGGCACATTTGAAATTAAAGAAAAATTTCATGTTTCCATGGTGGCTCAGATGGTAAAGAATCTACCTGCAGTGCAGGAGACTTGGGTTTGATCCCTGGGTTGGGAAAATCCCCTGGAGAAGAGAATGGCTACCACTCCAGTATTCTGGCTTAAATAATTCCATGGGCAGAGGAACCTGGCAGGCAAGTCCATAGGGTCACAAAGAGGTGGACACGACTAAGTGATGTTCACTTCACTCCCTTCATGAGGGCAGCTGAATCTCTGGTTTGTCATCCATGAAAACACATGGCCTTTAGTCTTTGTTTGGCTGGAACAACCCAGACCACCACCTGGCTTGAACAAGTTGGCCCCTCCTTTCTCCAGGCATCTGGCACAGCCAGGCACCAGAAAGGCTGCCCACATTATAAATACACTCTTCCCAGGTGGAGAGGACCTGCTCCTAATTCTAATCTTACCTTCTCCCAAATAATTATAACAGTGCTCTTGTCACCAGCTTATCCATTCTTATCGTTCTCTGCACTTTGTCACAGGGAATCTCTTGATGAGTCACAGGGAAGGGGTGAAAGAGAGAATGAGGGAGCACTCAGGTACAGACAACACATTTATACAGCCTGTGTCTAATCAGATTACTGTCTTATCAGGGGTTGATGGGCACTAGTGGTGGGAGGAGAGAGACCGAGCTACATATTGCCATCTGAGTTTTTGATAACAAGAAGACACTGCTAGATTCTTGAATTAACCTTTTTGTCCTACAAACTCTCTTGTTTATTTTTCAGAGTTTATTTTATGTGTAGGATTTTTTTTTTTGGACTGTGCCTTCTGCAGAAGGACACCCACACACTGTGGCAGCAGCTGCTTCTATTAATTACAAGCCATTAAAAAATTAAAATTAAACTAAATTACTTTGGTTGGTTTAGAGCTGGGGAATAGCTGAGACTGATTATTCCCCCTGGTCATGGACAGCGACGATATTCCTACCTACATGTGGCTGCTGGCAGAATGCTAATATAGTTAGATGCTCCAAGGACAGGCTCCTCATGCAGAGAAAGGCTCTAGGTCATGTTATATATCCTCTCCAATCCAGAGTCCTGAGAGGACAACTGGACAGAAAACTAGAAGTTGGGTGCTAGTCTAAGCTGTAGGAGGCTTCCCGGGTGCTCAGTGGTAAAGAATCTGCTGCTGATGCAGGACACAGGGCTTCGATCTCCAGGAAGATTCCCCTGGAGAAGGAAATGACAGTCCACTCCAGTATTCTTGCCTGGGAAATCCCATGGACAGAGCAGTGTGGTTGGTTACAGTTCATGGGTCACAAAAGAGTTGGATGTAATGAAACCACCACAACAACTAAGCAGTAATCCTTGGGAAGGACTCTTCCCTACCTGGCGCCTCTGTGTAAAACATGGTTACTAAAATGTGTCTTGTGGCTCAGAAGGTAAAGAATCTGCCTGCAATGTGGAAGAACTTGAGTTTGAACCCTGGGTCGGGAAGATTCCCTGGAGAAGGAAATAGCAACCCACTCCAGTGTTCTTGCTTGAAGAATTCCATGGACAGAGGAGCCTGGCGGGCTACAGTTCATGGAGTCGAAAAGAGTCAGACACAACTGAGTGACTAACACACACACACACACACACACACACACACACACATTCCTCTTAGGGTTTTTGTGATTCAGGTGAAAAGTCTATGTTTTCAAAATTATAATTTGCTTGTATATAAGATGCTACTCCAGTGTTCTTGCCTGGAGAATCCCAGGGATGAGGGAGCCCAGTGGGCTGCCATCTATGGGGTCACACAGAGTCGGACATGACTGAAGCGACTTAGCAGCAGCAGCAGCAGCAAGATGCTATATGAGGAAGCATCAGAATGCTGGGTGCTTGCGATGGGGTTGCTAGCTGTAGCTACAAAAGTTGAGGTTTGCCTGGAAGTTTTGTATCCAAGTTACTTTGTTGCTCCATCATAGACGGAATAATAATAAGGTTTCTGAGTGGGTGTGAAGTCATTAGACTGGAATCTTCTTATAGTCCCACTGCACAGAATCTATTTTAACAATGTTATTCAATAAATATTTTGAATGAGGGGATGAATAAGTCAGGCAGAGCTGAGTTAGAATGAATAAGAGCTCTGCTCAATTTCGGCTTTGATGCCTTTCAGAAATGTAGTCATTGTACAGTAGATATATGTAGGCCTGGGCTCTAATTTACTTCCATTACATGTCAATCTTGCAGCCCTTGGCTTGAGTTTCCAAATCTATAAAATGAAAACAATATCGAGCTCACACTTTTGTTTTGAAGATTAGAGGTGTGATTGTTACCTGGTACATAACAGGTGCTCACAATGGTCACTGTGATTATCACCATGCTCTATATGACGGATAGTTGGCATCACACTATCTCTTGATTCAGAATAATGAGTTCCAAATTCACACTAAGTGTGCTTGGCGTATGAAGTGGGCAAAGCAGATAGGACAGGGGACAAAAGAAAAGGAGACAAAGGATGAGGGACCATTTAAACATGCAGAAAAGAAAACCAGTGGTAATCTGTTCCTGATCCTCCCCACAACCAATGTAACCAACACCTCCTTTTCAAGGAAATATGCTCTCTAATAAAACTAAGTGTGCCTGTCAAGATACAGGAAGGCAGTTAACTCCTTCAGGTCTCAGATGGTTGTGGGAGAGGTATTCAAAGGTGTTTCCACTACTGGTAGCTGACTGTGCCTGTCAGTCAAACTGTGTCCCATGCAGCAACCTGCCAGATGCATGGAGCCTTGAGGTCACTAGTTGGTTGGATTGAGTGGAAATTTGGAAAATTATAGGTTAGGCAAGTGTGAAATACATCTGGGAAATAGAAACTGAGAAGTCTTGCTTATAGAGAATAGTCTGCTCACAGCATATTTATCATATGTTACAAATCTTAAATTATTATTTTTTGGTTACTCAAACAATTTTTGCAATAAACTTTTCACCAGCAATGAGCTCAAGAATAAAAAAGTGTATGGTTTAGGAAAATTTTGCATTTCTCATGAAATTCAGTGATAAACATGAAAGTTGCATAAAATGTTTGTTAGTATTTATGCTCTACTATAGGGGGTTGTACTGATAATATGACCACAGAAAAACTGAGGACACAGTGCTGCTGCAGAAACACCAGCACCTACTTGGTTTAACAGGAGCCTCTATGACCCACCTCCCAGAATACTGGAATAAAAGCAAAAATAAACAAATGGGACCTAATTAAAATTAAAAGCTTCTGCACAACAAAGGAAACTATAAGCAAGGTGAAAAGACAGCCTTCTGAATGGGAGAAAATAATAGCAAATGAAGCAACTGACAAACAACTAATCTCAAAAATATACAAGCAACTCCTACAGCTCAATTCCAGAAAAATAAACAACCCAATCAAAAAATGGGCCAAAGAACTAAATAGACATTTCTCCAAAGAAGACATACAGATGGCTAACAAACACATGAAAAGATGCTCAACATCACTCGTTATCAGAGAAATGCAAATCAAAACCATAATAAGGTACACTTTCATGCCAGTCAGAATGGATGCAATCCAAAAGTCTACAAGCAACAAATGCTGGAGAGAGTGTGGAGAAAAGGGAACCCTCTCACACTGTTGGTGGGAATGCAAACTAGTACAGCCACTATGGAGAACAGTGTGGAGATTCCTTAAAAACCTGGAAATAGAACTGCCTTATGACCCAGCAGTCCCACTGCTGGGCACACACATGGAGGAAAGCAGAATTGAAAGAGACACGTGTACCCCAATGTTCATCGCAGCACTGTTTATAATAGCCAGGACATGGAAGCAACCTAGATGTCCATCAGCAGATGAATGGATAAGAAAGCAGTGGTACATGTACACAATGGAGTATTACTCAGCCATTAAAAAGAATACATTTGAATCAGTTCTAATGAGGTGGATGACACTGGAGCCAATTATACAGAGTGAAGTAAGCCAGAAAGAAAAGCACCAATACAGTATACTAACACATATATATGGAATTTAGAAAGATGGTAATGATAACCCTGTATGCAAGACAGCAAAAGAGACACAGATATATCAGTCTTTTGGATTCTGTGGGAGAGGGCCAGGGTGGGATGATTTGGGAGAATGGCATTGAAACATGTATCTGCTAAGTCGCTTCAGTCATGTCCGACTCTGTGCAACCCCATAGACGGAAGCCCACCAGGCTCCCCCCATCCCTGGGATTCTCCAGCAAGAACACTGGAGTGGGTTGCCATTTCCTTCTCCAATGCATGAAAGTGAAAAGTGAAAGTGAAGACGCTCAGTTGTGTCTGACTCTTAGCAACCCCGTGGACTGCAGCCCACCAGGCTCCTCCACCCATGGGATTTTCCAGGCAAGAGTACTGGAGTGGGGTGCCATTGCCTTCTCCATGAAACATGTATAATATCATATAAGAAACAAATCGCCAGTCTAGGTTTGATGCAGGATACAGGATGCTTGGGGCTGGTGCACTGGGATGACCCAGAGGGATGGTACGAGGAGGGAGAAGGGAGGGGCGTTCAGGATTGGGACACATGTACACCCACGGTGGATTCATGCTGATGTATGGCAAAACCAATACCATATTGTAAAGGAAAAAAATAATAATAATAAAAATTTTTTTAAGTATGTCTAAAGACTATAATTCACATATGTAAAAGCAGAACCATAGAATAAAAATAATTGAAATTATTTTAGAACAGTCAATATACTTCAAATGAAAGGCCATACTTCACAGTGATGTGTGGTACCACTTTTATTTAGACTGCATGACTGTTCTAAAATAATTTCAATCATTTTTAATTCCAAGTTTTCTTATATATACAGTGGTAGCTGTTAATGTCTTTTCTCTATTAGCATAAGAACTAAAGCCAGTAATGGTACGTCACTGTCATTAGATGTTTCAAATAGAAAATAATTTAACTTAATTCCAATGAAATTCAATTATTTTCATCTAATTCATGGGATCAAACTAAGGCTTTTAGAAATTCATTCTGTTGAAGGTTAAATACTATTTTAGTGGGATAATACTGTTAATTCAGTAAAATAAAGCTCAACCTTAGAGATAAAATTACTTCTTTAAGATAACATGAATATAAATTTTGGTAAAAGCAATATACTTATTGAATCAGCAAACCTATAGAATAGAACTTTATTTTGAGTTGGTTGGAAGTATTCATATAAATCAAAATTGCATCCAAAATAAGCTTATATTTTCTACTCTCAAAGTAGAACCATAGTTCTCCAAATTTATACAAGGTAAGTAAATTATACAATTTTTTATGAAGCTAATGTTAAACCACATACACAAAAAACTTTTTTTTTAAGTTTCAGGAAGGCTTATTTTCTTTACTGTCTGCCATCAATGGAATCTTAGAGATTTTGAGCTTTTAATAAAATATTTTGTTAATCAATGCTGATTTTGCTGTGTGTTTTTTTGTTTGTTTGTTTGTTTTTCTGATAATGAGACCTCTAAATTTTGCTATTAAGACCTTTAAATGAGAACAGAATTTTGGTTGCATTTTGTTAAAATCAAATTGGAAATCTTGAATCAAGTATTCAACAAATGAAGCACCAAAGTATTTTAGGTTTTAAAGCTGTTATTAAATTGAGATTGTTGAAAAGAAAGCTTTCAAACAAGAAGACATGACATTTATCTCTACAAAGGCAAGGGAGGAATTGCACAAATTAAATGATGAAAGCACAATTGGAATACAATATTTAATTTTGAAATTCAATGCTTATAATTTGGGATACTTCAGTGTAAGAGGAAAAATTTTTGATGAAGCTTCTATTTTTAATTGGATATTTGTATATTGTACCAGAGTGGAATGAAATTGAACAGGCTTATAAATTTGTAGCATCTGCATTTGGTGAAAATATAAAAGAATCAAGAAGAAGCACATTAATTGATAAAAGTTGTTTCATATTTTAAAAAAAAGAGAGATTCAAGAAAATTTCTCCAAAAGGAGTAAACAAAATAGTAACTATGAAAATATTTGGACTGAAATGTTTATCAATTTCAATATCGACAAGCTTATAATTAAGAATGTCCTCAATTTGGGAGAATTTGCTTTAAGTCTATTAGGTACCTATAGGGATAATGCCTTTTATTTAACAATATTATAATCTATAAAGGAGAATCAATTGAATATGTCAAGAATTTCAAACTTATTAACCATAAAAATGCATTCTGAAGAAGACTTAAGGTAAAGTCACCAAAACCCCAAAAAATAAAGCCATATTAGAAAAAATATTTCATAAGAATACCAATGTCATAGTATTAGATACATATATCACTAAAAAAACTGATTAAAGTGAGCAAATGTATATAAAAATAGCTGTATTATTTTAAGAAAATAAATATAAGCTTTTAATTTTTTTCTTTACTGTACATGGATGTATACAATTTTATTTTTAGAAAGAATATTGACTTTTAAAATAATTGTTTTATAAATCCAACATTAAATAATTGGAGGTCAATACATGAAATATTTTAAAAATATAACTTTACTTTCCCTGTTCACTTTCAGTTGGGATGGTGACAAATTATGTGGTCATCCCACTCATCTGCCAACCTAATTATTCCTATGGAATATCTCAAAGTTACTTCAACTTCAACCTGAATTAAATGAATCACCTAACCTCCCCTAAAACTAGCCCTTTGAAAATGCTTCCCCAACTCAGTAAGTAGCTCCATTATCCACATCCAACCAACTGTACAAGTCAAAAAACTGAGAGTCAACCTGATGTCTTCCTTTCTTTCATACTTTCCTTCCTTTGTGATTCAATAAATATTGTCTGAGAGCTTCCCCATTGTCACTCTTCTAGATGTTGGGGAAGCAGATGTGAAAAAGCAATTTCATGCTTTCATGGAACTTAAATTGTGAGAAGGAGAGAAAAATAAACAAATAAATTGCTATATAATATAGTGTAAGGTAATGATGAAAAGGCCAATTTTCATTCCAGTCTCAAAGAAGGGCATTCTTTGGCCCTTATATGAAGAGTATATCATGTGAAAGCCCAGGCTGGATGAAGCAGAAGCTGGAATCAAGACTGTCTGGAGAAATATCAACAAATTCAGATATGCAGATGATACTACCCTAATGGCAGAAAGTGAAGAGGAACTAGAGAGCCTCTTGATGAAGGTAAAAGAGGAGCATGAAAAAGCTGGCTTAAAACTCAGCATTCAAAGACAAAGATCATGGCCTCCAGTCCCATCTCTTCATGGCAAATAGATAGGGAAAAGTGGAAACAGTGTCAGATTTTATTTTCTTGGCTCCAAAATCCTTGCAGACAGTAACTGCAGCCATGCAGTTAAAAGACACTTGCTACTTGGAAGAAAAGCTATGACCAATCTAGACAGTGTATTACAAAGCAGAGACATTACCTTGCTGACAAAGTTCTATATAGTCAAAGACATGGTTTTCCAGTAGTCATGTATGGATGTGAGAGTTGGACCATAAAGAAGCCTGAGCACCAGAGAACTGATGCTTTTAAACTGTGATACTGGAGAAGACTCTTGAGAGTCTCTTGAACAGCAAGGATACCAAACCAGTCAATCCTAAAGGAAATCAACCCTGAATGTTCATTGGAAGGACTGATGCTGAAGCTGAAACTCCA
Organism: Aepyceros melampus; assembly: GCA_006408695.1. Lineage (NCBI taxonomy): Eukaryota > Metazoa > Chordata > Mammalia > Artiodactyla > Bovidae > Aepyceros > Aepyceros melampus. The sequence goes on from SJXQ01007524.1 coordinate 102,987, forward strand.
ATACTTTGGCCACCTGATGTGAAGAGCTGATTCATTTGAAAAGACCCTGATGCTGCGAAAGATTGAAGGCGGGAGAAGGGGACAACAGAGGATGAGATGGTTGGACAGCATCACCAAATCAATGGACGTGAATTTGAGCAAACTCCAGGAGATAGTGACGGACAGGAAACCCTGGTGTGTCCATGGAGTTGCAAAGAGTTGGACATGACTTAGAGACTGAACAACAACAAAGGTAATGACGAGGATAATGAATATAAATAAAGCAAAGTGAGAGGACATGCAGCAATGGAGGGGACTATACTAATTAGAGAGGCCACAGAGACAACTATTTAGTAGAAACTGAATAATGTGAGAAAATAATCCATGTATGTATATGGATTATTGTTTTATATTATATGTATCCCCAAGAAAATAGTGGTCCAGAGAGAACAATAGGCAAAAAGGTGCAAGCTTGTTTTGTCTATAGGAACTGCAGGAAGTCAGTGTGATTGAATAGGAATAAGTGAGGAAGTGATTGGTAGAGAGTTAAAAAGGGAGAGAGGAGACCATTTTATAGGGCCTTGCAGACCTTAGTAAGAGTTTTTTATGAGAAGTCACGTAGGGTAAAGAGAGTAATGAAATGATTCAGTTTACATTTTTTTAAAAAAACTACTAACATGACTGGTTGAAATGCTCATCACAGGAGTCAGCTCTGACATTTTGGTCTTCATCCCATGAAAGACAGTGTCCAAGTCCATTTCTCAGTACCCATCATCTGGTAGTGAATGTTATACGTTCCTTTCTACACAATGGATCTGCACAGTTTAAAAATTATATGAAAGAGCTTGCATACTTCAGTGGACTTATTAATCTTAGAAGCTCTAAATCCTTGTATTTCACAACCTCCCACTTTTCAGGATTATTATGTTAATTAAAATAATAAAATGGACTCAATAAAGAGCTTTTGGTTATTGAAATGAGTAAATGAACTTCACAAGTCATTTACCAGCTTCCTGAAATTTGGGAACCAGAAGTAGAGGAGATGAGAAACTTTTTATTTTCTTCTAATGAGAAATATGTAAGTGTTTTTTGAAAGATTGTCTGTGTGATCTATCTTAGAGGTCTATAAGCTCTTTATACTGACACAACTATACACTTTTATAGAGAGAAGATTTTCAGGATCATCTAGTCTAGTGTCTTTCAAATAACTTTTAGTTTCTCCAAAAGTGTTTTCTTCAAAAGAATGCTAGCAGAGAGGCACAATGTGCAAAAATCAAACAGATAAATAGAATTCAGATGGCAAGAAACAAGGCAAGCATAGGGGGAGGCACTTTTCATTTTATATCTGAAGTGTAGCAAGTAAGTGACTAGACAAAACCACACCGGAGGTGAGAGGCAGAGCTAAGAACTGCTCTTCCAAGTATATTTGTTTTGTTAATTGAACAAATCATTCATTAAGCATAGTTCTTGATGCTGAGGCTAAATTAGTGTGTCAAGTCCCTCTTTTCATGAAAGAGAACAAATATATATGATATATAATAACATATATATTTATATATATACATATTTGTTAGGCGGTAATAAGTACTATGAAGAAAAAAGACAACATAAGGATAGGGGGATAGAAAGTAAAGGAAGTGGGTGGTAAGTTAGTTATAAAGGATTGTCAAGAAAAGCCTTTCTGATGAGGCAACGTCTAAATAAAGTGAAGCCCAGTGGATTCCAGGGGGAAGCAAGTGCCAGTAATGTTTCCCTGATGCTTCTGTTCCTCCAGGACAGAGCATTAACTAGGTACCAGGAATTACATTAGCCTGTTTACAGGTATGAAGACTTGGAGCAATAGGGAAAACACAGATTTTAAATCTAGTTTTGAATTCAGGTTTTGGCAGGTATTTGACTTATCCTGTTTTATCTTCAGTTTTCTGATTTCTAAAATGGGAATGATATTATTTTTCTTGCAGATATGCTCAAAGGATGTAGTAAGAAAATACATGTAAAGTTCCCAACATACACCAGGGCTCTATATTTGGCAGATATTGGTATTATCTACCTCACTTTCTTTGAATGAAGGATTATTGTAGTTGGCATTAGTAAATGTTGGATGCTTGGCATCTATTTCCTTTTCCTAACAGCAAACTATTTCTTGTACTTAAACAACTCCTGCCTCATTGGATATAGGTGAAAGGAAATGCATCTGAAGGTTATTGGGGACCTACATTATCGGTATGATATGAGAGCTGAACCATAAAGAAGGCAGAGCACCAAAGAATTAATGCTTTTGAATTGTGGTGCTGGAGAAGTCTCTTGAGAGTCTCTTGGACAAAGGAGATCAAACCAGTCAATCCTAATGGAAACCAACTCTAAACTCATTGGAAAGACTGATGATGCAGGTGAAGCTCCAATACCTTGGCCACCTGATGCAAAGAGCTGACCCATTGGAAAAGACCCTAATGGTTGGAAAGATTGAAGGCAGAGGGAGAAGAGGGTGATGGAGGATAAGATGGTTGGAAAGCATCACAGATTCAGTGGACAAGAACTTGGGGAAATGCCAGGAGATGGTGAAGGGTGTTAGCTAAAATAGAGGAAATAAGTAGATTCTTTGTTCAGGTAGGACTATTGAAAAGCAGCCAGTTTCTTATCAAAAGCTCTCACAACTGGCTTAACCCCTTCTGGGAAATTTCTAGGGGGAATATTGGGGCAGGTCTGAAATTTTAGAGGGTATGACAAAGTGGTGTTAAGTGTGAAAGAGGGGGTCAGAGAGTAATGGGATCAGGGAGACTACACCTTTCTCTCTAAGCTGGTCTTCGATTTTGAAACATAAGCCTAAGAAAGTGGTCTTCAAACTGGAAAGTTATTGCAATAAGGGAAAAAAGATGAGGAGAAAATAAATCCTGTGGCGTGAAAACAAAGGTGATGGGATCAAGAGGCAAATGAAAGAAGTCTTAATGGAAGATTTATTAGAGAGCATGGCTTGCATCAGTCCCAGAGGCAGGGATGACTGGGAAAATGAATTCAGCAATGTTTCCCATTCTTTTAGGCTGAGACCTTACAGAATGTGATATTTCTTAAAAATGAGTCCCAATCCACATCAAGGCTTCCAGCTTGCAGTAGATGGATTCCTAGCATTGTAAATGTGTTTTGGGGAGGACAAGGGTGAAAAGGGGTGGCAACTTTGCTCTTTCTGGATTAGTTTTGGTGGAAAATTGCATCTCTATTTGTCCATAAATCAGTCAGAATATAGCTGTACCATCCACGTCACTGGGAGGAACAAAGTCTCAACTGATCAAAAGTGCTTCTGAATGCCAAGCAGCCTACAGATGCAACCTGCAGAAACTTCAGCCCTGACTGTGAGCTTAGCATGCCCCACCTGATTACCTCTAATTAAAAAACCTGGCTAATTCTCAGTTTTCTAAGTTAGTCAAAGTGACTCTACCTGGATAATGCAAAGCTCAAGCACACATTCAGCACCTCCTCTACGTGAGCAATTTTCTAAGGACGGAAGATTAAAAGATGAATAGGATACAGTTTTGTCCCCATCCTCTGAGAAATTCAGTCTTACAAGAGATACAAGCATCCTGACCCATGTCTCTTCTGAGAGAAATGTTCTGAATTCTGTGATAGAGATGTGTGCACACGTAATAGGGCCACAGAGAAGTCATACATGATGTGGGAGGTTATTCGGATGCACATGGTGGCTAAGAGCTCACCAGCGAATAAAGGAATGATGAAGGAATTTCTCAGCCGAATGAGAAGCATAGGAAGATGAGGTGGCTTTTGCGTACTGTTTGTGGGAACAGGTTTTTAAAGTTAATATCAGATCTTTTCATACACCTGCTTAAAATCCTCTAGTGATTTTCCACACACGTAAGAAAGAAGGCTAAAGTTATAGCTATAAGGTGGCCTCCACCAATTTTATCTGTGGTGCTGTCTTTCTTTCCTTCTCTGCTCTGCCCACATGCCTTCTTTCTGGTCTTCAAATACATCAAGTTCATTCCTATCCTGAGGCCTTTTCATTTGTTGCTTCCTGTCTTCCCCTTTCTTGAATGCTCTTCTCTCAACTCCTTCTCATTTCTCAGATCTCATCCAGATGTAACCCCTACAAGGAGTCTTTCAGGATCACTTAATTTAACTCAGCCCCTAACTGCAGTCACTCTGTCTCATTTCCTTATTTTATTTTCTTCAGGGCACTTAATGCTAACTGAAATTTTGTCTCCCTCCATTAGAGTATAAGCTCCTTGATGGCAGGCACTCTATGTCTATATTTACAATTTCAATGTCCAGGGTTTATGACACAATACTTGAATAGATGAACTCAGTGGTGATCAACACCTTGTGTGGGGACATAGGACACACAGAAATGACAGGTAATAGTTATAAAAGTGGATAAGACTAGTATCAGTGGTCATTATAGTAATAATACTCACCAATTAATTGACATTTTCTGTGTGCTGCTGCTGCTGCTGCTAAGTCACTTCAGTTGTGTCCCACCCTGTGTGACCCCATAGACGGCAGCCCACCAGGCTCCCCCATCCCTGGGATTCTCCAGGCAAGAACACTGGGGTGGGTTGCCATTTCCTTCTCCAATGCATGAAAGTGAAAAGTGAAAGTGAAGTCGCTCAGTCGTGCTCGACTCTTAGCAACCCCATGGACTGCAGCCTACCAGGCTCCTCCGCCCATGGGATTTTCCAGGCAAGAGTACTGGAGTGGGTTGCCATTGCCTTCTCCATTCTGTGTGCTAGGCCCATGCTAATACCATTACCTTATTTAACCTTCAGAGTAATCTTGGATATAAAACTATTAGCCCCCTCTTAAAGACAAAGTACATGAGAGAATGAGAAAGAGGGCTTTTGTAAGATGTCAATGTCTTTCTACTCCTGAATAGAACTAGATTTTGAACTTAACCTACTTGACTCACAAAACCTATATCTAATAATACCATAGAGAGGGGTAACTGGATTATAATCTTCCTCAAATTACCTTAGAATCTTGCCACTTGAGGTATCTTCTACATTTGTGTGATTATAGAATGGAATGTCTTTTAGGACAAAGAGTGGACAGGGAACAAATTGAAACTAACAGTAGGCCCAAATTTTGTCCCCAAGTAGCCAAAGATTCTCTACTTAAATTCAGTGCACATTCACTTTTCATTAAAAAAAACCAAAAAAACAAAAAAACCGAGCCAATGTACCCTTTACATTAAAAATCTAGAAATATCAGGAAAAAAATCTATTTGTTTTATATTAAACACATGAATAGAAAAGGACCAAATCAGTTAATTTCTAGGACCTTTGACCTCATAACAACCAAAAATGTCATTGCATGTGTGTGTGTGTGTTTACTATTCTAGGTCCAAAATAAATTTGAGGTGACTTACTGATGTATACATAATAGAAATACAAAGAATAAAACTGGAAATGAAGACAAGATATCATAGGAAAAAAATGAAATAGTTTGAAGTAAGGTTATCACAGATAGATGTATACCATAAAGCTATGTGTACTCATTACAAGTAAGCTTTAAATTTGATTTTCCTGGTAGCCAAAGCAAAGAAGGAACTATGAAAAGTCATATGCTCTCAAGAGTTAACAAAATAAAAAATGATCTAGTTTCTTTGGCAAAAGGAAGCCAACTACTTATAATTTTTCCTGGTCATGAAACCTAACAAATTTTTCTCATGTGTTCAGAAAACTTTTTTTCTTACCATCTGTAAATTCATTGAGAAAATTCATAATATTATGTTATGGAGTCCCTCAATGCAAGCCAAGGGTGATATGCCAAAGGACAATTGTACAAAAGCAACTCTGTGAACACTAAGATAATGCAGTCCGCAATGCAGCTCTCAGGTTATCTAGCATGGTCCAAGGACAGAGGAACTGATGAACTGCATCTCCAAGCAGACTTTCATTAATGCTATTTCTTGCAACTACATTTCTATTTAGAATAAGTCAGCCAAGAATCTGAGGTTCAACTTTGTGTCAAACTCTTGGCATATAGGTATTTAAAAGCATAATCTTATATTCTTACAGTTAAATAACTGGAGGTTAGGATATGCTCTTTTGGAAATTAAGAAACAAAGTTGCATGTCTGGGTAGATGGTCAAGGAGGAACATGTGCATAGGGCCAACATTATCCACGAAAATATATAAAGGATCTAACCTAATGCACTGACAGCTGGCATACGATCGTGGGCTTTTCAGCTTTCAATTTTAAATAAGACTATATTTCTCTTTTAATTACAATTGAATTTTCACTGGAATTGTTAGCTACTGTGTTGAGCTGGCCAAGGACTTTCTTATGCTTCAAAGAGACAAAATCTTGGAAGTAACTGTACATTCACTAGGGAGTGCATTCAGCCTGTGCTCTAAAATGCCACTTCGAGAAAAGGCAGTCTGGAAAAGTTCCCTGTTCAGTGATTGTGTTTTAATAAATAAAAAGGCAGCTGTGATGAAGAGAAAGCAGCATATGGGACAAAAAGCCTACAAGTAAATTGTCTGCAGAATGCTGCAGTAATCCCCATGGCATGTGCTTCCTAGAGAATGATGTGACGTTTGTCAACACACGTAGAGCAAACGATAGGAAAAGACTCCCATGTATAATTCATCTCTCTATCAAGTTAAATACACAAATACCTCAATTGTAGGTTGGCACAGACTAAATATTTTAAAGCTTCCCACAGTGCTCTGGGTCCTCATCGTTGCCATTCCAGACAACAAGAGGAGACAAGCATTTCCCTCATTCAGAGTGAGCCACTGACAAGCACCTCTCTTCTCTTGGTCAACAAGCACCATCACCTTCTGCTGGCTGATAGTGCTCTCCTTGTCTGGAAGCAGTATAGAGACTTCAAGCGGGAAAGAATACTCCCAAGTATACTCACACGTGTGTCTTACTATTAGATTAGTCAAGTGTAGAATCCTACTCTTCTCTTTTCCCTGGAGAGATTTTTACCATAACATCTACACACTTCAATGAACTCATATTTATGTGAGTGAGTGAGTGTGTGTGTGTGTGTGTGTGTGTGCGCGTGCTCCCTTTCCTAGATAGAAACTACTTGAGAATACTGAGCTTTCCTTATGGTTTTGGTACGCCCAGCACCTCTTAACACAGGCAATGCTTAAAAATTGGCTACAAATGAATAAATGACTACAAAAAGATTTTTCCCCACTATAAGAATATCTGATTTTTGAGTGATTAGCATCGTCACCATCACCTCACTCCTTAACATGTCCTATTCAAATCATCAAAGGTACATCAAGAGCACTCCATACCATATATTCTATGTGGTATTTCTGCATATAAATTCTCATTTGAAATCCAGTTCTATTTGCAAAATTGTACTTCAAATGAATAGTCTTTAAAATCATAGTTACTATATAAATTCAGATGCATCATCAGACTAAATTTGTGTTGAGTACTCCAAGTAGATTTAAGAAACACAGGTGAAAATTAGCCAAGCACATGGATGATGGTTTCTTGCTAAATAATTAGTTAAAAGTCATTCATTCTTTGACAAAGCACTGGTTTTCCAGGTCATTTGTTTTTTCTTTAAAAAGAAGACTTTAAGATAGCAAATACAATAGAGAAATAATCTATGTAAATAAACAGTACCTAAGGATAATGCCAGTTGTAAAAATAAATTTGCTCTTTGCATCAAATGACATACCATAAAGAGCTAAAGGAGCAAACATTTTGCTTCCCAGTTGATTCATGCCCAAAGAGGACCAAGAGGAGGAAAGAAGAGGAGGGAGGAAAGTAGTGGGCTCCTAACACTAAAAATAATCAGTATGACCCTCTAAAAATTAACAGTTAACACTTATTAATGGCTCACTATATATCAAGCCCTGTTCCATCCCATCATTATTATTAACATGTCTCTTTTAAGAATGAGAAAACAGGTTTGAAGAGGTTAAGCTTCCTTAGAGCTACATGGCAGATCATTGGTAGAGCTAGAATCAGAAACTTGTGTATTTAACACCAAGCCTGAGGAGGTAACCCAGACCCAAATGGTCCTGTCTCACCGGGAACTCACAGAAGAGCAGAGGAGAGAAACAAAGCCTGCATGTTCCCTAAAGGCCAGACTGCATTCTGCCTCTGTTGTCTACTCTCATCCAATCCTGGGGCTTTTAAACCCAGATGCTGCTGCTGCTGCTAAGTCGCTTCAGTCGTGTCCGACTCTGTGCGACCCCATAGACGGCAGCCCACCAGGCTCCCGGGTCCCTGGGATTCTCCAGGCAAGAACACTGGAGTGGGTTAAACCCAGATAGATACTGCTAATTCTTGAATGTATATCCCATGCCCTACCTTTCCCCTAAGTTTCACAGATATAGTTAATTACCTTCCATACATCTCTATTTGGATATTTAGCTGTCATCTCACATCTAACATGTCGGAAACTGAATTCTTGATTTTTTTCCTTTCATTGTACTAACCAGTCATTGAGACTGAAAACCTAGACGTTATTCTTGGCCTCTTTCCCTCTGTAATACCTCACAGTATATCCACAAGCATGTTCTTTCCACACTGTGTGAGAGGTGCGTCCTGAATCCAGTCACTCTGCAGCCTTCCACCTGTAGTAGCCAAGCCCCACTGGCTCCCCTTGGACCACTGCAGTTGTCTCCTTAGCAGTCTCCCTCAAAGCACCATTGCCTTTCCACTGGGCCACAGCAGCAGCCTCCCTGCCTGAGGCCTCCTTGTGTTTCTCCTAGGTTACACCAGCAGCCTCTCTGCTTACCTCCCTGCCTTCACTCTCGCTCTTTCACCTTCACTGGCCCTTTTAGTCCATTCTCTAGTCAGTAGCCACATGATGCTTTAAATTATGAAATAGATTCATGTCACTTCCCTTGCTAAAGATGTTTCTCGTGTCTCCCCAGGCTTTCCGGTGGCTCGGAAGATATAGAATCCACCTGCAACGCAGGAGACCCCCATTCACTTCCTGGGTTGGGAAGATCCCCTGGAAAAAGGATATGCTACCCTTATGCGAAGAGTTGACTCATTGGAAAAGACCCTGATGCTGGGAGGGATTGGGGGCAGGAGGAGAAAGGGACGACCGAGGATGAGATGGCTGGATGGCATCACAGACTCAATGGACGTGAGTCTGAGTGAACTCCGGGAGTTGGTGATGGACAGGGAGGCCTGGCGTGCTGCGATTCTTGGGGTCGCAAAGAGTCGGACACGACTGCGCGACTGAACTGAACTGAACCCACTCGTTGTCTTAGGCTTCCCTGGTGGCTCAGATGGTAAAGAATCTGCCTGCAATGAGGGAGACCTGGCTTTGATCTCTGGGTGGGGAAGATCTCCTGAAGAAGGGAACAGCTACCCACTCCAGTATTCTTGCCCAGAGAATTCCATGGACAGAGGAGCATGGCAGGCGATAGTCCATGGGGTCGCACGCAAAGAGTCAGACAGAACCGAGCGACTTTCACTTTCACTTTTCTTTCAGTGTCTCCCCATGAGAAATTTAGGGCCAAATCCAAAGTCTTCACCATGGCCTACAAAGTTCTACATCTGATCCAACTCTCAGCTATTTCTCAGATCTCGTTCTTATTGCTTGTCCATTGTGCTGTTATATGGGCTCTCTGGCTTGTTCTCACCTCTGGGCCTCAACTCCATGCTATTCCTTTTGCCTGGACTTCTCTCTTCTAGATCTTCAGATGTCTCACTTATTTCATTCAGATCTTTGCCCAGATGTTCCACACTATCTAAAATAACCCTCCTTCTATAATGCCTTATTTCTTTCTCCTGCTTTCCTTTTCTTCTTGTCACTCATGAGTAGCTGATATCATAGTATATATTGTTTTGTTCTGTGTCTCACCCACTAGAATGTTATTTTCATGAGTAAAAAGACTTCAAGTTGTATCCCCAGGACCTAGAACAGAACCTATCATAGTATATGCATAATCGTAAATATCTATTGACTGAATGTTGCTTCTTCAGAGTCAAACAAAAAGCCTAGGACATATTTGGTTTTATATATATATATATATATATATATATATATATATAATTAAAATGGACAGGAATACAAAGGGAGTGTGGTATGTGAGTGAAATGTGTTTTGAACCAGCCAGACTTCAGGTAGTAAGGTCACTTTTTTCCAGTTTTACTGAGGTATAATTGACAAAATTGCAATATATTTAATGTGTACAATGGGATGATTTCATATATGTATATGTAAAGCTTACCTGGTGGCTCTGTGGTAAAGAATTCACCTGCCAATGCAGGAGATATGGGTTCAATCCCTGGTTGGGAGATCCCCTGGAGGAGGGCATGGAAACTCACTCCAGTGTTCTTGCCTGGAAAATCTGATGGCCAGAGAAGCCTGGCAGGCCATAGTCCATGGAGTCACAAAAGAGGTGGACATGACTTAGCAACTAAACACCAACAGCATACATAGTACAAAGGATTCCTACCACCGAGTTAACTAAAACATTCATCACTTCACATACGTACCCCATTTTTTCCCTCTGGTGAGAACAATTAAGTTGTACTCTCATGTGTGTGTGTGTGTGTGTGTGTGTGTGTGTGTGTTAGTTGCTTAGTCGTGTCCAACTCTTTGCAACCCCATAAACTGTAGCCCACCAGGCCCCTCTGTCCATGGGATTCTCCAGGCAAGAACACTGGAGTGGGTTGACATTTTCTTCTCCAAAAGGAACTATAGAAAGAAAGAAAGTGAAGTCTCTCAGTAGTGTCTGACTCTTTGCAGCCCCATGGACTGTAGCCTACCAGGCTCCTACATCCATGGAATTTTCCAGGCAAGACTACTGGAGTGGGTTGCCATTTCCTTCTCCATCTATTCTCTTAGCAAATTGCAATTATTTAATGTGGTATTATCAACAAGACTCAACATGTTATGTTAGATCCTCAGACTCTACTATCTTATAACTGGAAGTTTGTACTCTTTTATCAACTTTTTCCTATATGCCCAACCTGAGCCTCTGGCTTTTGAACTACTGTTTCTATGAGTTCTTTTTTTTTTTTTTTAAAGGAAAAAGTGATATTGTGCAATATTTGTCTTCCTCTATTTGGTTTATTTTACTTGGCATGCTGCTTTTCATGTCCTATTCAAGGTACAGCAGAGAGTCCAGGTGAGAATGGGTGAGTAGGTCAAAGAATAGGTTCACTTTGAAATCCTATCCCTTGCAGTGTATTAATGACCAGAGAATCCTACCCAGGTAATCAATTCCTTCTTTGAAAATGATGCAGCTGGGTTTTGCATGATGGAGGCTGGGATGAAATCTCCATTCAGACTGCCTTTTCATTCTACTTTGCAGAACTAGTATTCTTGTCAAGTAGCACCCAGGCTGGGCTTAAACATCTCCAGTGCCTAAAAAGTCACTGTCACATTTACCAACAGTTTCCTGATTGAAGGCAGGAGGAAAAGGGGACAACAGAGGATGAGATGGTTGGATGGCATCACCGACTTGATGGACATGAGTTTGAGCAAGCTCCGGGAGTTGGTGATGGACAGAGAAGCCTGGCATGCTGCAGTCTATAGGGTCGCAAAGAGTCGTACGTGACTGAGTGACTGAACTGAATTGCCAGCTCCATCAGTTCTCCCAAATCATATATCTTCCTTTGACAAATATAAGTGCTAAGCAAATCTAAAAAGAAAAGGAAAGAGCATCTACTGTGTGCCAATAATTGTTCTTTACTCAACTAACTTTATTTAATGCTAATAAATATCTGAGATGTAGAAATCATTATCTCCCAATTTATAATTAATGTCTAGAGAGATGATGGGACTTCTATAAAATTTGAACTGAGACCATTTCATGATTTTGTGAAAAACAAAATAAAAAATGAGATAAGTAAATAAAACATCACATAGAGGTTAATATTTAGGATCTCAACAAGAAATTAGGTGGCACACTCTAGCTAATACAGAAAAAAGTTTAAAGCAGGACTATTTTTAAAGGTGGAAGCAGAGTATAGGAAAACCAGTATGATAGTGCTGTAACCAGAGTTAAAATACCAGCTGGAGGCAAGAAATGGAAAGATGAGAGAGGAGTGGTTACTAGACCCTGGAAGTTGAGAGGTTGAACTGAGAGGGCCACTTTACAACAACTACAACCTAAATCAAGGGACATAACCGGCCAGTATGACCCCTCGGAGTGGAAACTGGAGAAATAAAAACCACATTACTATTTCTTGCTACCCTCTCCCACCTCGATTCTCATCTTTTGGTGGTAGTCCTGATTGGCTGAATGGAAACCAAATGTCAAGGGAGTCTGTTGATGAGATCCATGCAGGCCAGTCTGGGGGCAAGGTGGGAGACAGAGCAAAGGGTGCAGAGCAGATCAGGTGAGACAGATGGGGAACACTCAGCATGCCCCCATGGAAAGAGCCAGGCGCGCTTTTAAATGAACCTGCATTGGATTATACTTCTCAGTCTAAATTGCCACATTGTATGCTTTAACCTGCCAACTCTTGTTTTGTTCACTATAATGCTCAAAACAAAAGATTCTCTTTAAATGACTATGATTTTGCAATTACAGCCCAATTTAATGAAAATTATGTGCTTTTTTCATATCAACTCTAAAAATTCCTCTTTGGTGCTTCATGAACATCCCACAGTTCTTTCAGAGCATTTATATATAGCCTTTTTTAATTGTTTCTGTAAAACAATTAGAATTTCATTATTATATTTGAAATTTTAATATAGTCATTATAATGTCAAAGGAAAATTTTCTGAGACATATTCATATTTTGATATTAATGGAAGTGCTATTATAATGTTAATAGAAAAATGGGCTTAATCAATTATTTAATTCATTCATTAACTAAAACTCAAGGGAATGTAAAACAAACAACTCATTTAAAACAACAAAAAGGATTGTGTTTTAGAAATGTTCAAGGTATATTCAATAATTTTAAATAATTTTAAGCTGGAATGGCTAATCCCAGAGGAATAAAAAGAGCACATAATATGAAAAGAAGCATGTCATATGAAAAGAACACAGCCTTTTAGTTAGAGGGACTTGGATGAAAGTCCCAGCTCTGCAGTGTACTAGCTGTGATTTTGCAAAGTGTCTTCAAGTTTCTAAGCCTATGTTTCTTTGTCTACAAAATGTGTGAAATAGTGTGTAACTCATAGCAACTATTTGAGAATTGTGGTAAATAAAATACGGAAGGATTCTATGACAGTGCTTTGCACCTTGAAGATGTTCAGGAAATGGGAGGTATTATTGATTAGCCTTTATTCTTGGCTAGGGCTTCTTTCAGATATTCTGCCTTCATTCTCACTTAAGGATCTCTTTGCCTTCATCTTCCACACCAGAACTGAAACGAGTCCTAAGAAAGGAGTCCTTTGCTTTCTCTCCTATGGGCCCTGTAATATCATTCTTTAGTCCCCAGGACAAAGGCAATAGCTAAGCCATATATCCTACCATGTATTTCTCTAAGTCTTAGCACAGAAAAGGAAAGGATAGCCTAAGTTTGTTTGTTTGTTTGTTTATGCCTCCAGTAGACGTGAAATCACTCTTCAATTCTGTGGCATCTAAAATCCAAGGCAGGGGCAGGGGAGCTAAAGACAGGAAACCTGAAACTTCAACCCAGGGATGATAATGACCTTTTCCACTGGATCCACATGCTTGGCACAATCTTCCCCTAGCAAAATTGGCAGCAAATGAGGTTGGATTTAGGAGCAACAGTAGGTATTAGCATTATTCCAATTTCAGAAGGTAAGAACCAAGGTAAAAGTCAAACCATATTTTGTTTAGGAGGAGGGACATAGGCGCAGCTGCCAATCATACTGACCTCTAAGATCCATTCAACACAACTGAAAGTATAATGAGATGATGGTAACCATTGCATGTAACAGAACTATCCTTTGTGCAGTTGGAAATAAGAACTTGATGATGGGGTAGAGATGTGTGTATAGGAGAGAAGACTCCCATGCCTGTACTACAACAGATTTTTACTAATAGTCTAGAGAAGTAAGGTAGGTCCTTAGCTTCAGGCTTTCATTTTGCTGAGATTTGCAAAATTGGGTCAATGCTGACATTTTCCAGATGATAAGAACAGAAGCTATATCCTATAACCAGGGGTCTTCATTCTGTCCTCTTCCCCTATGCAGCACTAAGACTCTTTCCTAGATTAAACTATGAAATAAATATTTAAACTATATCAGATTAGAGGGTTTCCAAATCATTGGCTGGCTCAACACAGCCACACATCTGGTTGTCAGCTATTAAATGATTGGTTTTGAGGCCATCATTTTGTCCTTTCTGACTCCAAATCCTAAGTTCTTTTCACCTGCCAACTTTGTGTATCAAGAAGACTCAAAAATCTTAAGATAAAGGATAATGTCTTAAGGATGGAAACTCAGAAAAAAGAGAAAAACAGCCTTAGGAGGCAAGACCAGAACTAATTTGTTGGGCTAATTGTTTCAGGTTCACCTCACAGTTTTGGCCAATGAAGATTTATCTCTTTATCTAAACACTATGTTTGTCCTAGTTACAGAGAATCTTTCTGTCTCCCTCACTTTAGTCGCCTCACCAAAATTGCCATTACCTTTCCAATTATTTCCTTGAGCTTCATTTCCCTCATCTGAAAAAAAAAAGGGATCATTACATTTTATGGTTATTACAGAAATTAGAGAAAACAGATGTAAAGCTAGACTGTTGCTGCTGTTGTTCAGTTGCCCAGTTGTGTCCGGCTTTTTGTGACTCCATGGACTGCAGCTCTAGACTATCACCTGATTAATAAATGGTAGCTATCCATGAATTAGGTTGTTTCTCTTTCTAGCAACATCATCAGAATACCTTACAATTGTCTATTTTCATATTTGTCTTTCCTGCTAGACTATGACCATCTCAAGGGTATTGGGCCCATGTCTGCTCACCTCTGCATTCTCAGCTCTCACAAAGAAAACTCTCAAATATTTGTCAAAGGAATGAAAAAGTAAATGGCTCTCCTTCTCTGAACACTGCTCTGCCAGCCCAAATGCTTGCAGCCACCTGAATGGCACTTGTAGCTTACTGTGCAGAGAGTGGTAAAGACCCTTTGTAAGATGGTCTTTAGATTTTGTCTCCCTTCAAGCCCCCTCTTCCTGCTTTTACTCTTATTTCATAGGAAGAGAGATGAGAGGAGACATCAAGGGAAAGGACATCAAATCCCTAAGAGCTTAGATGCAATTTGCACCTCTACAGATTGTCCTGAGGACCTTAAATTGCAACTAATTATCACCAGTAATTAGGGTTGCTCTTCAGAGAGGAAAAAATAGTGTCCTGTAGAGAGCACCCCATGTTCCTCAAGGAAAAATTCAGATGGGACAGATGTCACTCCCCTCCCAGCATCTTTCCCTGATAAGGAGCTCCAGTCTGCTTCAGTGGCTGACTCAAGACACTTAACTGCCTTGATCAACAAGATACTAATGACAATAATAGCACAAAGCATCTTGAAAATGTTCTGAAATTTAAAAAGAGCTTTCATTGACAATATCTTACTAGATTATCAGATCAGTCTTATAACAGAAATAAGATTAATTCATCCATTCATTATATACCTACCATGTGCAATTTATTCTGCTAAAAATATTACTGAAAATATAGTAATAGACACACTCATAAGATATTGCCTTTATAGAATTTGAAGATCATGCAAGAAGCAGTAAATAAATATGCCTTTATAGCCCAATGTTATGAATGTGACTGGTGATAGAAGCAAGATCCGATGCTGTAAAGAGCAGTATTGCATAGGAACCTGGAATGTCAGGTCCATGAATCAAGGCAAATTGGAAGTGGTCAAACAAGAGATGGCAAGGGTGAACGTCGACATTCTAGGAATCAGCGAACTAAAATGGACTGGAATGGGTGAATTTAACTCAGATGACTATTATATTTACTACTGTGGGCAGGAATCTCTCAGAAGAAATGGAGTAGCCATCATGGTCAACAAAAGAGTCCGAAATGCAGTACTTGGATGCAATCTCAAAAATGACAGAATGATCTCTGTTCGTCTCCAAGGCAAACCATTCAATATCACAATTATCCAAATCTATGCCCCAACCAGTAATGCTGAAGAAGCTGAAGTTGAACGGTTTTATGAAGACCTACAAGATCTTTTAGAACTAATACCCAAAAAAGATGTCCTTTTCATTATAGGGGACTGGAATGCAAAAGTAGGAAGTCAAGAAACACCTGGAGTAACAGGCAAATTTGGCCTTGGAATGCGGAATGAAGCAGGCCAAAGACTAATAGAGTTTTGCCAAGAAAATGCACTGGTCATAGCAAACACCCTCTTCCAACAACACAAGAGAAGACTCTACACATGGACATCACCAGATGGTCAACACCGAAATCAGATTGATTATATTCTTTGCAGCCAAAGATGGAGAAGCTCTATACAGTCAACAAAGACAAGACCGGGAGCTGACTGTGGCTCAGATCATGAACTCCTGATTGCCAAATTCAGACTTAAATTGAAGAAAGTGGGCAACACCACTAGACCATTCAGGTATGACCTAAATCAAATCCCTTATGATTATACAGTGGAAGTGAGGAATAGATTTAAAGGTCTAGATCTGATAGATAGAGTGCCTGATGAACTATGGAATGAGGTTCGTGACATTGTACAGGAGATAGGGATCAAGACCATCCCCATGGAAAAGAAATGCAAAAAGGCAAAATGGCTGTCTGGGGAGGCCTTACAAATAGCTGTGAAAAGAAGAGAAGCAAAAAGCAAAGGAGAAAAGGAAAGATATAAGCATCTGAATGCAGAGTTCCAAAGAATAGCAAGAAGAGATAAGAAAGCCTTCTTCAGCAATCAATGTAAAGAAATAGAGGAAAAGAACAGAATGGGAAAGACTAGAGATCTCTTCAAGAAAATTAGAGATACCAAGAGAACATTTCATGCAAGGATGGGCTCGATAAAGGACAGAAATGGTCTGGACCTAACAGAAGCAGAAGATATTAAGAAGAGGTGGCAAGAATACACGGAAGAACTGTACAAAAAAGATCTTCATGACCCAGATAATCATGATGATGTGTTGACTAATCTAGAGCCAGACATCTTGGAATGTGAAGTCAAGTGGGCCTTAGAAAGCATCACTACGAACAAAGCTAGTGGAGGTGATGGAATTCCCGTTGAGCTGTTTCAAATCCTGAAAGATGATGCTGTGAAAGTGCTGCACTCAATTTGCCAGCAAATCTGGAAAACTCAGCAGTGGCCACAGGACTGGAAAAGGTCAGTTTTCATCCCAATTCCAAAGAAAGGCAATGCCAAAGAATGCTCCAACTACCGCACAATTGCACTCATCTCACATGCTAGTAAAGTAATGCTCAAAATTCTCCAAGCCAGACTTCAGCAATATGTGAACCGTGAACTCCCTGATGTTCAAGCTGGTTTTAGAAAAGGCAGAGGAACCAGAGATCAAATTGCCAACATCCGCTGGATCATGGAAAAAGCAAGAGAGTTCCAGAAAAACATCTATTTCTGCTTTATTGATTATGCCAAAGCCTTTGACTGTGTGGATCACAGTAAACTGTGGAAAATTCTGAAAGAGATGGGAATACCAGACCACTTGACCTGCCTCTTGAGAAATCTGTATGCAGGTCAGGAAGCAACAGTTAGAACTGGACATGGAACAACAGACTGGTTCCAAATAGGAAAAGGAGTACGTCAAGGCTGTATATTGTCACCCTGCTTATTTAACTTATATGCAGAGTACATCATGAGAAATGCTGGACTGGAAGAAACACAAGCTGGAATCAAGATTGCTGGGAGAAATATCAATAATCTCAGATATGCAGATGACACCACCCTTATGGCAGAAAGTGAGGAGGAGCTAAAAAGCCTCTTGTTGAAAGTGAAAGAGGAGAGTGGAAAAGTTGGCTTGAAGCTCAACATTCAGAAAACGAAGATCATGGCATCTGGCCCCATCACTTCATGGGAAATAGATGGGGAAACAGTAGAAACAGTGTCAGACTTTGTTTTTTTGGGCTCCAAAATCACTGCAGATGGTGACTGCAGCCATGAAATTAAAAGGCGCTTACTCCTTGGAAGAAAAGTTATGACCAACCTAGATAGTATATTCAAAAGCAGAGACATTACTTTGCCGACTAAGGTCCGTCTAGTCAAGGCTATGGTTTTTCCTGTGGTCATGTATGGATGTGAGAGTTGGACTGTGAAGAAGGCTGAGCGCCGAAGAATTGATGCTTTTGAACTGTGGTGTTGGAGAAGACTCTTGAGAGTCCCTTGGACTGCAAGGAGATCCAACCAGTCCATTCTGAAGGAGATCAACCCTGGGATTTCTTTGGAAGGAATGATGCTAAAACTGAAGCTCCAGTACTTTGGGCACCTTATGCGAAGAGTTGACTCATTGGAAAAGACCCTGATGCTGGGAGGGATTGGGGGCAGGAGGAGAAAGGGACGACCGAGGATGAGATGGCTGGATGGCATCACAGACTCAATGGACGTGAGTCTGAGTGAACTCCGGGAGTTGGTGATGGACAGGGAGGCCTGGCGTGCTGCAATTCATGGGGTCGCAAAGAGTCGGACACGACTGCGCGACTGAACTGAACTGATAGCCCAATGTGATCAAGGCTATAATAAAAGTATAGATAATTATGTTTTAAAATATATCCCCATATTATAGAAATATGACCAGGTAACTAAGTGGTTTAGTCATTAAGTTGTGTCCAACTCTTGTGACCCCAATCTGTCCATGGGATTCTCCAGGCAAGAACACTGGAGTGGGTTGCCATTTCCTTCTTTAAGGTAACTAGGAAGAGGTAGCATTTGACCATACTGCAAATGCATGAAAGTTAATAAAAACTCCATTGTGAAAATAAAGAAACTGAAGTTCACAGAAGTTAAGTAACTTGCTCATGGTTATACAGTAAAGAGAGAAGCAAAAACCTAGGTCTTCAACTTGAAATCTCTGGCTTGTCCTGAGAGAGCACCTCTACTGAATATAGAATTTGCCTCTACAGCTTTTCTATGGATGTCTATCTAGCTTTTGCTTAAATATATTTAGGGATAAAATGTGTATCACCTCATTAAGCATCTAATTTCATTGTAAGATAGAGCTCTTTTTTTTTTTTTTTTTAATGTTCTTGCCTAACAGAAATAGCAATCTGGAGGAGACTCTGTGCTTAGCAAGAGAAAGGGCTTGGACATAGCAGTGGATACCGAACTTTTGACTTTCCAGAGTTTTGTGAGCTAGACAGGAAATGAAAGATCTGATTAAAGTGAAAAGAATGGAATAGGCCAAGAGTTGATGAGGATTTGGAACAACCAGAATCCCCATACATCGTTGGTAGGAGTATCACTTGGCCCTACTGGCAGTGTCTATAAGGTAGAACATATTGTGTTCTACCTTAACACAACTGACCGACCTTCACTTTCAAGACTCATTTGGGACTTCTTATCTTTAGAACTGTATGAGAATATAGTTTTGTTGATTGAGCCACTAACTTGATGGTAATTTGTTAGAGTAGCAGGAAACTAATTCAATGTGCATATTCAATGACTGAAAACTTACTGTCTCATACACTCAACAGAAGTATAAACATATGTGCATCACAAAACATATCGAAAAATATTCTTAGCACTCTCTTCTGAAAGATCTGATGTCATTATGATGAGGACCTGGAGTGGCCAGGGGCCCCCGTGTGAAACTTGAGAATGCAACTGACATGGAAAAAGGCAGAATTGAGAGGAAGAGGGGAGTCTGAAGCCAGATCTGTCCTGAATTCTTACAATATGAGCCCAACTTTTTTCTTGAGGTAGATTTTCTGTTAGTTGAAACAAAACGAGTCTCAGTGATTGAGAAACTCTGATCAATTGGGAGTGACCACCTAGAGTGCCATATTGAGGAAGCTCTTTCCCCGAAGTCTCCAGAAGAAAGGTTTGAGCCCTGCCCACACTTAGATTTTAGACTTACAGAACGAATTTTGGACGTTCCATCTACAGAACTGTAAAAGAATAAATGTGCATTGTTTTAAGTCAAAAAGTCAATAAATAAATAAAATGATAATATTCTTAGAATACTATTTGTAATACACAAAGCTGGAAAGCACCCAAATGCCATCAAAAGTATAACGGATAAATATATTGTGCAAGTAAATCAAGGCAGTAATTATCCTTGGGGGAGAGGAGCATATGGAAGGCTTTTAAGATGCTGGCAATGTTTTGTTTCTTGATCTGGGTGCTGGTTACATAGGAGTGTTTAGACAGGGAAAATTTATCTTGCTGTAGATTTATGATACGCACACTTTGATGTTTGCATATTAAACTTTAATAAAAAAGCTTAGAAACAAACCACGGTTTGGACTCACTGATGCACCTGGACCGTCTAGAGGTTACCTATGGAAGCAAGGTCCAGGGGCATTTACCTTAGGCCCAGGGCTTAAAAACTAGAAAGACTTGGCTCCTAGTTATTATATAACAATGTCTGCTTCTTTTCGGCTTGCAGAAAAGCCTTTCATGCCTGTTACAGACACATTCTTACTGTGTGTGACTTTACAGACATATTATTCCACCTGATTGAAACATTCAGCATGTTCCATGCCATAATGGAGTCATGTCATTGCTTCTGCAAGGAAGAGCTTTGTTGTGGTGGGGAAAACATGGGTTGGGGAAGCAGGAGATGTAGGCGTACATTTTGGCTCCGTCACTGACCTGCTGCAGCACAAGTTACTTCACTCTAAGGTCATAGGGAAGGTTTCAACACAATACAAAAATACTCCCAGTTGCGCTCCACACCTGGCCC
Source organism: Aepyceros melampus (assembly GCA_006408695.1). Taxonomy (NCBI): domain Eukaryota; kingdom Metazoa; phylum Chordata; class Mammalia; order Artiodactyla; family Bovidae; genus Aepyceros; species Aepyceros melampus. Next base: position 123,676 of record SJXQ01007524.1, read on the forward strand.
TTCCAGATCAGCATAAATGCCGTCTATCTGAACAAGGGAGATTTCACCCAGGAAGGTATAGAGAAGGGAGGAGGTGGATATGTCTAAGCCTTCATTGTCTGGTCAAACTGGATGAGAAAGACCCAAGACAGCCCTGGGAAAGGTCTCAAAAACAGCTGCTTTAAGGCAGAGCTGTACCGGCCTGAGATGTGAGAACAGATATGACCTGAGACAGAAAAAAAATACCAGAGAAGTATTTTTACTTTACCAATTATCATAACTAAAGGGAAAAGTCATGGTGTAGTCACAGCAATAGGTCAGAAAGCAGGGATTCCAACAAGCATGCAAGGAATGGAAATTAGCATAGACAAAGGCGAAGGTTTTGGGCTGTGAACAGCAACCCTCAGGGCTATGAGTTCCCTGCAACCTGGCTAACATGAGGGTACTCAGAGATTTTAAAGGGGTACTGCTGGACAGAGAAGCTGGTTTCTGATGAGTTTAAGCAGGGAGACTTCTTTTTAGCTAAACCCTTCCCATGTGAGCCTGGACTTGGGGCACACTGCCTCTCTCCCACAGATGGCTTTTGCAGATGGAAGAAAAGTCCAGAAATCTATTTTGACACTTGGCAATATACTACCCAATGGTTTTCTGTTGTGTTCTATGACCTTTTTGCTGTATGTCTGTTTTGTTATTGATTTTAATTACGGAATATAATTTCAGGCATGAGGACTCAGGCAGCTCCCTCCGGCTGGCCAAGCTCTTGCCAGAGCCTCCCAGAGGAAGGCAAATGGAAAAGCAGTATGGCTGAAAGCTGCGTGCTATTCCTTACAAAGGACACAATGGGTTCTTTTCATGTAAATGTCACTGCTGTGATCTGATGCTACTTCGCCAACCCACTAAGCACAAAGGGGAATGGGATGTGGAAACAGAAATACTTGCCAGTTGCTGGGCTCATTTCAGCAAACAACAAAGGAACTTGCAAAACACAGCGTCAAACCAGGTATATGGTGTGCCTAAACTAGGAGGGAGACAGCCAATTTTCCAAAAGTTCAGGTTTGAAACAATACCACTAGGTGTGTACGAGATGGGTATACACATTTTACCTTCTTGAGGCAAAGAGCAAGGAGTGTGAATCTGGAGACCTGAGTTCTAGGCCCAGCTTTCTTGGTAACTACCTGTGAGACCCTAGGCAAGACGCTTAATGTCTCAGGCACTAATCTCCTAACCTGAGAAATAAGATGATTTGATGCCATAACTGTCTCCACTGTGCTAGACATTGCGCTGCGTGGCTTCATTTAATCAGCTTAACAACTCTGCCAGGAAAACGTTATCCAAGTTCCTGGGGGCAGGAACTGTCTCTTCTATTGCATTTCTCTCTCCTTACTGTAATTTATTTATCCAATGCCTGCATCTCACTCTAGATTGTGACACCTTTACTGAAAAACGGGGCTGATTTAACCTTGTGTCCCTAGTGTCCAGGACCTGTCAGAGTAAGGCACATGAAGAAGAGCAAGGGTTGTTTGAGATTAAAGTCCAGCTGACCTTTGACTTCGCTAAACACAACCTAGGAGTAGAAAGTTGTGAGGAAGCCTCCCTGTGCTGTTGGCTTCTTTGACAACACAGCAGGAACACTGTCTCTTACACACACACACACACACACACAATCATTACAGAGTGTGAGTGGGAACAGCTCAGGGTCTACTAGACAATGTCAGGACTGATAATGTTGGGAACTGGGTGCAACTTGAGGGAACCTTGTCCATGGACCCATGAAGCAGAAACTGAAATAGATAGAAGCACATAGGATATTCAAGGAGTACCCCTGGGATAAACCAACTCCTGTGGAAAGGAGAGGATAAAGGGAGGAGTAAGCGGAGGGAAAAGTTATGTGTGATAGAAGCACAGGGGTGGCCTTAGCTACATCTTTGGGGAACTCTGGATGGAGCTACAATGGTCTTTCAGGGTTGTCCCAAGTTGGGCCCGTACAATCAGCCTCTGGATGTGGAACCCTCAAGCAGAAGCATGACTTTGAGCTGGGCATCTCTGTACAGCTAAGGCAGTCCCTCGGGGACTTAAAGCTGCTAACTGTTGCTGTGAGCCTTCCTAGGATCTGGGCAGTTAAGTCTTCCTTGAAAGGAAATTGGGTGTGGCATCAGTATTTACAATAGAGCTCAAGGTCATGAAGTTTGACTGGCAAAGGATCAAGGGGCATAAAGTTCTGACAAGACTAGACAGCTGGTGGAGAGGATAAGAGAACATATGCCAGAGTAGAAGTCAGGTCAAGCACCCTGGGGTCCTGGAAGTGGCATGACAGGGCCAGGGATCAGAAATCCAAGCTGGCATTGGCTCAAGCCCAGGGAGTCAGGCAATGTTCACAGGGTGAGGCAGGGCTTGACTGACAACACAGACACAATTTCAAAGCCAGCAGCTAAAATACTTCCAGGAAGTAACACTAAGAAATTGGGAAAGAAGGAAATTACTATCTCTTGAGTTTCCACCCTTTTCCCTAATAATTCCAAGATAGGATGCTATATTATATCATATTATAAATGAGGGTGCTGAGGCACAAAAGATTTCATAAGATGTCTTAATAAGTTGTAGAGCTGACATTCACGTCCAAATTGGTGAAACTGAAAGCACCTAGACCCAGGGCAGTTCAAGCTTCCTGTGTATAAGAGCTACCTACATATAAGGCCAGTTGAAAGAAGGCCTAGAGACCTAAAGGTCCCATGTGCATTAGGTGAATCACCCCTCTGTGGAGACTTGGCTTTCTAATTTTTCAAATGAAAACAAACGAACAAATAAAAAGTTCTTTAGAAATTTTATTATCTGTCAATATATGAACCTAATGATACTGGTAAATGCTTCCAAATAAGACCATTCTATACAGGAAAATGGTTAAGAGCATGGGTTTTCAAGTCAGCAAGACCTGGGTTCAAATCCTGACTCATTGACAATGAAAATTTTCATAGGTAGGTATGTGTGTGTGCATGTGTTTGAGGTGAGATATTTTAAAAGCATCTAGAAAAGAATGAGATAAATAGAGTTCAGGGGGTGTTCCATTTTCAGTTTAGGCTTTATAAAACAAACTTCCTCTGAATGGTTCTTATGGAGGAACAGTTTTGTTCTTTTAGAGTGTGAACAACTAGAATTCCCATATTTCCCAGTAGAGAACGCAGCAGTTAACTAAGAACCTGGCTGGGAGTTCTTAGTGAGAGATCCTTATGACAGCAGAGACTACCTAAGATAGATCATATGAGAGGGAATAGAAGCTATGTCCTCCAGAGAGGATGCCCAGGCCTTGATAAAGAAAAGAGAGGGACAGAGAGAGGGAGAGAATGAGGTAGGATGGGGGAAGGACACCAGCAATAGGTTTTAGCAACATATGCTGCTATGGACTAAATGTGTGTATTCCCTGCAAAATTCATATATTGAAGGCTTAATCTTCATTGTGATGATATACAGAGGTAGGGTCTTTGGGAAGAAATTAAGTCATGAGGATCAAGCGTTCATGGATGTAATTAATGTCCTTATAAGAAGAAACAAGAGTGAGACAATCTCTCTCTCTACCATGTGAGCACACAGTGAGATGGGGACACCTGAAAACAGGAAGCGGGCCCTCATCAGAAACTGAATCAGCTAGCACCCTGGTCTCAGATTTCTAGTCTCCAGGACTGTGAGGGGAAAAAAAAAAGAAATTTTTATTTAAGCTACTCAGTCTACAGTATCCATTAGAGTGGACCAAGCTGACAAGAGAGAAGCCCTCAGGAGGGCTGGTGTACCTCAGTGGTCTTCTGTCTGGGGAGGAACCTAGGCAAGCCATCCCATACCCAAGATTAAGTAGGATCCAGAAAACATTTTGTGGATACAAAACTCAAGAGCCCTCTTTTTGCCACTAGGTCAGTACTTCAGATATTATTTTCGAAGGGAGGAGGAAAGCAGGGGAGGAAAGCAGAAATCTGAAAGACTAGGTAATTCTACCTAAAGAGCAATGAATATATGAAGAAGAAATTTGATTATGACAGGAATAAGTTTACTGGTTTGGAATAAAATTTAGTATAACTGCTGGGTTTTTTTTTTGTTTGTTTCTGAGCACATGGGAACTCCTGAAGAAGATTAGAAGGGAAGATGTTACATTTTGATTGTGTGGACTGAGTAAAATTTCTGTCCTCATTATAATAATATATCTTAAATTTGATTTGTGCTTTACAATTTCAGAAGAAGAAAATGGCAACGCACTCCACTATTCTTGTGGGAGAATTCCACAGACAGAGGAGCCCAGTGGACTACAGTCCATGGGATCTTTTTAGAGTCAGACACAACTGAACAACTAACACAATTTCATAGTATTAGACTTTGTGTCTTATTCCCTAGCATATCTCTAATGGCTTACAGTTATTAACACATAATGGGATTTTAGTAAATAGCTGTTCAGTTCAGTTCAGTCGTTCAGTCGTGTCCGACTCTTCACGACCCCATGAATCGCAGCACGCCAGGCCTCCCTGTCCATCACCAACTCTCAGAGTTCACTCAGACTCACGTCCATTGAGTCCGTGATGCCATCCAGCCATCTCATCCTTGGTCGTCCCCTTCTCCTCCTGCCCCCAATCCCTCCCAGTTACATCAATTTAATGAATGAAAAAATCCATTTTGAAAAGTGAGTTACATGATCCCTCTGTGAAATAAATATTGTAACACCCAATATACAGATGAGAAAATAAAGGCTCAGAAAGACTGAGTTGTTGAAAGCTATATACAGCTTGTGCATGATTGTACTGTCCCTCTCTCTTCTGGCTCCAAGGTCATTTGCTGTTTTCCAGTAAAACAAAATTCTATCACTTCTTCTCACTTCACTCCCATGCCAGCCACAAGCCCACAGCTAAGATGTGAAAGGACATGAAAAATTTTTTCTAAGATCCATTCTAGGTCCTCTCTGTTGACTCATGATTCAGATCCTTGTTCTGTAATGAACACCCGTGGTCAGTAGTTTTCAGATATTCTTATCTGATATAAATTTCTACACGGCTCAGTTTAAGAACACAAAACCATCTCCTTAGCTCTAACTTCCTGCTTACTCAGTGAAACCGTTATCTTCAGCATTTTCAATTCCTTTTATTTATAATCCAACAATTTCTGTTTGGCGGGGTGCAAAGTTGAGAATTTAGGAATACTGTCCACTGCTAGAGGCTTATGGTTTTTCTCTCTCTGTTATAGAAATGCTTTTTGCAAAACAGAGAAAGAGGTCCTTTAACCTTGGCCTCTTGGGGGAATGAATACATAGTCCTGCAAATATTTCCAGATAGGTAAGAGGGTCAAGGATAACGCTGAAGCCCAGGCTGAAAGACCAGATGTTGAAAAGAGCATAGATAAGAAAAGGCTTGGGAACAATTCTGAAAGGTGAAAACTTAGAATGTTAAAGTGACAAAGACCTCAGAAGTCACCTGGCCCATCTGTGCAGTTGGGGAAACCACAGCCTAAAATGCAGGAAAGATGTTTCCAAGGTCATGAAGTTCTAAGGCATGCTGGCTTAGCCTTTTAAAGTCAAGATTCTCACACTCCTCCCCTCCCAACCCTCAACCCCACATCTTTGTTTATTTCCTAGCACAAGGCCCTTCGTCTAGGAGGTTCCTCCTAAATCTTTGCAGAATCAATAACTGGCATTTGGTTTACTAAGAACATTCTATAGCCCCCATTCAAAGCCTGGGAAAATTTAGGTACAGAGTTTAAGCCACTTGCCAGTGGTCACGCAGCAAAACATGTTATATTTGAGGTCTGTTCTTCTGATTTCTACTGTTCAGACCCCAACACCTCTGCCATTCGCTTACATATGAAGCAAATTCACAGCAATTTTCCTTCCACTGAAAACAAAACTGTGTTGACTCTCTTATCACTTAAGGGATAAAGTCTGAATTTAGCTTTCAAACACCTCAATAATCTAGACCAAAACTAATCTGGGCCTTTACCATTTCACTGACTCAAGCTCAGTCTACTGGGGATTCTTCATTCTATGAACAAGCTCTGGCATATCTGCAGGCCATTTTCATTCCGATCTCTCCTACCCTCTGCTTGAGCACTCTCGCTCTTGTTCTTCATCTGATAAATATTTCTCATTCTCATGCTTCCTGCTCTGGAAGGCATTTTCTAAGTCCTTATGGTAAAATTCAGTGTTCATTCTCTGTCTCTGTGCCTTGATTGTGGCACTGTAAGTCTTTTGAAAAATATGTGGTGATTATTTGAATTCCACGTTTGCCTGGATCACCTTGAGGGCAGAGTATGATTCATGTTTTTAAGGGATGACCATTACTATATATGAAAATGAGAAGCAAGTATAATTGTTCTATTTAATAGATCAAGAAGGTGCAGAAAAGCACCAGGTTGTAGATAATGCTTAATAAAATATTTCCTCTCCTCTCTCCTTCATTTCACTTGATACTAATCCCGTGGATCTTTGTCTCCACTTTACAAGGGAAGATGAGAGAGAAATCATAAAATTTAAGTAACTTGACCAAGGTTACAGAACTTGAACATGGCAGAGCTGGGACTCTACCAAGGTCTTCTGAATCAAAGTCTAAGAGTTGTTCTGTCACACTTCTGTTGTCTCCCATCCATTCACCCCAAAGCCTCCAAGCTATAGGAAGAAAGCTCAGGGAACTCCAAAACTCCTCTCCTATGGTAGACCACCCTAACACTGAGTGGGCTTTAGAAGGCCCTACAGAAATGAGAATTTTTGCAGTTTTGCAATGACCAAAATATTCACCTCCAAATATGAGTAAGATTGTTTTTTCCTATCAACTGCATAATAAAAAATATACCCCAAATTGCTCTGTTTACTGATTCAATAATCCCATACAATAATCCCCCTGGAGCTGGAGGACTATATCACATTCCTTATGTGGAAAACGGGCTGTCTTCCAGCCATCTGGATTTCAATCTCTAGGCCAGACCTTTTGCCCCAAATAAATATGAAATATTTTGCTGATGCGAATTTAAAATTTTATGTAGAATGCATTTTACCAGACCCAGAGGAGATATTATGCCTTTATTTATTTATTTTAGGCATTGACATTAAGAGTATAGTGATCTATCATATAGCTTGATGTAAACAAATGATGCCAGGTGGCAAGACAGAGTGACTTTTGCAAATTTTCCCTGGAAGGAGAGAATGTGCTGAAGAGAAACCTCAGAACTATATTCCCAAGAATCAGTCCCAAGAGCCTCTCCAAGTACAGTCTTTGTGAACAGCAAAAAAATTACAGGGCACAAGGCTTTCATAAGAGGTCTCTGAAGGATTGTAGGCTTATAGAACCTTGGCACTAAAATGGTTCACACGAGTTCATCCATGCCCCACCAACTGCAGGTGAGGAAAGCGAACTGCAGAAAGAAACAGTTAGTCTAAGGTTGTACAATGAACTGCTGCTGCTGCTGCTGCTAAGTTGCTTCAGTCATGTCCAACTCTGAGAGATCCCATAGATGGCAGCCCACCAGGCTCTGCCGTCCCTGGGATCCTCCAGGCAAGAACACTGGAGTGGGTTGCCAGTTCCTTCTCCAATGCATGAAAGTGAACAGTGAAAGTGAAGATGCTCAGTCGTGTCCGACTCTTAGTAATCCCATGGACTGCAGCCTACCAGGCTCCTCCATCCATGGGATTTTCTGGGCAAGAGTACTGGAGTACAATGAACTGAGAGGTAAATTGAGATATCCTGATATATTGATTTCAATACTATCATCATTTCACTATGCTTTCATCTTGCTGCTGCTGCTGCTGCTAAGCTGCTTCAGTCGTGTCCAACTCTGTGCAACCCCATGGACGGCAGCCCACCAGGCTCCTCTGTCCCTGAGATTCTCCAGGCAAGAATACTGGGGTGGGTTGTCATTTCCTTATCCAATGCATGAAAGTGAAAAGAGAAAGGGAGATCACTCAGTTGTGTCCGACTCTTAGCGACCCCATGGACTGCAGCCCACCAGGCTCCTCCATCCATGGGATTTTCCAGGCAAGAGTACTAGAGTGGGGGGCCATTGCCTTCTCCAATGCTTGCATCTTAGCATAATGGTAATAAGTATAAGGGCTTGGGTTAGTAGATATATGTTTATATCCTGCCTCTGCCACTCAGTAGGTATATGACATGGAAAAGTTCTTTTGTCTCTCTGAGCACCTGTTTCCCATCTGTAACGTCAAGTAATAAAGATCCTTACTTCATATGAGTCCTTAAAAACACAAAGTTACTGTGAGGACAAAACATATGAATGTATGGAAAACTTCTAGCATAATGTCTTCCCCATAAGTTCTCAATAATGTTCATTTTCATGATGATAATTCTGTTGTGGCTATATTCTTTTTCTTTTTATGTCCTGAATAACTCTAAGAGCAAAATTACAAGTACTGGCTATCTCTCCTTTAGATAAAAAGGACAAGTGAATACAAAAATCCCTTTAAAATGAAAGGAGAATCTAATATCATTCTTTAAGTGAGATGGGGTGAATATATTTTGAAAACATATCACCCACCACTTTATCTAGGGATTCAGTTTGCCTAACCACAATGAATTCAAAATATCTCTTTGGTGAGGGTCACCAGCACTTCCTAGCTGCTCTCACAGCATTTCTGAAAGACTAGAGAACTATATAACATTCCCAAGATAACTGTAACAATGGGTAATGGGTGTTTCCAGCTAGCTTTTTTTTTTTTTTGGATGCTCAATTCATTACTACTAAAGGGGTTTTATCTTCTCACTTAGATCACACACACAACCTCATAAATGTCCCTCACTCCACTCACTAGCAGTAATGCCAAGATTCCCTGGACATGCATTTTTTTATTTGTCTACATAGGAAAAGGAGTACGTCAAGGCTGTATATTGTCACCCTGCTTATTTAACTTCTATGCAGAACACATCATGGAGAAACGCTGGACTGGAAGAAACACAAGCTGGAATCAAGATTGCTGGGAGAAATATCAATAACCTCAGATATGCAGATGACACCACCCTTATGGCAGAAAGTGAGGAGGAGCTAAAAAGCCTCTTGATGAAAGTGAAAGAGGGGAGTGAAAAAGTTGGCTTAAAGCTCAACATTCAGAAAACGAAGATCATGGCATCTGGTCCCATCACTTCATGGGAAATAGACGGGGAAACAGTGTCAGACTTTATTTTTCTGGGCTCCAAAATCACTGGAGATGGTGACTGTAGCCATGAAATTAAAAGACACTTACTCCTTGGAAGAAAAGTAATGACCAACCTAGATAGTATATTCAAAAGCAGGGACATTACTTTGCCGACTAAGGTCCGTCTAGTCAAGGCATGGTTTTTCCTGTGGTCATGTATGGATGTGAGAGTTGGACTGTGAAGAAGGCTGAGCACTGGAGAATTGATGCTTTTGAACTGTGGTGTTGGAGAAGACTCTTGAGAGTCCCTTGGACTGCAAGGAGATCCAACCAGTCCATTCTGAAGGAGATCGGCCCTGGGATTTCTTTGGAAGGAATGATGCTAAAGCTGAAGCTCCGGTACTTTGGCCACCTCATGCGAAGAGTTGACTCATTGGAAAAGACCCTGATGCTGGGAGGGATTGGGGGCAGGAGGAGAAGGGGACAACCGAGGATGAGATGGCTGGATGGCGTCACTGACTCCATGGGCGTGGGTCTGGTTGAACTCCGGGAGCTGGTGATGGACAGGGAGGCCTGGCGTGCTGTGATTCATGGGGTCGCAAAGAGTCAGACACGACTGAACGACTGAACTGAACTGAACTGATATTCCTGCATTCAGGGCCCATTTTTTAGCATGTTCCTAGTACATAACTTTTGAACAAATAAAGAGTGTTAGCATAAATTTTAGTCCTAAGAGAAGCAGTGTGGAATATACTGCTTGATGTGGAGAGTGAATCCCCAGAGATTTTGCATGTCTTGGAATTGGTTCCAATATCTAGGGGTGGGCATATGGCCTTGACTGCTTAACATGGTTTTTTCCCTGGACATAGCTCATTGAATTGTGACATGTTAAGACAATCAGAGTCCCTTCCTGGCAGAGCTGAAACTGGAAATGGAAAAGCAAGATTACCTTTGTTGACATTGAATCAAATTCCATGTTAATACCTAATTAGACATTCCATGAATTTTACTGCTGAGATTTCCCAAGTGATGCTGAAGAATTCCTCAAGACTTTGTTCAACTTTTCTATAAATACTATGAAATATCTTCATATCCTTCTAATGGTATCACTGGAAGGAAGCACCTTGAGAAGGGAACTGCCTTATTTTGGAAAAAATACTGTTATAAGCTACTTAGGGCTAAAAGATAAAATTGTAAGGTCACTACCTTCAACTAGAATAAGAAACAAAGTCTAGAATTCTTGTAATTTATAAAAAATGAATTAAAATCTGAAGATGAGACAATTAGATAATAAAGAAAAGGGAAGTGGGATGGATGAATTAAGATATCTATATATCTATAGGGGGCTTCCCCAGTGGCTCAGCAGTAAAAAAATCTGCCTAGATGCAGGAGACATGAGTTCAATCCCTGGATCAGGAAGATCCCCTGGGGGAGGAAATGGCAAGTAAGTCTACTATTCTTGCCAGGAAAACCTCACAGACAGAGGAGCTTGGTGGGCTACAATCCATAGCATTGCAAAGAGTGGAACACAATTGAACATGTATGTATGCACACTTATATATCTACATATATATTTATATATATATATAAAGATTATGATATGAGGAAAATGAAGTCCAAATTAATAGAAATAATTAAAGATGCCCTAAGAACAGGTGTAACTAATATTAAAGTTAAGGCTTTTTTGAGTAATATAATTTTTGAGTTTATATAATTCTTTTCATCTCCCCAAATCTTCAGGAACATTTGATCCAAATACAAAAGTTTTATACAGTAGGCTAATTTCTTGTAGGTATATGTGTGTATGTGTGGACATGCAAGAATACACCTGTGTGTATATGTTGGTGTGTGTATGTGTGTGTGTGTGCACGCGCGTGCATGCATGCATATGTGTGAACTTAGGTATACCCAGGAGAGGAACTGTGTTCCTTGTCTGGGTCAGAAGAGCATCATATGCAAGACAACAAGATGATCTGAAACAACTAATTCAGAGAGCCTGGAGCCAACAATAACTCAGAATAGCAAAATTCACCGCAACCCACAATAAACTCTGGGAGAGATGGAAAGGAATGCAGAGCTTTCATTGCACCTGGGATGGGAGCTTTTAGATATTTTCATATGAATCTCAAACAACAGGACACCATAGCTGACATCTAATTTGCATAGCTTGTTTGGACAGATGACCTGGCAGGTTATCTCTCTCTTCTACATTTCTTTAGTCAAGATTAGTACCTAGGGTTTTAGCTTTCAGCCCTCTGTATTGTGAGAAAGCTGAGCAGATGGTCCACTCCATGATATCAGGCTTTTAGTATCAACTATCCATCCATTTGTTCATTATTCACTCATTCAACAAATCTTCACTGACCATCTATTATGTGTTAGCCACTATTTTAAATGCTTGTGATATGTCAGTGAACAAAAACACAGGAAAATCCCTGCGTTCCATTCTGGGACACCAGATTTTTAATAGCAAGAAGTCTCCGCACACTTTAAAAGAGAATAAAAGAAAGTAGAAAATAGAAAAGTAGATGGGGATGGGCAAAGATGAGGGGGCTCTGTTTAATGAGAGCACAGTGACTTCTCTGGTGATTCCATATAAGAAGATTCATGTTGATGTATGGCAAAACCAATACAATATTGTAAAGTATATATATATATATATATATATATATATATAAAAGAACAGAGCGTCCTCTCTCGAGTTGCCAAGCCCTCAGGGAAAATGCTTTCTGTCTGTAGTTTTGCAGGTATAGGGTCCAGCATTGCTACCAAAGTTAGCAAAGCTTGTTGGGAGGCCTCATCTCTCTGACTGTCAGGAAAGGACACCTACTGTTATTGACAAAACAGTGAATGATTTCTTAGTAGAAGTCACAGAGATGGGGGTTGTGGTATAATCCACATAATGTGAATTTTTAAATATCCCAGATATGAGCTGTTAGAGGATAGGGTAGACACAGAGGAGTGAGGGCCGAGAACAATCCTGCGGCCCTCCTTACCTAGAATGTCTGGTAAAGCTCTAAACCGCAGTCGAGTGAGTATGATGAAGAGCACTAGACTAGAAGTCAGGAGAAATAAACCCCACTCTACTAAGAACTCACTGTGCAAGGCTGAGCTAGTCCCAGCCCCACTCTGGGCTCTTAGCTCCTTATCAGAGAAATGGGGCAAGACTGGGTATTCTTAAGATTAACCAATCTTCTAGATCAAGGTTCATAGCATTAGAATTTTTAAACAAAACCTTCATTTAAAAAAAAAAAAAAAACAGAAAATTAACATAAAGCTGTATCTGTCAGTCAGTTGCGTCCGACTCTTTGTGACTCCATGGACTGCAGCACGCCAGCCTTCCCTGTCCATCACCAACTCCCAGAGCTTGCTAAATCTCATGTCCATTGACTTGGTGATGTCATCCAACCATCTCATCCTCTGTCATCCCCTTCTCCTCCTGCCTTCAATCTTCCCCAGCATCAAAGTCTTTTCCAATGAGTCAGTTCTTCACATCAGGTGGCCAAAGTAGTGGGAGTTTCAGCTTCAGCATCAGTCCTTCCAATGCATATTCAGGACTGATTTCCTTTAGGATTGACTGGTTGGATCTTCTTGCAGTCCAAGAGACTCTCAAGAGTCTTCTCCGACACCAAATTTCAAAAGCATTAAAACTTCAGAGCTCAGTTTTCATTATAGTTCAACCCTAACATCCATATATGACTACTGGAAAAACTATAGCTTTGACTAGATGGACCCTTTGTTGGTAATGTCTCCACTTTTTAATATGCTATCTAGGTTGGTCATAGCTTTCCTTCCAAGGATTAAGTGTCTTTTAATTTCATGGTTTCAGTCACCATCTGAAGTGATTTTGGAGCAAAAAAAATGAAGTCTCTTACTGTTTCCATTGTTTCCCCATCTATTTGCCAGGAAGTGATGGGACCAGATGCCATGATCTTAGTTTTCTGAATGTTGAGTTTTAAGCCAGCTTTTTCACTCTCCTCTTTCACTTTCATCAAGAGGCTCTTTAGTTCTTTGCTTTCTGCCATAAGAGTGGTATAATCTACATATCTGAGGTTATTGATATTTCTCCCAGCAATTATTGATTCCAGCTTCTGCTTCATCCAGCCTGGCATTTTGCATGATGTACTTGGCATATAAGTGAAATAAGCACAGTGACATTATAAAGCCCTGATGTACTCCCTTCCCAATTTGAAATCAGTCTGTTGTTCCATGTCCAGTTATACCTGTTGCTTCTTACCTGCATAGAGGTTTCTCAGGAGGCAGGTAAGGTGATCTGGTATTCCCTCTCTTGGAGAATTTTCCACAATTTGCTGTGATCCACACAGTCAAAGGATTTGGCATAGTCAATAAAACAGAAGTAGATATTTTTCTGGAACTCTCTTGCTTTTTATGTGATCCAGTGGATACTGGCAATTTGATCTCTGATTCCTCTGCCTTTTCTAAATCCAGCTTGAACATCTGGAAGTTCATGGATCATGTACTGTTGAAGCCTGGCTTGGAGGATTTTGAGCATTATTTTGCTAGTGTGTAACGTGAGTGCAATTGTACAGTAGTTTGAACATTCTTTTGCATTGTCTTTCTTTTGGATTGGAATGAAAAGTGATGTTTTCCAGCCCTATGGCCACTGCTGAGTTTTTCAAACTTGCTGGCATATTGATTGCAGCACTTACACAGCATCATCTTTTAGGATTTGAAATACCTCAGCTGTAATTCCACCATCTCCACTAACTTTGTTCATAGTGATGCTTCCTAAGGCCCACATGACTTCACATTCTAGGATGTCTGGCTCTAGGTGAGTGATCACACCATTGTGGCTATCTGGATCATAAATATCTTTTTTTGTATAGTTCTTCTGTGTATTCTTGCTACCTCTTCTTAATATCTGCTGCTTCTGTTAGGTTCTTACCATTTCTGTCCTTTATTGAGCCCATCTTTGCATGAATTGTTCCCTTGGTATCTCTAATTTTCTTGAAGAGATCTCTAGTCTTTCCCATTCTATCATTTTCCTCTATTTCTTTGCACTGATCACTGAGGAAGGCTTTCTTCTCTCTCCTTGCTCTTCTTTGTAGCTCTGCATTCAAATGGGTATGTCTTTCCTTTTCTCCTTTGCGTTCAGCATCTCTTCTTTACTCAGCTATTTGTAAGGCCTCCTTAGACAACAATTTTGCCTTTTTGCACTTCTTTTCCTTGGGGATGGTCTTGATCCCTGTCTCCTGTATAATGTCTCAAACCTTTGCCCATAGTTCTTCAGGCATTCTGTCTATCAGATATAATCTCTTGAATCTGTTTGTTACTTCCACTGTATATCATAAGGGGTTCTATTTAGGTCGTACCTGAATGGTCTAGTGGTTTTCCCTACTTTCTTCAATTGAAGTCTGAATTCGGCAATAAGGAGTTCATGATTTGAGTTATAGTCAGCTCCTGGTCTTATTTTTGCTGACTGTATAGAGCTTCTCCATCTCTGGCTGCAAAGAATATAATCAGTCTGATTTCGGTGTTGACCATCTGGTGCTGTCCGTGTGCAGAGTCCTCTCTTGTGTTGGTGGAAAGCATGTTTGCTATGACTAGTGCATTCTCTTGGCAAAACTCTGTCAGCCTTTGCCCTGCTTCATTCTGTACTCCAAGGCCAAATTTGCCTGTTAATCTAGGTAGCTCTTGACTTCCTACTTTTATATCCAGTCCCCTATAATAAGAAGGACATCTTTTTTTTGGCCATTAGTTCTGGAAGGTCTTATAGGTCTTCATAGAACCATTCAATTTCAGCTTCTTCAGCATTACTGGTCAGGGCATAGACTTGGATTACTGTGATATTGATTCGTTCGCCTTGGAAACAGAGATCATTCTGTCATTTTGAGATTGCATCCAAGTACTGCATTTTGGACTCTTTTGTTAACTATGAAGGCTACTCCACTTCTAAGGGATTCTTGCCCACAGTAATAGACATAATGGCCATCTGAGTTAAATTCACCCATTCCAGTCCACTAATTCCTAAAATGTCAATGTTTAGTTTTGCCATCTCCTGTTTGACCACTTCCAATTTACCTTGATTCATGGATCTAACATTCTAGGTTCCTAAGCAATATTGTTCTTTACAGCATCAGACTTTACTTCCATCACCAGTAACATACACAACTCTGTATTCTTTTTGCTTTGGCTCTGTCTCTTTATTCTTTCTGGAGTTATTTCTCCATTCTTCTCCAGGAGCATATTGAGCACCTACCTATCTGGGGAGTTCATCTTTCAGTGTCCTATCTTTTTGCCTTTTCATACTGTTCATGGGGTTCTCAAGCAAGAATACTAAGTGGTTTGCCATTCCCTTCTCCAGTGGCCATGTTTTGTCAGAACTCTCCAGTATGACCCGACTGTCTTTGGTGACCCTACACAGCATGGCTCATGGTTTCACTGAATTAGAGAAGGCTGCGGTCCATGTGAAAAAGTCATTATTTTAAATGGAAGAGAAAGCTGCCTGCCTGCTCCTGGATCCACTAAGGCCGTCTCATCATCTTGACCACTGGTTATGCAGAGGTGACTGGGGGACACTGTAGGGGCATTCATATGGCTTCAAGTCTCCCTGAGCAGCCTGTGGGCACATCTAATCCTTCCTGGTAGGGCGAAAGGCTGGGGAAGGCTGAGAGCACCTTTCGGTTCCCGCCACCCTCCCCACAGCCTTTGCTCTAGCACACTGGCCTACTTAGCCTTTTGTGCTTGCCGGTCCCTCTGCCTGAAATGTTCTTCCCCAACGTGGTCAGAGTTTCTATTCTCATTCCATTCAGACTGACCAAGTCCTATATTCTGAGATACCTCATCATACTGGCCTTTCAAAACTTCCTTGAACTTCTGCATCCTTATTTCCGTCCCCTGCTCCGCTTTCTTCCTAACACACACTGCCGCTGTTACGTGACATTCTTATCTGTGTATTAGGTGTTGACTCACCTTGAATGGAAGCCCCCTGATGGAAGGAACTTTATCTTCCCACTTCTCTATCTGCTTTTCTACCAGTGACTCTTCCCTGAAGTGTCACTAAACTGGGAGCTAAGCCCTATAATTGTAAGCAATTAACAGCTGCACAATTGTACTCATCTCACATGCTAGTAAAGTAATGCTCAAAATTCTCCAAGCCAGACTTCAGCAATACGTGAACCATGAACTCCATGATGTTCAAGCTGGTTTTAGAAAAGGCAGAGGAACCAGAGATCAAATTGCCAACATCCGCTGGATCATGGAAAAAGCAAGAGAGTTCCAGAAAAACATCTATTTCTGCTTTATTGACTATGCCAAAGCCTTTGACTGTGTGGATCACAATAAACTGTGGAAAATTCTGAAAGAGATGGGAATACCAGACCACCTAACCTGCCTCTTGAGAAATCTGTATGCAGGTCAGGAAGCAACAGTTAGAACTGGACATGGAACAACAGACTGGTTCCAAATAGGAAAAGGAGTACGTCAAGGCTGTATATTGTCACCCTGCTTATTTAACTTCTATGCAGAGTACATCATGAGAAATGCTGGACTGGAAGAAACACAAGCTGGAATCAAGATTGCTAGGAGAAATATCAATAACCTCAGATATGCAGATGACACCACCCTTATGGCAGAAAGTGAAGAGGAGCTAAAAAGCCTCTTGTTGAAAGTGAGAGAGGAGAGTGAAAAAGTTGGCTTAAAGCTCAACATTCAGAAAACGAAGACCTGCTTATTTAACTTCTATGCAGAGTACATCATGAGAAATGCTGGACTGGAAGAAACACAAGCTGGAATCAAGATTGCTGGGAGAAATATCAATAACCTCAGATATGCAGATGACACCACCCTTATGGCAGAAAGTGAGGAGGAGCTAAAAAGCCTCTTGTTGAAAGTGAAAGAGGAGAGTGAAAAAGTTGGCTTAAAGCTCAACATTCAGAAAACGAAGATCATGGCATCTGGCCCCAACACTTCATGGGAAATAGGTGGGGAAACAGTAGAAACAGTGTCAGACTTTATTTTTTTGGGCTCCAAAATCACTGCAGATGGTGACTGCAGCCATGAAATTAAAAGGCGCTTACTCCTTGGAAGAAAAGTTATGACCAACCTAGACAGTATATTCAAAAGCAGAGACATTACTTTGCCGACTAAGATCCGTCTAGTCAAGGCTATGGTTTTTCCTGTGGTCATGTATGGATGTGAGAGTTGGACTGTGAAGAAGGCTGAGCACTGAAGAATTGATGCTTTTGAACTGTGATGTTGGAGAAGGCTCTTGAGAGTCCCTTGGACTGCAAGGAGATCCAACCAGTCCATTCTGAGGGAGATCGGCCCTGGGATTTCTTTGGAAGGAATGATGCTAAAGCTGAAGCTCCAGTACTTTGGCCACCTCATGCGAAGAGTTGACTCATTGGAAAAGACCCTGATGCTGGGAGGGATCTGGGGGCAGGAGGAGAAGGGGACGGCCGAGGATGAGATGGCTGGATGGCATCACGGACTCAATGGACGTGAGTCTGAGTGAACTCCGGAGTTGGTGATGGACAGGGAGGCCTGGCGTGCTACGATTCATGGGGTCACAAAGAGTCAGACACAACTGAGTGACTGAACTGAACTGAACTGAACTGAACAGCTGCTGCTGCTGCTGCTGTCACCTCAGTCGTGTCAGACTGTGTGACCCCAGAGACAGCAGAACTGCTCTAAGAGCAGTAGGGGGCGGGAAGCAGATAGGAGCTCACCTTCTTTTCTCCCTTTGGCAGAATTACCTTTTGCTTCCTTTGAAAGAAATAGCAACCCACTCCAGCACTATTGCCTGGAAAATCCCCTGGACAGAGGAACTTTGTAGGGCTCGCAAAGAGTCGGCCACGACTGAGCGATTTTACTTACTTACTTTACTTCCCTTGATGTGGGGAAGAGAGAGTCTCCAGTCATCTGGGTTATACCCCTCCCGCTCTCTGAGGAGACAGCTGCCATGGAGGCCATCGCACATGGTGAATTCAACACTAGAACCCACTGCCCACCTCGCCCGAAAGGTCGCTGGGGGTCATTCCACTGTATCTTACCTATGGAGTTTCCCTAGTCACAGCTGCAGGTCTCCTCTAGCTTCCCCAGGCCTCCTCTAGCATCTGTTCTCACCTGATAATTCCTCTCCATTGCCACCTCCCATAATTCAATTCGAGCTCTCACTCTCTCCTCCCTTCTTTCCTCCCAAACACTGCTCACTCTGAGCAACCAGCTAATAGTATCCACTTCATAGGGCAGTTTTATGCATTAAATTAATAATATATGTCAATACTCAGTACAGTGCTTGGCGCATAAATATTATTTAAGAATTCTTTTTATTGTTTTTGTTCATCTTGTTATTGCTATTAACAGTATTATATAAGTGCCATGGCTTACATTTTCGTGGATCACTAGATTCTATCTTTACCTATCAACAGTGTTGATTTTGCCTCATCGGTTCTTTCTCTCCCCACATATTTTATAGCTTCTTTTTCTAGTGATTTTCATATTCATACAGATGATCCTGGAGCTCCCCTGGCAGTTCAGATGGAAAGAGTCTGCCTGCAATGTGAGAGACTCGAATTCTATCCCTGACTTGAGAAGATTCCCTGGAGAAGGGAATGGCAGCCCACTCCAGTATTCTTGCCCAGAGAATTCCATGGACAGAGGAGTCTGGTGGGCTACAGTCCATGGGGTCACAAAGAGTTGGACATGACTGAGTGACTTTCACTTTCATTTTCACAGATGGTCCATTCATTTACATCAGTGCTGTACCCTGAGCAAACAATAATGCCTGGCTCACAGTTGATAATAAATACTTTTTGGATAAATATAAAGGATGACACCCAATCTTTTCTTTTCACTCCACTTCATCTTCCTTTTTGCCACCACCATCTCACTCTCACACACACACACATAAACACACAAACACATATGCATACACACTCTACCCTACCTACAACATCAGATGTCCACATCTTATTCTTGACTGTAAATTTCAAGCTGATATGCAAAAATAAAGCAATTTACTTTAAATTCTTTGAAGTCTAATCTACTGATCCTTCTACTTCATACTCATCGGCTCCCTTCCTGCTTTCTCCTCCCAATCATGTCCAACATTATAATTATGTCCTCACAAACACCTTTAATTCCCTTGTCTCTATCCATTTTTTTTTTCTCATGTGACAAAATGCAAACCTAGAATGAACTCTTCTACTTACTTATACAGTTCCCAAGTAACCGGAGAAAATTACATACCTAAGTAAACTGACTACATTTTTAATTCATGGTATTAGTCCTCAAGCAGTGTTATCACTGCCCAGCAATTTTACAAGGTTAATGGTTAATGCTGGTAAGTAGGTTTCTCATTTTTGCCCTGAAAAAAAAAAAAAAACAACCAAAAACCTAGTTCAGACCTTCTTCTATCTCTTGGAAACCATTATTCTTTTCCTTTCACCACCATTCTTAGAAGATAATCTCGTCTAATGCTTTCTATTTTAGGAATCATCCTGCAGGAGCATCCTCATACTCCCACAACTAAAATTAGAAACATGCCTAGGTTTCTTTCTATAACCCATTACCATGGATGAAGGTGTCCTTCTTTCTAACAAAAGCCCTCAGCATGTCCTTTAGATCCCATTACACTCACTTTCTCAAGGACTGCACTCTTGGTCATCTGCTGTGTCTCCTATATCATCCATTCTGCTTTCTCCCTGGATCATCACCATTAGCAAATAAATGTGATCCCAGGATTCCACATTCCATCCGCCATTAGCTATTGCCCATTTCTCATCTTCTCTTCTTTGCCATACTTCTATACATGTATACTGTCTCAATTCTTCAATGACAGTTCAGTTCCCCTCATATTTTTCAATGATAATACTGTTCACTTTACTCTTGCTTTTCCTGCTACTTCTGGCCATTTATTTTATGATTTCTATGTAGTACCCTGCTCTTCTGTCTTCTGTCCAACCTCTAAATATGGAAATTTCCTAGGTTTTGACCCTACACAACTTTATTGTTTTTTTTTCTCCACCTTTTCCCTTAGGTTTTCCTCATTCCAAAACAGGTGTTACCAATATGCTAAAAACTTTCAAATAGACACCTCTAACCCAAGCTTCTTTTCTGGGCTCCAGCCTTATATATCCAAGTTCAGTTCAGTTCAGTTCAGTCGCGCAGCCGTGTCCGACTCTTTGCGACCCCATGAATCGCAGCACGCCAGGCCTCCCTGTCCATCACCAACTCCCGGAGTTCACTCAGACTCACGTCCATTGAGTCCATGATGCCATCCAGCCATCTCATCCTCGGTCGTCCCCTTCTCCTCCTGCTGCCAATCCCTCCCAGCATCAGGGTCTTTTCCAATGAGTCAACTCTTCGCAAAAGGTGGCCAAAGTACTGGAGCTTCAGTTTTAGCATCATTCCTTCCAAAGAAATCCCAGGGTTGATCTCCTTCAGAATGGACTGGTTGGCTCGCCTTGCAGTCCAAGGGACTCTCAAGAGTCTTCTCCAACACCACAGTTCAAAAGCATCAATTCTTCTGCGCTCAGGCTTCTTCACAGTCCAACTCTCACATCCATACATGACCACAGGAAAAAATTGGCCTGTTGTGCAGCAAGCAGACTAAACTTGGACTCAGTAACATACTAAAAAGTGGTATATCTGAACAGGCTTTATGTAAAATGGTTATATCTATTTTATCTGATTATACTGTGGGGATATACAAACATGTCTCACTGGGGAATGCACCTCTGCCTGGCATAAGACATGGCATATAATCTGCCTCTCAGTTCAGTTCAGTTCAGTCGCTCAGTCGTGTCCGACCCTTTGCAACCCCATGAATCGCAGCACACCAGGCCTCCCTGTCCATTAACAACTCCCAGAGTTCACTCAGCCTCACGTCCATCAAGTCAGTGATGCCATCCAGCCATCTCATCCTCTGTCGTCCCCTTCTCCTCCTGCCCCCAATCCCTCCCAGCATCAGAGTCTTTTCCAATGAGTCAACTCTTCGCATGAGGTAGCCAAAGTACTGGAGTTTCAGCTTTAGCATCATTCCTCCCAAAGAAATTCCAAGGCTAATCTCCTTCAGAATGAACTGGTTGGATCTCCTTGCACTCCAAGGGACTCTCAAGAGTCTTTTCCAACACCACAGTTCAAACACATCAATTCTTCAGTGCTCAGCCTTATTCACAGTCCAATTCTCACATCCATACATGATCACTGGAAAAACCATAGCCTTGACTAAACAGACCTTAGTCAGCAAAGTAATATCTCTGCTTTTGAATATGCTATCTAGGTTGGTCATAACTTTTCTTCCAAGGAGTAAGAGTCTTTTAATTTCATGGCTGCAGTCACCATCTGCAGTGATTTTGGAGCCCAAAAAAACAAAGTCTGACACTGTTTCCACTGTTTCCCCATCTATTTCCCATGAAGTGATGGGACCAGATGCCATGATCTTCATTTTCTGAATGTTGAGCTTTAAGCCAATGTTGTCACTCTCCTCTTTCACTTTCATCAAGAGGCTTTTTAGCTCCTCTTCACTTTCTGCCATAAGGGTGGTATCATCTGCATGTCTGAGGTTATTGATATTTCTCCGTTAGCACAGTAGCTTATACATATTAAGCCCTCTGTATAGTTTACCTGTTGTTTTTATGATTATATCTTAGTCCATGGAACTGGTTAATATGACTCTTTCAGATGACAAATCAGGTCCCTGAGCCTATATGATAGAAGAGAAGACCTGGAACTCCAGTAAAGCTGTTCCAGGGACAAGGCACTCTGTTTAAATCCCATGAGATTTCAGGAAACAGAATAATTTCAGAACATAATGGGAGATAGAGGAGAAAAAGAATTACTGACAATTTGAATTATCAAGTAAGATTGCTGAAATTAAACCATGCAAACAAAGCAAGCTACAAACAGAACAGACCAAATGAATGTTGAGCTTTAAGCCAACTTTTTCACTCTCCTCTTTCACTTTCAACAAGAGGCTTTTTAGCTCCTCTTCACTTTCTGCCATAAGGGTGGTGTCATGTGCATACCTGAGGTTATTGATATTTCTCCCAGCAATCTTGATTCCAGCTTGTGTTTCTTCCAGTCCAGCGTTTCTCATGATGTACTCTGCATAGAAGTTAAATAAGCAGGGTGACAATATACAGTCTTGACATACTCCTTTTCCTAATTGGAACCAGTCTGTTATTCTATGTCCAGTTCTAACTGTTGCTTCCTGACCTGCATACAGATTTCTCAAGAGGCAGGTCAGGTGGTCTGGTATTCCCATCTCTTTCAGAATTTTCTACAGTTTATTGTGATCCACACAGTCAAAGGTTTTGGCATAGTCAATAAAGCAGAAATAGATGTTTTTCTGGAACTCTCTTGCTTTTTCCATGATCCAGCAGATGTTGGCAATTTGATCTCTGGTTCCTCTGCCTTTTCTAAAACCAGCTTGAACATCAGGGAGTTCACGGTTCACGTATTGCTGAAGTCTGGCTTGGAGAATTTTGAGCATTACTTTACTAGCATGTGAGATGAGTGCAATTGTGCGGTAGTTGAGCATTCTTTGGCATTGCCTTTCTTTGGAATTGGGATGAAAACTGACCTTTTCCAGTCCTGTGGCCACTGCTGAGTTTTCCAAATTTGCGGGCAAATTGAGTGCAGCACTTTCACAGCATCATCTTTCAGGATTTGAAACAGCTCAACTGGAATTCCATCACCTCCACTAGCTTTGTTCGTAGTGATGCTTTCTAAGGCCCACTTGACTTCACATTCCAAGATGTCTGGCTCTAGATTAGTCAACACATCATCTTGATTATCTGGGTCATGAAGATCTTTTTTGTACAGTTCTTCTGTGTATTCCTGCCACCTCTTCTTAATATCTTCTGCTTCTGTTAGGTCCAGACCATTTCTGTCCTTTATTGAGCCCATCTTTGCATGAAATGTTCCCTTGGTAGCTCTAAAAGAATACTATATATCTTCCCTTAGAGACATCATGGGTACCTAAACTTGGAGATTTCTAAAACAAACATGCCATCTTCCCTATTCCACTCACATGCATCATTGCTCAAAACTTTCCAATACAGCGAACGGCAGTAATATTCCACCAGTTGCCCAAACCAGAAACCTGAACTTAATCTTGATTCCTCATTCTCCCTTTATTCCCAGATATAATTAATCTTACAATAATCTAACTTCCAGTACACACCCATGACATAAAATTTATATTTTATGGCAAGACAAGAAAAATTGGCCAAGCCTCCTCCTTCAGTAGAAATATCAGTTCATTCACAAAGATTAACATTTTCCTACTGTCAACAAGACAGATCTTTAAAAGATAACATACCTTCTGGATCTTATAAGGTGCCACTGTGATGTTTAGATCTGGATTGTGTAAACTGTCAATAATACATCATTTAATGTATCTTCCTCTGTCTCAAAAATTTTATATAACTGTGCTTTGACCTCTAAAGGGCAGAATAGTTCTTGGAACTTTCTGAACTGCTGCTCTCAGGTTCTAATACTCAATTTAGCTCAAATAAAATTTTTCCTTTCTTTCTTAGAACAACTGATTAAATTTTATCAACACATATCTAGAATCCTTTAACTTTTCTCACTTCTACTGCTAGCCATCCTGATTCAAGCCCTATAATCTCACTTCTACAACAGATATCTACTAACTCCATATATTCTATGTAGTTCACTATATTCTGTTTACCATAGAAGCCAAAGTATTTTTTTTAATGGAATAAAGACTATCAGTTTGTC
Organism: Aepyceros melampus; assembly: GCA_006408695.1. Classification (NCBI taxonomy): domain Eukaryota; kingdom Metazoa; phylum Chordata; class Mammalia; order Artiodactyla; family Bovidae; genus Aepyceros; species Aepyceros melampus. The sequence continues at coordinate 147,467 of SJXQ01007524.1, forward strand.
TAAATGTTAATCCCTCCCTTCCAACTACCTGCCTCACCAAAAAGCCTTCAGTGCCTTCCCTTTGCATCATGAAGTTAAGCCAAATGTTTTAATGTGGATTTAAAGTCCTACCTGATTTTAGTCCCATCTCTCTGTCCAATTTTATCTGCTGCTTTCCTCCTTTCAGTTCTTCAAATTCTATGGTATCTTTCCCACCAGGGGTTTTCAATTCCCACCAGGGGTTTTCAACCATCCTCTACTTTCTGCCTGGCATGATCTTCAGTGCTCTTCACTTCCCTCCTCTAATTCTTCAAAGTGAAGTCATTCAGTCATGTCCAACTTTTTGAGACCCCATGGACTGTACTCTACCAGGCTTCTCTGCCTATGGAATTTTCCAGGCAAGACTACTGGAGTGGGTTGCAATTCCTTCCCCAGGGGGTCTTCCTGACCCAGGGATCAAACCAGGTCTCTCACAACCAGGCAGACAGACGCTTTACTGTCTGAGACCCCAGGGAAGCCCTAGAGCTTCAGATTAAATGTCACCTTCTCCAAGAGGCCTCCTTCACCCATAACAACTAGGTTTGACCCTTATGCTATTTTCTAACACTAAACTATTAAGTTTTCATTGCTTATCACAGTTTTAAATTACATATGAATTTGTTTATTTGTATACTGTTTCTCTCTACCATTAGATCACAAAGCCTATAATGGAAGAAACCATATGTATCTTATTTATTGAAGTATACTTAATCCTTGGGCTTCCCTAGTGGCTCAGTGGTAAAGAATCCACCCGTCAATGCAGCAGATGCAGGTTTGATCCCTGGGTCAGGAATCCCCTAAAGAAGGAAATGGCAACAGCTCCAGTATTCTTGCCTGGGAAATCCCATGGCCAGAAAAGCCTGGTGGGTCACAAAAGAGTCAGACACGACTTAGCAACTAAACAACAATATTTTATCCTTGCCATAAGACTGGGTTCTCAATAAAAAGTTGTTAAATAATGTTGAATAAATTCTAAGATTGTAAGGAATACACCTTGAAAGATACTTAACTCTGAGCTCCTAAGGACAGTGATATGAATTCTCTCCACTTTTTCAGGCGTTTAGCACAAGCAAACTGTAGGTCCTTGGGAAGGTCTTAGAAATAAATTGAGATGCATTCTAACTTTTATATCTCAAATGATATGATGTACTAATTTCAAAATTCTAGCAACTGCCTAGTTCTACAGAATTGAAGTCCGAAGGACTCTTAGACAGGCAATATGTATAATGTAGAGAGCCTGGGATTTGAATCAATTAACACATGCTTGGAATCCCAGCTTTTTTCTTCTTAGATTTTTCCCCTTAGTAGTTGTATCTGACTCTTTGTGATCCCATGGGCTGTAGTCTGCCAGGCTTTTCTGTCCATGGGCTTATCCAGGCAAGAATACTGGAATGGGCTGCCATTCCCTCCTCCAGGGGATCTTCCTCACCCAGGGATCAAACCTGAGTCTCTTAAGTCTCCTGCATTGGCAGGTGGCTTCCTTACCACTAGCGTAATCTGGGAAGCCCTAAACAAGAAATAAATATGAAATAATGCATACATAGTTGGCTTATGGTAAGTGTTAGCTCCCCTCTCAGCATGTAACAATAAATCCTGTTTGAGACAGAAGTGCTCCTGAAGATTATTCAGATAACTCTCCTGATTCCACAGATGGACACTTGTTTAGGGTCACATAAAATGTCAGTGTAAAAACTGAAATTAGCATGTGTATCTTTTCTATATATTATTGTTCTTCTATTGAATAAATATATTATAATATATTCTATGATATGGTTTTAGGGGGAAAAGTACTCTCATTATCATAGTGAACCTGCTTGAAAACCTGAGGATAAGCAAATATATAAAGGCAGGGGCCAGTATCCCAGAGCTGTTATCTATTCCAATTGGGTCAACAAATATATATCAGATACTTACTGTACAAGGACTAAAAGAGACTGAAGATGCAAATACTTATTGGAATGGTTATATTTTTAAGCCAAGCATAGCACATGCTACTCAACACAAAGTTCATGGTCAGTGCTAAGTCATACATTTTCCCCCACTTAACATTTCTGAAATCCAGATACATCATACAGTCTCTGTGACAATCATGATTCATTGACATTGCCTGAGTGCATATGTATTTGCTAATATGTCAGTACTTTAGGAGAAAATCTCAAGATAATGGACCCTCAAAGCAAAGGCTGCACCACCACTTCTGAAAGACACAGAAGCTGCTACTGTGTGGAAAAAAATGTGTCTATTCACAACTCTGAGTCAAGTATTTTGGAATAGTTTGAATCTTAAATGTTTTCAAAATATCTTAACATTTCTTTTGCATGTTCTTTTCATTATGCACAAGAGAGATCTATGATGAAAATCTCTGTATAAGTAAGTTGAAAGAGGTCTTTCTGGAAATATAAAATAAAAATTCAATGTAATAAGAAAGCATTGTGTCAGAGTTTAATTGACAACATTTTCTTTCTCATTAGTTCATAAATTATGGTGTATCTTATAGTTGAAGTCTTCCTAAATTTGATGAATTGTGGTAAGTCACACCAAAGAAAATGCTGCAGGCTATGTAACACTTTCTAAGAAAAATAATCTAATCAAATCAATCTTATACTGATTAACAACAATTTAGACTGTATCTCTGTTAAAATACTATTAACCCATTTATTGAACACCAAATATGGTTAATTATAGTATAATAGACAAGAATAAAACTTCCAGTAGTCATGTATGGATGTGAGAGTTGGACTGTGAAGAAAGCTGAATGCCAAAGAATTGATGCTTTTGAACTGTGGTGTTGGAGAAGACCCTTACGAGTCCCTTGGACTGCAAGGAGATCCAACCAGTCCATTCTAAAGGAGATCAGCCCGGGCTTTCTTTGGAAGGAATGATGCTAAAGCTGAAACTCCAGTACTTTGGTCACCTCATGCAAAGGGTTGACTCATTGGAAAAGACTCTGATGCTGGGAGGGATTGGGGGCAGGAGGAGAAGGGGATGACAGAGGATGAGATGGCTGGATGGCACCATTGACTTGATAGACATGAGTCTGAGTGAACTCCGGGAGTTGGTGATGGACAGGGAGGCCTGGCATGCTGCGATTCATGGGATCGCAAAGAGTTAGACACGACTGAGCAACTGAACTGAACTGAGACAAGAATAAGAACTCTGGAATTCCGCAGAATCCCACCTGCAATTCAAATCTGACCCCCCACTCCCACCCCCAACACACACACTTACCAATTCTGTGATCTTGGACAACTTACTTAAACTCTATGATACTCAGTTTTTTTTTAATTTTTTTCATAATGGGTAAAACAATAACATTTCTCTTTTAAAGTTTGTTGTAAGGATTAAATGAGATCATGCAAATAAAGCAATTAGCAGTATAGGGCTTCTAGGAATGGCTCAGTGTCTGTTAACCACTACTTCATTATTTACCACTATTATTATAATAATAATATCTTACTTGATCTTTAAAACACCCATTTGAGACCACTATTATCTCCAATTTATAGATAAGTTTGATTATAAAGACATTCTGTGGAAAAGAGTTATACAGATCACTGATTATTTAGGAAAGTTACATAAATTATACTAGTATGATAACTGTTAGATACTCAAGCTTAAGTTTCTTGCCACTCCGTATTTAAAAAAAGATTGATTGAGAGAGAGACAAAAATACATGGAAAATAGGCTAAAATGTATATAGTTAACCTGCTTTCCGAGGTACTCTAACATTTACCTCTGGACTGAGCCAGGGCACAAGAGAACACTATTGTAGTCTCTTATATGGTTGCTTTTATCAACATAGCAGATAACAAAGGATGACAATGAGAGATATTATAAGGAAACAGCCCATTAGACTTTTCCCTTACTGTTAAGCATATGTCTAAAATGCTGTTTACAACATTATAAACTATATATTTTCAAGGCCACCTACTCTTTTCCCCTCCTCTGGGTCTCAGTGTCAATAAAAGCTATATTTTGCCCAAGAAACTGAACTGAGTTTTGTAAAGGATAGTGTGACCCCATGTTGTGCTTTATCTGATATCTCTCCTTGCCTTGGTTGCTAGAAAAGGCAAAGTCAAGTTTATTACTCAACCCCAACAAAAGGAGGTATTAAATGCACTCAAAAAGCAAGAGAGTTCCAGAAAAACATCTATTTCTACTTTATTGACTATGCCAAAGCCTTTGACTGTGTGGATCACAGTAAACTGTGGAAAATTCTGAAAGAGATGGGAATACCAGACCACCTGACCTGCCTCTTGAGAAATCTGTATGCAGGTCAGGAAGCAACAGGTAGAAGTGGACATGGAACAACAGACTGGTTCCAAATAGGAAAAGCAGTATGTCAAGGCTGTATATTGTCACCCTGCTTATTTAACTTCTATGCAGAGTACATCATGAGAAACGCTGGACTGGAAGAAACACAAGCTGGAATCAAGATTGCCAGGAGAAATATCAATAACCTCAGATATGCAGATGACACCACTCTTATGGCAGAAAGTGAGGAGGAGCTAAAAAGCCTCTTGTTGAAAGTGAAAGAGGAGAGTGAAAAAGTTGGCTTAAAGCTCAACATTCAGAAAACGAAGATCATGGCATCTGGCCCCATCACTTCATGGGAAATAGATGGGGAAACAGTAGAAACAGTGTCAGAATTTGTTTTTTTGGGCTCCAAAATCAGTGCAGATGGTGACTGCAGCCATGAAATTAAAAGGCGCTTACTCCTTGGAAGAAAAGTTATGACCAACCTAGACAGTATATTCAAAAGCAGAGACATTACTTTGCCGACTAAGGTTTGTCTAGTCAAGGCTATGGTTTTTCCTGTGGTCATGTATGGATGTGAGAGTTGGACTGTGAAGAAGGCTGAGCACTGAAGAATTGATGCTTTTGAACTGTGGTGTTGGAGAAGATCTTGAGAGTCCCTTGGACTGCAAGGAGATCCAACCAGTCCATTCTGAAGGAGATCAACCCTGGGATTTCTTTGGAAGGAATGATGCTAAAACTGAAGCTCCAGTACTTTGGCCACCTCATGCGAAGAGTTGACTCATTGGAAAAGTCCCTGATGCTGGGAGGGATTGGGGGCAGGAGGAGAAGGGGACGACAGAGGATGAGATGGCTGGATGGCATCACGGACTCAATGGACGTGAGTCTGAGTGAACTCCGGGAGTTGGTGATGGACAGGGAGGCCTGGCGTGCTGTGATTCATGGGGTCGCAAAGAGTCGGACACGACTGCGTGACTGAAATGAACTGAACTGAACTGGCTTTCTCTTTCCCCTTCAGTAATTTAGCCAAAAGGGACTGTTTGTGAGATGTCTCTAAAGTGGGAAAGAGTCTAGCATCCTTTGGCACTGAAAGAAGATTATGTAGTTGGGTCATTTTTAGAGTTGCTAGCGATGAAGCTGAAAAGATAAGCATGCCAGCTGGGCACCTTGGAGGAAATGACAAGCTCTGTAATTTTACCATCCGTTCCAAAGAATTTATGGCAAATGGTATTAAAAGTAAATTGGTCAACAAACAAAACATATAAATAAATACCAAAGACATATCTTAATTCTATAGATTTCCTATGGGAAAATGAATTAGACTACCTTGCCCCACTTACAACCCTGGTGTACAATAAAGTCCTTTACAATCATCAGAAAGCAGAACAGAAAGGTGAAGGTCAAATGATACTAGATTGAGCAAGATTTATAAGAAAAATGTTATAAATGCATTTTGAAATGGAGATCTTTTACCAGAACCTGCTTGCCTGGAACTCTTCCCCATTGCTCACCTGTTACTGTTGGAGAATTAACTCTACCCACATGTGTATGCCGCATGTGCCAGGACTGACCACGGCATGGATTTATAAGCATTTTGAGGCTTTAGAACTGCAGCAAGCTGATGTAGCTCCATGCAGAGGAATAGGACCAGGATTTGAAATTAATTGTTTTTATTAACTGTATGACTTATGTATGTCACCCTTCTGAAATTTGTTTCCTCAAGTGTCATATAGGAGTAACAGTAGTAATTGGTTAAGATTAAATGTAAATAAAGCAAAGGTAATAGTGAGATATAGCAATAACACTGGTGAGGAAAACAGGAGGGCTGACTGTTCCTTCTCTGTTTGAGCTTTGGAGTGTGTGTTAGTCACTCAATCATATCTGACTCTTTACAACCCCATGGAGTGTAGCCTGCCAAGTTCCTCTGTCCATGGGATTCTCTAGGCAAAAATACTGAAGTGGGTTACCATTTCCTTCTCCAGGGGATCTTACCAACCCAGGGATCGAACCTGGAACTCCTGCATTGAAGGCAGACTCTTTACTGTCTGAGCCACCAGCGAGGCCCTTGAAATGAGGCAGCTGGATTAGAAAGTCTCAGAAGGAGATCATCTTCCAGCTCTATGGTTTGTAGAAGAGTTTGCACAAAGTTTCCTTTGCACAAAGGAAAAGACCAGTTGTATGTAAGAAATGATCAGAGAATGGGTATCTGCCTAGGCTCAGGGGGTTGGTTGCTAGAGATTTCTTATGGACTATGAATTAGGGTCCAAGGCTTGCTTGTGGTCTGTGGGTAACTTGGAAGTGCTGACAAACTTGAAAGGAAAGCCTTTCACCGTGTGAATGCCTAAGGTGCTTTTAATGCAGCCATAAAAGTCAAAGTGTACCAAAAAGAAGAAGAGGAGAAGGAGGAATAGGAAGAAGAAAAAGGAGAAGGGGAAGAAAGAAGAAAAACGCCTCGGCTTTTAATCATTCAACAGGAGTACATGTCTAGAAAATAGCATATCCCAGTGCATTTTATGGAAAACACAGAAAAAAGGCCTGTATTGGAAAATTTAGATATCTAGATCCTTATTTGGCCTTTTTCCTATGTAGGCACACTCTGTACATATCACTTAGTCCTCATAATAATGCTGAGAAGTAGAGTTTCATGTCTCCACTTTATAAATGGGGAAATGATACTAAGAATGTTTGAATATTTACCTATAGTCATAGAACCAGCAAGTGGTGGAAAAGAGATATAAAGAACAGATCATTGGCTTTGAAGTCCACACTCTGAATTCTTTCTATTAACCAGGCTACCTCCCGAGGAGAATCAGAGCTGTGTTCATCAAATAGATCAAGTGTACGTGGAACATAATTAGACTTAATCTGCAGACAATCTAAGCAGATGAGATATGGTGGCTTCCATACTGGAAAGGAAAGAGTGTGAAGAGCATTAAAAAAAAAAAACTGATAAAAACAAAAATAATAGAAAATAACAAGATAAATCTTCATAGATTACAAATTACTTTCCTATTTATTAACTCATATGTTTCTTATAATTATCCTACAAAGTAAGTAGTATCATCTCCATTCTCAAATGAGGAGACCAGCTCAGAGAGGGGGAATGACTTTCTCAAGGTCATTGGGATACTGAGTGAAAATCTGAGCCCAAATATTTCTTCCAAGTTCCTGTCCTTTTCAGCAGGCCAAGTCAACCAGATTTCCACTCACATGGTGTGGACAATGTTATTCTGTGGAAGGATGATTTTTTTCAGTAGACTTGTTTTCTTTATAAAACAGCCCCTCATTCCTAGGTACAAAAGAAAAATCAGTCCCTCTGAAATTCAGCACCAAATTTCAACATGTTGGGGTGAATGGGGTGGGGAGGAGTTGTCCCCATACCAACAAGCAGTCGTCCAACACCAGCGGGGCATCCTATAATTCAACCCAATCCTGTCACTATCTTCCCAGAGACATTATCAGATTCCATAGATTGAAGACTCAGTCCTATAAGACTATGACCCTACTGCCCCAACATTAGATGACAATAGGAAGTTGAAGTTGGCTCTGAGCTTCTGACCAACTGCCAATAAATCAGAGGTCCCCGCAAGCTCTTCCTTGGATCCAATTAATTTGCTAGAGCAGCTCACAGAACTCAGAGAAACATTTTACTTATAAATTACTGCCTTATTATTAAAGGATATCATTAAGGAACAGCCAGATGAAGAGACACAAAGGAATGATACATGAGGAAGAGAGCAGGGCTTCCATGCCCTTTCCAGGTGCCCCATTCTCTCCACACCTCCACGTATGTACTATTGTTTTTATGAAGGTCTGATTACAGAGGCATGATTAATTAAATCATCAGCATTTGGCAACTGAACTCAATCTCCAGTCCATCTTCCCTCCCTGAAGTTGGAAGCAGGTGGGTGAGATTGAATGTTACAACTTTCTAATCACCAGGTTGATTTTCCAGGCAACCAGCTCCCCATCATCAGGTCACCTAGGGAGTTTTTCCAAAGTCATCTCATTAACATAACAAAAGGCACATTTATAGCTCTTAAACACAGGCTATTCCAAGGGTTTTAGGAGCTATGAGCCAAGAACAGTGGACTAAGACAAAGTATATATGAGAAATATATCTATGTATATATCTTATACATCATAATATCCTAGCTCTATTTTGTTAATATGGCAAGTCGGGGCTTCCCAGGTGGTGCTAGTGGTAAAGAACCCACCTGCCAGTGCAGGAGACATAAGAGACATGGGTTTGATCCCTGGGTCAAGACAATCCCTTGGAGGACAGCATTAGCAACCCACTCCAGTATTCTTGCCTGGAGAATTCCATGGACAGAGAAGCCTGGCAGGCTACAGTCTATAGGGTCACAAAGAGGCAGACACGACTGAAGTGACCTAGCAAACATGCACTGCTCTCGAATACTCTGAGAGAATACTGATAGTGCTAGACAAAGAAACCAGAGAAGGCAATGGCACCCCACTCCAGTACTCTTGCCTGGAAAATCCCATGGATGGAGGAGCCTGGTTGGCTGCAGTCCATGGGGTTGCGAAGAGTCAGACATGACTAAGTGACTTCCCTTTCACTTTTCACTTTCATGCATTGGAGAAGGAAATGGCAACCCATTCCAGTGTTCTTGCCTGGAGAATCCCAGGAACAGGGGAGCCTGGTGGGCTGCCGTCTATGGGGTCGCACAGAGTCAGACAAGACTGAAGCGACTTAGCAGCAGCCGACAAAAGAACAGCTATTATATAAGGCTCTAAAGAGAGCCATCTAAGCTTAGACTAACTACACAACACAAGTCCAGGAATTTATGGCACATACCCTGTTGTCCTCTAAGAAATAACCAATACTGCAAAGACAGGTCTTGGTTGCACTGTGAAGAATCTAACAAGACTACCACTGCTAGGAATGAATGACCCCATGCTTTAGGAGTCAAAATCATCTACTGTTCTAGTTAGTCTATCAATTATAGAAACAATAGTGTTTAACAAACTTGCCTAGGCTGCTGCTCAGAAAAAAAAAATTGTCAAGGGTCTCAGAGTTCCATAGCTGCCTACGGACTTTATGGTGCTGCTAAATTCATAATCTCTGATCTTTACAACAATCTTATAACCTAAGACAGACATAGATTATTCCAAATGTATATATAGGTGAGAAATTGTTACTGAATGCAAATTTCTGTGCCCAACGCACAGTGAGGCCAAACAAACCAAAACATCAGAGAAAGTTTTATTGCAAGGCCACACAAGGAAAAGGATGACTTGCATTCAAAAAAATCCAACTCCCCAGTGGTTTTCAGGGAGAAGTTTTATAGGCAAAATTTCGGGTGAGAGCTGCAAAGTGTATTACTTTTCTATGATTGGTTAGTGGTGAGGTAACAAGGCAGTGCTCTAGGAATCTTAGGCTCAGCCTGAAGTTACCATTTTTTACTTGTGTGGAGACCTTAGTTCCTGCAAAAGAACTCAAAATATTGTTATGTATATTCCTTGGGGAGGAACCAGGATCCTGCTTTAATTGCTGCACTATAGTTTCTTAATTGTTCTGCCTTTGTTTCTGCATTTCCTTATTTCCCTGAATAGCAACTGAGACACATAGATCCCTGGAACTATCCAGGGAGGTCTAGGAAGCTGAAGCCTTCATCCTATAAATAAGAAACAAGACAAGGAAAGGCTTTTGGGCCCAGAAAGACCTCATGGGATCCTGCACAGTTACAAATCTGAGTCACAGAAGAAGGCAACTAAACTAAACTGAGCACTGACAACTGAGCAGGGCTCTGTGGGGCTCCTGGGCACAGAAATCCTCCCATGTTCTCCACTTTCTGTTTGTAGGGACTAAGTTTCAGATTCCATGACCATCCCTGAGTTCCAAAGGACTGGTTCAAATAATTGTTAATCAGGGAAGGCAGTGGATACAGAGACAAAGGAGGAGCAGTCAAGGAGCAACAGTGCAGCTTGGGACACAATCCTTCTTCCACCTCAAGGGATATAGAGAGCAATACCTTTGAACTTTTCTGCAGAACTAAAATCCTCAACAAATGGAAGATGTTAACTACCTGATGAAGTATTCTTTATTTCAGAGAGAAGGTCACAGTTTGATAACATCAAGAACACCAGAAGTTCATTAGGAGACCACATGAGGCCAGATTAAAGGAATGCAGGCCCCATGCACACCCTTATCTTTATCAGCAACCCCAGATTTGAACCATTGTTATAAAACTCACCAAGTTCCCCCTCTCCCACTCCTTAGGTTAGGACACAGTTTTTGAGGGCAGGAGCCCACTGTGTTCCCCTTTGCCTGGCAAAGTAATAAACCTATTCTTCCTACTTCACCCCAAATTCTGTCTCTGAGATTTGATTCAGCACCAGTGGACAGAGGCTAAGTTTTGGCATCACTCACTACTATAGGGCAAGTACTTTATGCATGTTAACTTAGATCTCATTGTCCTCACAATCAACCTAAGAACTATCACAGGAAGATATGATGATGAAAAAACTCAAATTAACACAACTGTTAATTTGCCGAAGGTTCAGTTCAGTTCAGTCGCTCAGTCAGGTTCGACTTTTTGCGACCCCATGAATCGCAGCACGCCAGGCCTCCCTGTCCATCACCAACTCCCAGAGTTCATTCAGACTCACGTCCATTGAGTCCGTGATGCCATCCAGCCATCTCATCCTCGGTCGTCCCCTTCTCCTCCTGCCCCCAATCCCTCCCAGCATCAGGGCCTTTTCCAGTGAGTCAACTCTTCTCATAAGGTGGCCAAAGTACTGGAGCTTCAGTTTTAGCATCATTCCTTCCATCTCATCCTCGGTCGTCCCTTTCTCCTCCTGCCCCCAATCCCTCCCAGCATCAGGGTCTTTTCCAATGAGTCAACTCTTCGCATAAGGTGGCCAAAGTACTGGAGCTTCAGTTTTAGCATCTTCCTTCCAAAGAAATCCCAGGGTTGATCTCCTTCAGAATGGACTGGTTGGATCTCCTTGCAGTCCAAGGGACTCTCAAGAGTCTTCTCCAACACCACAGTTCAAAAGCATCAATTCTTCTGCGCTCAGCCTTCTTCACAGTCCAACTCTCACATCCATACATGACCACAGGAAAAACCATAGCCTTGACTAGACGGACCTTAGTCAGCAAAGTAATGTCTCTGCTTTTGAATATGCTATCTAGGTTGGTCATAACTTTTCTTCCAAGGAGTAAGCGCCTTTTAATTACATGCACTAAAGGGTAGGATTAAATAATAGTCTTGGCAGATTCTACACAGCATAGTCAAGGTCTGTCTTGGAGGCCTGGTATTATTGTTGTCTAGTCTGCCATTTCTTAGTTACACCACGGTGCCTCTTTTGATGTATTGTAAAATGACTTGCCCAAGACCACTTACCCATTTGTCTTCCCTAACTATACACAGTTCCCTTCATAAAGGAATTTTGTCAATTTTACTTTTATATCTCAGAACTCAATAAAGAATTTAACAGATTTTCGGTGATTTCTTTTTTAATGTTTCATAAACTGAACTAAAATTTGGCTTTGGGATAGACTCTGACATCAAAGATCCTGGATACAGACTATTTAAGCTATGATATATCACATTCAAAGACATATTCATAAGGGTTTGGAGTTATGCTAATGATAGAGTAGAATAGTTACACTGGTAGTTTTAGAAATACCAGTATTATAGATGGAAAGGAATTATAAATAGAGACAGTGATTTAGGAAACTTTGAGAAGCCACTGTAAGCTGACGATCACATAGGAAAGCTATCAGAACATTGTGAAATGAAGCAGGCTTGCTTAATAATAAAGGCAAAAATAAAAGCACAAGATATGTCTCAGGCCATTAAGTAAAAAATTGAGGCCTTCATCCTGCTGACCAAGGTCAGTAACATAATGGTAGAACCAAGGACCTGGACTTTAAGGGAAAGGTGACATTCCAAAGTAGAAGAACCTCATATACTGAAACCTCAGATGACTTAATGTGTTTTAGTATATGCGAAAACTCCTCTGCTGATTTGAATAACACCATGACAATTCTCGTTCAATCTTACAGGGTCAAACACTTTCCCACCTGATACAAAGGAGCTAATGATATAAGCCTGCTGTCCACTGAAAGAATAAGGAAGAAGGTGTTTTTTAAATTTTTTTTATTTTTTAATTAATTTTTATTTTTTTAGTTTGTTTTGCTTTACAATACTGTATTCATTTTGCTATACATTGACATGAATCAGCCACGAGTATACATGAACTCCCAATCCTGACCCCCACCTCCCCTCTCCCGCCCCACACCCTCTCTCTGGATTATCCCCGTGCATCAGTCCCAAGCATCCTGCATCCTGCATCAAACCTGGCCTGGCGATTCGTTTCACTTATGATATCACACATGTTACACTGCCACTCTGTCAACCCATCCCACCCTCTCCCTCTCCTACAGAGTCCAAAAGGCCGTTCTATACATCTGTGTCTCTTTTGCTGTCTTGCGTACAGGTTTATCATTACCATCTTTCTAAATTCCATATATATGTGTAAGTATACTGTATTGGTGTTTTTCTTTCTGGCTTACTTCACTCTGTATAATCGGCTCCAGCGTCATCCACCTCATTAGAACTGATTCAAATGTATTCTTTTTAATAGCTGAGTAATACTCCATTGTGTATATGTACCACAGCTTTCTTATCCATTCATCTGCTGATGGACATCTAGGTTGCTTCCATGTCCTGGCTATTATAAACAGTGCCGCAATGAACATTGGGGTACACGTGTCTCTTTCAATTCTGGTTTCCTTGGTGTGTATGCCCAGCAGTGGGATCGCTGGATCATAAGGCAGTTCTATTTGCAATTTTTTAAGGAATCTCCACACTGTTCTCCATAGTGGCTGTACTAATTTGCATTCCCACCAACAGTGTAAGAGGGTTCCCTTTTCTCCACACCCTCTCCAGCATTTATTGCTTGTTGACTTTTGGATCGCAGCCATTCTACTGGTGTGAAATGGTACCTCATTGTGGTTTTGATTTGCATTTCTCTGATAATGAGTGATGTTGAGCATCTTTTCATGTGTTTGTTAGCCATTCATATGTCTTCTTTGGAGAAATGTCTATTTAGTTCTTTGGCCCATTTTTTGATTGGGTCATTTATTTTTCTGGAGTTGAGCTGCATAAGCTGCTTGTATATTTTTGAGATTAGTTGTTTGTCAGTTGCTTCATTTGCTATTATTTTCTCCCATTCAGAAGGCTGTCTTTTTTTAATCCCTCCCCACTTTTCCTTTGATTACAAAAAGGTAGCCCACTTAGTCCTTGAGGCAGATCCCTCTTGCCTGCTTATCTGTACCTTTTACAAGCATCTTGTATTAATAACTCTGCTAAATTGCTTCAGTCATGTCTGACTCTGTATGACCTTATGGACTGTAGCCTGCCAGGCTCCTCTGTTCATGGGATTCTCCAGGCAAGAACACTGGAGTGGGGTGCCATGCTCTTTTCCAGGGGATCTTCCTGACTAAGGGATCAAACTTGCATCTCTTAGGTTTCCTTCACTAGCAGGCAGGTTCTTTACCTGCCTCCTGGGAAATCCATTAATAATTCTACTTCTCGCCTATCATTTTGCCTCTCATTGAATTCCTTAGTGTTGAGACATAAGGAATATGAGCTTCACTGAGTGCTGTGACAAGTTGTGAAGTTTCAGTTAGAATATTGTGGGTTAAACTCCCCTCTGAGGTGTGCATTTTCACCTCCAGCCATGATGCAATAATAGAAACCAGATTTAACCTACTCCCTTAAACAATTAGAAAATGAACAAAATATATTTTAGAAACTCTTTTCAAATATTGGACAACAGGCAATGTTGGGCACTAATAAAGAAACAAGAGAGGAAAGTGAGGTAAGGATTGTAATCAACTAGGCTTTTTGCCTGGAGGCATATTTTTTACTGTGGAGAAGGGAGGAGATAGCAAGCATAGCCTAATGGTGCTGCTAAATGGAGAAGATAAATATGAGAATTCTGACCTCTGAAGTAATGAGGGATAGTCCCTGAGAAGAAGGATCTTGGCAGAAAAAGAAAAAAATCCAGAAATATGCACAGTGGTGCCTTGAGTCTTTGCTATCTCTAAATGTATGCACAAGAATGAAACTCCACAAGATCAGGAAAAGAGCAACTGGGGAAAATTCTTAGTTGAACAATATCAAAGATCACAGAGAGGTTAGAAATTGTTCATGTTCCAAGAGTGGAGAGGCTCATTGTTACTTTAAGTCATTTGGAAAATATTCCAGAAAAGGGCCAGGCCTTAGAAACAAAGCTAAACTACTTCTAGAGTAAAGATACTCTTAAAAACAAAACTATAAGATGATCAAACTGAACTGTAAGCAATCCATCATGCTCAGGCTGGTGCTCAGTCACTCAGTTTGTCCAACTCTCTGTGACCCTATGGACTGTGTTCTGCCAGGCTCCTCTGTCCATGGGATTTTACAGGTAAGAATACTGGGGTGGGTTGCTGTTTCCTCTTTCAGGGGATCTTCCTGACCCAGGGATTGCACTCATGTCTCCTGCATCTCCTACACTGACAGGCAGATTCTTTACCACTAAGCCACCTGGGAAGCCCGCAAGTAACAACTCTCAGCCAAAACAAAACCCAGGTCTTTAAAGAAAGACAACAAAGTATAAACATAAAAAATCCAGCAGGAAATAAAAAAATTAAAGATCTATCAAGATGCAGGAAAATGTTAGCAATAATCAATCATAAGAAAAATATATCAGTAAAAACAAACATAAAATGTGATACAGTGAAGGTAGCATACATGAAAAATTAAGTCAGGGAAAATAGTCATAATTAGAGAAATGGAAGACATTAAAATTAATCAAATGAAATGTCTAGAGATAAAAATACAAATCTTAAAAAAATCACCAGATAGATAATTCCAGAATAGATACTGTAGATATAAAAATTAGAAAACTTAAAGATAGCAGATATAAAAATTAGAAAACTTAAAGATAGCAGATATAAAAATTAGAAAACTTAAAGATAGTAATAAAATTATCCAAAATGAAGCATGGAGATTTAAAAGAAAAGAAAAAAAAATCAGAGTCTCAGTGATATTTGGGGCAATATCAAATGGTCTAATATGCATGTAAATGGAATCACATGGGGAGAAGAGAAAGAAAAAGGTATAGAAAAAATCATTTGTTAGTGAAAACATAATGGCTGAAATTTTTCCAAACTTGATAAATATAAACCCCAAAATCCATGCAACTCAATGAATATCAAGTTGACTAAACACAAAGTAACTATGCCTAGACACATTATAATAAAATTTGTGGAAGATGGTGAAGTAGGACATGTGTTTATTTCCTTCTTTGAGAACACCAAAATCACAACTAGCGATTGAGCGACCATTGACAGGAAGATGCCGGAACCCACCAAAATAAGATACTCTATGTCCAAAGATAAAGGAGAAGCCACAATGAGATGGTTGGGGGGGTGCAATCACAATAAAAATCAGATCCCATACCCAGTATGTGGGCGACCCACAAACTGGAGTCGCAAACAGGGAACCAAAGAGTTCCCTGACTCTTGTGAAGGTTCTGAGCTCAACACCAGGCTTCCGAGCCTGGGGATCTCACAAAAGGACTAAGAATCCTCAGGGAATCTGAATTTGAAGGCTGGCAGGATTTGATTACAGGATTTCCACAGGACCAGGGAAAAAGAGACTCTACTCTTGGAGGGCATAAATAAAATCTTTGGTGTACCAGGGCCAGGGGAAACGAGCACTGACCACAGGAGACTGAACCTGACCTACCCGCTAGTGCTTGAGGGTCTCCTGTGGAGGTCTGGGTTGGGTGTGGATCACCACAGGGACAGGGGCACTGGCAGCAGCAGTCCTGGGAGGTGCTCTCTTGGAGGTCACCATTAACCCTACCATAGAGCCTGTAGTCTCCAGAGCTGCCTCAGGTCAAACAACTAACAGGGAGGGAGTGCAACCCCACCCATCAAAAGATAACTGAATTACAGTTTTACTGAGCATGTGAAGTCACTCAGTCGTGTCCATCTCTTGCTTCCTGCGGAGTATAGCCCACCAGGCTCCTCTGTCCATGGGATTTTCCAGGCAAGAATACTGGAGTGGGTTGCCATTTCCTTCTCCCAGTACAACAAAATGATCTCTATTCCTTTCCATTCAATATCACAGCAATCCAAGTCTATGCCTCAACTCCTAATGCCAAAGAAGCTGAAGTAGAATGGTTCTATGATGACCTACGAGACTTTCTAGAACCAACAACAAAAAAGATGCCTTTTCATGACAGGGAACTGGAATGAAAAAGTAGGAAGTCAGCAAACACCTGGAATAACAGACAAGTTTGGCCTTGGAAAAAATGAAGCAGGTTAAAGGCTAATAGAGTTTTGCCAAGGGAATGCACTGGTCATAGCAAACACCCTAGTCCAACAATAAAAGAGATGACTCTACTGATAGACATTATCAGATGGTCAACACTGAAATAATATTGATTATATTCTTTGCAGCCAAAGATGGAGAAGCTCCATACAGTCAGCAAAAAAAAGACTGGGGGCTGACTGTGGCTCATATCATGAACTCCTTATTGCCAAATTCAGACTTAAAATAGGGAAAACCACTAGGCCACTCAGGTATGACCTAAATAAAATCCCTTATGATTATACAGTGGAAGTGAGAAATAGATTTAAGGGACTATACCTGATAGATAGAGTGCCTGATGAACTATGGATGGAGGTTTGTGACATTGTACAGGAGACAGGGATCAAGACCATTCCCATGGAAAAGAAATCCAAAAAAGCAAAATGGCTGTCTGGGGAGGACTTACAAATAGCTGTGAAAAGAAGAAAAGCAAAAGGCAAAGGAGAAAAGGAAAGATATAAGCATCTGAATGCAGAGTTCCAAAGAATAGCAAGGAGAGATAAGAAAGCTACCCTAGGTGATCAAAGACATAGAGGAAAGCAATAGAATGGGAAAGACTAGAGATCTCTTCAAGAAAATTAGAGATCACAAGGGAAAATTTCATGCAAAGATTGGCACAATACAGGACAGAAACAGTAAGAACCTAACAAAGCAGAAGACATGAAGAAGAGGTCGCAAGAGTACACAGAAGTATGCCAAAAAGATCTTCATGACCCAGATAACCATCATGGTGTGATCACTCACCTAGAGCTATACATTCTGGAGTCCAAAGTCAAGTGGGCCTTAGGAGGCATCACTATGAGTAAAACTAGTGGAGGTGATGGAATTCCAGCTGAGCTATTTCAAGTCCTAAAAGATGATACTGTGAAAGTGCTGCACTCAATCTGCCAGCAAATTTGGAAAACTCAGCAGTGGCCACAGGACTGGAAAAGGTCAGTTTTCATTCCAATCTAAAGGAAAGGCAATGCCAAGGAATGTTCAAATAACCACACAATTGCACTCATCTCACACACTAGTAAAGTATGCTCAAAATTCTCCAAGCCAGGCTTCAACAGTACATGAATGGAGAACTACCAGATGTTCAATCAGGATTTAGAAAAGGCAGAGGAATCAGACACCAAATTGTCAACATCCGTTGGATCACAGCAAAAACAAGAGAGTTCCAAAAAAACATCTATTTCTGCTTTATTGACTATACCAAAGCCATTGACTGTGTGCATTACAACAAACTGTGGAAAATTGTTTCAGTCAGTTCAGTTCAATTCAGTCACTCAGTAGTGTCTGACTCTTTGTGATCCCATGAATCACAGCATGCCAGGCCTCCCTGTCCATCACCAACTCCTGAAGTTTACCCAAACTCATGTCCATCAAGTCGGTGATGCCATCCAGCCATCTCATCCTCTGTTGTCCCCTTCTCCTCCTGCCCCCAATCTCTCCCAGCATCAGGGTCTTTTCTAATGAGTCAACTTTTCACATGAGGTGGCCAAATTATTGGAGTTTCAGCTTTAGCATCAGTTCTTCCAATGAACACCCAGGACTGATCTCCTTCAGAATGGAATGGTTGGATATCCTTTCAGTCCAAGGGACTCTCAAGAGTATTCTCCAACACCACAGTTCAAAAGCATCAATTCTTTGGCATTCAGCTTTCTTCACAGTCCAACTCTCACATCCTACATGACCAATGGAAAAACCATAGCCTTGACTAGACAGACCTTTGTTGGCAAAGTAATGGAAAATTGTTTAAGAGATGGGAAAATTAGACCATGTTACCTGCCTCCTGAGAAATCTGTATTCAGGTCAAGAAGCAACAGTTAGAACTGGACATGGAACAATGAACTGGTTCCAGATTGGGAAAGGAGTATGTTAAGGCTGTATTTTGTCACCCTGCTTTTTTAACGTCTATGCAGAGTACATCATGTGAAATGCTGGGCTGGATGAAGCACAAGCTGGAATCAAGATTTCTGGGGGAAATATCAATAACCTCAGATACACAGATGATACCACTCTTTTCACAGAAAGTAAAGAGGAACTAAGAGCCTCTTGATGATGGTGAAAGAGGAGAGTGAAAAAGTTGGCTAAACTCAGCTTTCAAAAAACAAAGATCATGGCATCCATTCCCATCACTTCCTGGCAAATAGATGGGGAAACAACGGAAACAGTGAGAGACTTTACATTTTTGGGCTCCAAAATCACTGCAGTTGGTTGTTGCAGCCATGAAATTAAAAGATGCTTGCTCCTTGGAAGAAAAGCTATGATCAACCTAGACAGCATATTAAAAAGCAGAGCCATACTTTGCCAGCAAAGGTCTGTATAGTCAAAGTTACAGTTTTTCCAATAATCATGTATAGATGTGAGAGTTGGACCATAAAGAAAGCTGAGAGCTGTAGAATTGCTGCTTTTGAACAGTGGTGTTGGAGAAGAGTCTTGAGAATCCCTTGGACTGCAAGAAGATCAAATCAGTCAATCTCAAAGGAAATCAGTCCTGAATATTCATTGGAAGGACTGATGCTGAAGCTGAAGGTCTAATATTTTGGCCACCTGACATGAAGAACTGACTCACTGGAAAAGACCCTGATGCTGGGAAAGATTGAAGGCAGGAGGAGAAGAGGGCAACAGAGGATGAGATGGTTGGATAACATCACCGACTCAGTGGACCTGAGTTTTAGCAAGCTCCGGGAGTTGGTGATGGACAGGAGGCCTGGCATGCTGCAGTCCATGGAGTCGCAAAGAGTTGGACATTACTGAATGACTGAATTGAACTGAGCATGGCTCTGCCCACCAGAGCAATATCCAGTTCATCCTACCACGTTTGGCTCCCATTAGGAAACTTACAAAAGCTTCTTAGCCTCATCCAACAAAGGGCTGACAGAAATGAAAAGATCTACTGTCTCATAGCTGCCAGAATGATAACCACATCACAGAATGTTAATTACAATGAAAAGTCAGATATTTATGTTGCAGATGAAGGTACAACATGAAACCCCAGAAAAATACTAAATGAATGGATATAGGCAACCTCCAGAAAAATAGTTCAGAATAATAATAATGAAGTTGATCGAGGCTCTCCCAGAAAGAATGGAGAAGGTGAAAGAAATGTTTATGAAAGATCTAGAAGAATTAAAGAACACACAAATGAGATGAACAATATATTAGAAGGAATCAATAGCAGAATAACTGAGCAGAAGAATGGATAACTCACCTGGAAGACAGAACACCAAACCAGCCTTATAAGAGATGCTAAAGGAATTTCTCTAGGCAGGAAACACAGAGAGGGAAAAGATCTACACAAAATAAACCCAAACTATTAAGAGAATGGTAATTAAGACAAAGGTAATCAACAATTACCTTAAATGTACATGGATTAAATGCACCAGCCAAAAGAAACAGACTGGCTGGCTGGATGAAAACATGTGCACGTGTGCACCTCCACTTCTGCATCACTCTACTTAACCCCACAAGTTGTATGTAATTATTTTATGGTGTTAAGTTAACCTTGTTTCCATTATGGCTTGCAATTGTAATTATCTGTTATTTTTTGTCTGGCTATTGATTTTGAAAACTGATAAACATCTTTTACTATCATGATTATGTAACGATTATTCTTTTTAAAACCATTGTATCATGAATCAGCTCAGATCAGTCGCTCAGTCATGTCCGACTCTTTGCGACCTCATGAATCGCAGCATGCCAGGCCTCCCTGTCCATCACCAACTCCCGGAGTTCACTCAGATTCATGTCTACCCTAGTGATGCCATCCAGCCATCTCATCCTCTGTCGTCCCCTTCTCCTCCTGCCCCCAATCCCTCCCAGCATCANGAAGTTATCAGTAAATCTAAAGAGATGTGTATAAGAGACAGATGCAGGATGCTTGGGACTGATGCACGGGGATAATCCAGAGAGAGGGTGTGGGGCGGGAGGGGGGAGGTGGGGGTCGGGATTGGGAGTTCATGTGCACTCGTGGCTGATTCATGTTGATGTGTAGCAAAACGAATACAGTATTGTAAAGCAAAACCAACTAAAAAATAAAAATTAATTAAAGAAAAAAAAAAAACAATCATTTATCAATTCCATGTTACTCGGACCCAGAACTCAGAGGAATAAGGAGGATCTTAAGTGTCTGGGCAACATTTTTGTCTTGAAGTAACTTCATTTCCATAAGTGAAGCCAAGGAGATTTGAGACTATTAATCACAAAGTCATATGACTCGAGAATGGAAGGGATTTAAAAAAGTGACCACGTTTAGCTCCTCTGGGGATATCTATCTCAGAGCCAGAAGACATCAAAGGACTTCGCATGAGCAACACTTTTTATCCTCATGTTATGGATTGAGCTTGACATTATTGTTAGCAGTATGTAAAATGTTTTTATAAATCATTAATAAAAATATGAATATATTTTTAGAAAATCTAGACAGCATAGTAAAAAGCAGAGACATGATTTTGATGACAAAGGTCTGTATAGTCAAAGCAACAGTTTTTCCATAGTCATGTACAGATGTGAGAGCTGAACCATAAAAGAGGCTGAGCGCCAAAGAACTGATGCTTTTGAACTGTGGTGCTAGAGAAGACTCTTGAACATCCCTTGGACAGCAAAGAGATCAACCCAGTCAATCCTAAAGGAAATCAGTCCTGAATATTCATTGGAAGGACTGATGCTGAAGCTGAAGTTCCAACATTTTGGCCACTTGATGTGAAAAGCTGACTCATTAGAAAAGATCATGATGCTGGGAAAGATTGAAGGCAGGAGAAGAAGGGGCTACAGAGGGCAAGATGGTTGATGGCATCACCAACTCAATGGACATGAGTTTGAGCAAGCTCTGGAAGATGGTAAAGGACAGGGAAGTCTGGTGTGCTGTAGTCCATGGGGTCACAAAGAGTTGGACTCTACTGAGCGACTGAATAACAACAACAACAACACAGGTAAAAGAGCAACAACAAACTCTCTGCCTTGGAAACTAAGAAAATCCTGTTTCACTGTTAAGCATAAGTGTAGACAACTTAAAAAATAATGCTTACTAGGTGCCAGGCATTTCAGCTGCTTCAACTCACCAGATGCAACTACTCTGATAAGTAAGGTTCATTGTCCCCATTTTACCAATGAGGAAAACTGCTCACAGACATTAGGGAATTTGCCCGAAGGCCAGAATTCAATTGCAGATCTTTCCAACCTTCAACATACCATGTCCACTATGTATTTATGCTCCACACTTAACAGACATTATATTATAGAATTCGGTTTCTGAAAGTAACCAGTGACTAATCTAAAATCTCTACAAATAACACGTAGGGAAAAATGGTACTGTAAAACCCTTTCAGATTTCTTGCTAGAAAATAACAACTCTAGGCTCCGACTAAGAAAACAGCACCAAAATTACAGACTCCTTTCAGTAAGCCAGTCTTTAATATCTATAAGCACTAGACTATTTAATTTGAACTTGGCTCCTGTGGCGAATACAATAAATTAACTTGTGAAATTAATCATTTTGTTTTTAATTAAATAAATAATAAATACATAAGCTGTGCCACATCTATACATATGGCTGACAGGGATAATGGTTTACGTTGAAAAATACTACTCTGTGGGGATTTCTACTGCTGTTTAAGCCGTAATTCAATTTGTTCTATTTAAATACGGAACTATGCTAGTCTTTCATATAATCAGTCCACTATTGAGGTTCACAGTAGGTTAAAACTGCAACCCTTTCACTTAATAAAAATTAAATCAGTGATCTAATTTTGTTCCCCCAATAGTTTATGGCATTAGAATGCAGAGAGAATGCTTTAAGAACTGAACCAGTTCAATGAAATCAAACTGACAGATATTTGCTGAGTAATTCAATATGTATCCAGCAGTCAAACAGATGTTTTATATTTACCATTTCTTCTTTTCAAAATGAAGTCCCCATTTTATAAATCATGATACTAATAATCAGAGGCATTACATAATTTTATCCAAGGTCACAGTTAAAAACTGGCAGAGCAAGAATTTGAACTAGTTCTACATGAACCTATATCACATGCTATTAACATGATAGTAAACTATTTCTGATGTTAAGTGTATGGTAGAGAATGAGTGATACTAGAAGATAAATACAATGATAGAACTTTATACAAAATGATACTGAGATACAAATGTGGGGAATGCTGGATGAGAACACCAGGAAGACTCCCTGAATGAGTGACATTTAAATAGTCTGGGTAATTACTGGTTTCCAAGGGTATGACTGTAATGCTCTCTTCTACAATAGAAACCATGATCTTCATTTCATATAAAATGACTGATACCCAGCTTAGCACTCACAATACTGATGTTGATACTGATACTAAGGATCTTCCAATAAATTGAGACCTAAAATCTAGCTCTTTCATCCTTAGTCCAGTGGAGTGGTTCTAAAGGGCACAGAGTAGCAGTATAAGAAATGAGCCAAATGACACAGTGAGTGGGTGGGCAGATGATGCCAGTGGGTTTGGAATCTTTACAGCACTTAGCATTAAAGGAATTACAGAATCTCAAGACTTCAGAAAGGATCATTCAACATCTTGGGCATTTCTATCAGTACCTGTAAAATAGTTTATTATGATATAATAATGTGTGCCATTTTTGGACAAGTTGAAAGTAATCACTACAACAAAAATAGGAAATTGTGTTCCAGTTCCTACAGGTGAGGAGAAGGAGTTTTGTTGCTACCTGGAAGAAATGGCATTTGAGAAGAGTCTTGAATAAAAATAGATGTACATGCATGAAGAAAAAGCAGGTGGGGGTTCTAAGCAAAGTGAAGAACAGGCTTAAAGGTATAGAAGCCTGAAAGTGAAGAGTTCCAGGGATGGAAAAAACAATCCAGAGTGGAAAGAGCTTAAGTTGTACAGTGGAGCAAGTGTGGGAGGAAGAAGTTTACATTAACATTCCAGAGCCAGATCATGGAGAGTCTTGAAGGCAAAGCCAGGCTTTTATACCTTTCTCTGTCAGGTGGATGAATCAAGTCCAAAGAAAAGAATACTATGTTCAGAACCTTTAAGTAGCAGGCAGAGGGAAAATTAGAGAAGGAACAGTTAGAATCAGATTTTGAAGAAGCTAATGAAGAAAAGTGTGTTAAGAGGTACTGAGTCAAGAATGGGCCCCAAATTATAGTCTAATTAAAACATCAGTTCTCCAGTATCATGCATCGACCCTGGACTGGCTATTGGTTTCATATATGATATTATACACGTTCCAATGCAAAACCAATACAATATTGTAAAGTAATTAACCTCCAATTAAAATAAATAAATTTATTTCATAAAAAATACACAAAAAAATACAAACAAACAAAATATCAGTTCTCTTCCCTGAACTCCTGCTTCTCGCTTTTCCCTCCACCATCAAAATACTGAGTTGGCCAAAAAGTTCATTCCAGTTTTTCCATTTAGGGAAAAACCCAAATGGACTTTTTGGTCAACTCAATACTTAAAAAGAATAATCCACATTAACTATTGCTATTTCTTTGATGTTTGTTTATTTCTTAACATATTACAGTCGGAATTCATTCCATATCCCACTACTGAAATGACCTGAAAACATCACCTGTGATCCAGTTGTCAAAGGCAATGGCTGTCCTCATCCCACTTAATCCTCCTGTGGCACTGCTGATCACATTTGTATCTCTAGCTAAAACATGCCTCTCTATCTACAGATTATGACCAATTGCCTCTTTATCTATCTACCTATGACCAATTAATTTCCTTTTCAACAATTCTACTTGGATTCTGCTGCTGCTGCTGCTAGGTCGCTTCAGTCATGTCCAACTCTGTGTGACCCATAGACGGCAGCCCATCAGGCTCCACTGTCCCTGGGATTCTCCAGACAAGAACACTGGAGCGGGTTGCCATTTCCTTCTCCAATGCATGAAAGTGAAAAGCGAAAGTGAAGTAATTCATTCGTGTCTGACTCTTAGCGACCCCATGGACTGCAGCCTACAAGGATCTTCCGTCCATGAGATTTTCCAATACCTCAATTTAACATGTCCCAAATTGAATTTTTAATCTTACCTCCACAAACCTACCCTAGGTACAGTCATTACCATTTCAAATGGTGGAAACTCAATCCTCTTTATGTTCAGAGCAAAAATCCTGAATAATCTTTGACGCCTCTCTATCTTTTACAACACATTCAGCTCTTTAAGAAATACTACTGGGCTTACTTTAAAAATATATCCCATAAACAGTCAGTCTACTGCTACCACTCTGGTTCAAGTCACTGCCATTTCTCACCTAGATAGCAGAAATAGCTTCAGAAATGGTTTCCTTATTTGTAGCTTCATCCTCATATATTATCAAAGCATGTTCTATAGTTAAAGCTATGGTTTAACTATTTGATGCTTTCAAATTGTGGTGCTGGAGAAGACTCTCGAGAGTCTCTTGAACAGCAAGAATATCAAACCAATCAATCCTGAAGGAAATCAATCCTGAATATTCACTGGAAGAGCTGATGCTGAAGCTCCAATACTGTGGCTAGCTGATTCAAAGAGCTGACTCATTCGAAAAGACCCTGATATTGGGAAAGATTGAAGAGAAGAGGATGACAGAGGATGAGAGGTTGGATGGCATCACCTAGTCAATAGACTTGAGTTTGGGCAAACTCCAGGGGACAGGGAAGGACAGGGAAGCCTGGTGTGCTGCAGGCCATGGGGTCGAAAAGAGTCGGACACAACTTTAAGACTGAAGAAGTCTATTATCAGCATAGCAACCAGATTCATCTTCCCAAATGAAAGGTATCTAAAATATACTCAGGAGAATTATTCCAGAGAAAGTAATTTCTAAGGAGGAACTATAGTTACCTATGGGCTTCCCAGGTGGTGCTAGTGATAAAGAACATGCCTGCCAATGCAGGAGACATAAAAGATGTGGGTTCAATCGCAGGGTCAGGAAGAGCTCCTGGAGGAGGGAATGGCAACCCACTCCAGCATTCTTGCCTGGAGAATCCCACGGACAAAGGAGCCTCGTGGGCTCTGGTCTATAGGATCATGAAGAGTTGGATACAAGTGAAGCGACTTAGCAGCAGCAGCAGCATGACTATCTATGCTGGGTAAGAGGAGAATGGAGTGCAGTTACAGTTATATCTGTCTGTTTGCCATTTATAGAAACATTTTTTAAGTACAATAATTTATGCAAATCTCACAACCACTTTTGGGATCCAGGAGTTATTATTTCCATTTTAAAAGTGAGCAAATTGAAACTCAAAGTTGTGAAATGTCATCATTCATTCATCCATTTATTCACCCACTCTTTTACTATTTATTGAGAGCCTGCTATGTTCCAGTTCTACAAGTAAGCCAGAGATCCTGTCTATCCCAGGAGAGCAGGAATTTAAACCCTAGGCTGCTCATCTTTAAATCCAAGGATCTTTCCCTCTCCATGCATTGCGAAGGGACATCCTATGAGGACATTTTTGGATGTTTTGAGTGAAAAGCATGTGAGAAAATGACAAATATTTACAGTTGGATAGCAAACACTGTACCTTATGTGCAATAATTGGCCCTCAGTAAATGTGGTAAATGAATAGATGAGTGGATGAATGTGAAGGTAACAATGGTACTGCTCTTCCTGTCTTTTTTTAAATTTAAATTTATTTATTTTAATTGGAGGCTAATTACTTTACAAGATTGTATTGGTTTTGCCATACATCAACATGAATCTGCCATGGGTGTACACATGTCCCAATCCTGAACCTCCCTCCCACCTCCCTCCCCGTACCATCCCTCTGGCTCTTCCTGTCTTGTGTGACTATAATGAGGATCAAATGAGACTGTAGTGAAAGGATTTTGACAAGGGTCTCTTTTAATCAAACCTTAGACATTAACATATGAGTGGATGAATGTGAAGGTAACAATGGTACTGCTCTTCCTGTCTTTTTTTAAATTTAAATTTATTTATTTTAATTGGAGGCTAATTACTTTACAAGATTGTATTGGTTTTGCCATACATCAACATGAATCTGCCATGGGTGTACACATGTCCCAATCCTGAACCTCCCTCCCACCTCCCTCCCCGTACCATCCCTCTGGCTCTTCCTGTCTTGTGTGACTATAATGAGGATCAAATGAGACTGTAGTGAAAGGATTTTGACAAGGGTCTCTTTTAATCAAACCTTAGACATTAACATTAAACATTTCTACTGCTTGCTGCTTTAAATTGCATTTGGAGATAAGCAGTAATGCATCAGGCTGGGTTAGATTCACTTCTCAACAGAGCAATGACCCTTGGTTACAAGTCATGGTTCTGTCTGTTTTCACTTATTGTCTTCCTAACAATATATTAGAACCTATTTTTTATCTCCACATATGACCAGGTTCCATGAACAACACTGAGGCTTAATATCTGTTTTCTGAAGTAATTAATGAATTCCAATTTTATAGATTAGAAAGTTGAAACTCAGAAGGGTACATGAATAACAAAGTCACCTAGCTATCAAGTAGCATAACTGAAATTTGGACTCAGGCCTTCTGACACTAACAGTTTTTTTTTTTTTTTTTAATATAGTAGTTTTTACATCTTAATCTCCTACTGCTATTTTGCTCTTCCCCACCCACTTCTTGCTCCCTACTAGTAGCCACCAGTTTTTTCTTTATATGTTGAATCAGTTTTCTTTTTGTTATATTCACTAGCTTATTTTTTAGATTTCACATGTAAGTGGTATCACACAATATTTGTTTTTTTCTGTCTGATATATTTCATTTAGCATAATAGCTTCCCAGTCCATTCATGTTTTTGCAAATGGTAAAATTTCATTATTTATGATAGAGTAGAATATCCATTCATCTGTTGAAGGATGTATAGGTTGCTTCCCTACCTTGGCAGTTGTAAATAATGTTGCCATGAACATTGGGATTCATGTATCTTTTCAAATTAGTGTCTTTGATGTTTTTCAGATATATATCCAGAAGTGGAATTTTGGGGTCAAATGGTAGCTCTATTCTTGATTTTTTTGAGAAAACCTCCTTAATATTTACCACAGTAGCTGTACCAGTTTACATTACAACAAACAGTGGAGGAGGCTTCCCTTTTCTCCACATCTTTACCAACATTTGTTATTTATGTTCTTTATTATGATAGCCATTCTGACAGATGTGAGGTGATATATCATTGTGGTTTTAATTTGCATTTCTCTGATGACTAACAGTGGCTTTTCAACATGTGCCTGTTTGCCTTCTGCATTAGCTGTGGCCTTCTCATATATGGTATTGTGTTGAGGTATGTTCCCTCTATGCCTACTTTCTGATGAATTTTTTATCATATATGGATATTGACTTTTGTCAAAAGATTTTTGACTCACTGCATCTAGTTAGATGATCTTTTTTATCCTCCAATTTGTTAATGTGTCTGTCACAACTGATTGATTTACAGATATTTTAAAAAATCATTGCATCACTGGGATAAATCCCACTTGTTCATGGTGAAAGATACTTTAGATGTATTGTTGGATTTGGTTTGCTAGTATTTTGTTGAAGATTTTTGTCATCTATGTTTATCAGTGATATTGATCTGTAATTTTCTTTTTCTTTTGATATGTTTGTCTGGTTTTGGTATCAGGATGATGCTGGCCTCGTAGAATGTATTCAGAAGCATTCCTTCCTTTGCAATTCTTTTTAGAGTAGTTGAGAAAGATGTCAACTCTTCTCTAAATGTTTAGGATAATTCATCTCTGAAGACATCTAGTCTTGGACTTCTGTTTGTTAGTTTTGTTTTTTGCTTTAAATTAATGATTCAATTTCATTACTGGTAATTGATCTGTTCAGATTTTCTATTTCTTCTTATTTCAGTTTTGGGAGATTTCACATTTCGAGGAATTTGTCCATTTCTTCTTTGTTGTTTGTTTTATTGGCATATAGTTGCTTGTAGTAGTCTCTTATATTTTGTATTTCTGTGCAGTTGGTTGTAATTTCTCCTTTAAAATTTCTAATTTTATTGATTTGGGTCCTCTCTCTCTCTCTCTCTCTTTTTTTTTTTTTTGATTAGGCTAGTTACAGGTTTATCAATTTTGCTTATCATTTCAAAGAAACAGCTAGTAGTTTCATTGATTTTTTTCTGTTTTTGTTGTTGTTGCTATTATTGCTCTGAACTTTATGATTTCTTTCCTTCTACTAACTTTGAATTTTGTTTCTTCTTTTTCTAGCTACTTTAGGTGTAACATTAGGCTGTTTATTTGAAAGTTTTCTTGTTTCCTGAGGTCAGCTTGTATCACTATGAACTTCCTTCTTAGAACTGCTTTTGCTGTGTCCCATTGATTCTGGATTCTTGTGTTTTCATTTTCATTGGTCTCCAGGTATTTTTCTACTTTCTCTTTGATTTCTGCAGTGATCAATTGCTTATTAGTTGCATACTGTTTAACCTCCACATGTGTTTGTGTTCTTTGCAGATTTTTTTCTTACAGCTGATTTCTAGTCTTATAGCACTGTGGTCAGAAAAGATGCTTGATGTGATTTCAGTTTTCTTAAATTTACGAAGGTTTGTTTTATGGCCTAGCAACGTAACAGTTTTTATGATATACTATTTTTTGACTTAATGTTTGGTTCCACAAGATGAATAATAATAAAATAATAATAGGTAGAACTTTATAACTCATGTGGTACTTTCCCATATTTTTTCTATTTACTCTCACGACAATAGTATAAGTACAATCATAGGTGGGGAAATGGAGGCCCAGAGTATCTCTGATGTGTAGGCTTTCCCAAGGTTACAGAGCTAGCAAATTCAGAAGCCAATCTTTTCTTCATGCTCAACATCTCTGGCTCCTTCATATTCATTTCAGTGTCCTTCTTCTCTCAAGTGCCCAGGAAAGCAGCATGATTCTTTTAATATAGGGCATTCACCACGGTGGTGAATGGCTTCCCTGGTGGCTCAGAGGTTAAAGCGTCTGCCTCCAATGCAGGAGACCCGGGTTCGATCCCTGGGCTGGGAAAATCCTCTGGAGAAGGAAATGGCAATCCACTCCAGTATTCTTGCCTGGAGAATCCCATGGACTGAGAAGCCTAGTAGGTTACAGTCCACGAGGTCACAAAGAGTCGGACACGACTGAGCGACTTCACCTCACCTCAGGGCATTCACAATAGTACTCATTGCACTGGGACAGGCCAGCACAGAAGAATATGTCCTCCAACTTGCACAGATTTTGAGAAGCAAATATTTTGCCATTTAAAAAAGCTGTCAAGGCTTCAGAGACTTTACAGGTGAGGAGCAAAGCCAGCTGGCAAAGCATTTGACAAAA
This sequence comes from Aepyceros melampus, assembly GCA_006408695.1. Classification (NCBI taxonomy): domain Eukaryota; kingdom Metazoa; phylum Chordata; class Mammalia; order Artiodactyla; family Bovidae; genus Aepyceros; species Aepyceros melampus. The sequence continues at coordinate 177,379 of SJXQ01007524.1, forward strand.
CCTAACTGCTAGTGATTATCAAACTGCAGGAGACAAGGACTTCATAGATGTGTCCACTGACCTGCAAGCAGTGTAATCAAACAGAATTTTGCAGATGTTGTCAGGGTGATATGACATGCATTCATATTTTTTTTCCTTTTGTTATTAGGCTGAAAATTTAGTCCTCTTTCTTTAGTAATTTTTGGAACCATGTGACTGGCACAGTTCTGGCAAGTGCTACAAATGCAATGGGATTGTGCCTAAGCAAAAACTGCCACCATGTAAAATTCATAATAAATATTTGTGCTCCTTCCTGGGGTTTTAAAAGGTTGGTGCCATTTCTGAGAATTAAGAAACTGATTTATTAATAATTACTGGATATAAAACAAAGAAGAAAGAGTTTTAAAGGAGTTTATAAAGGGATGCATAGTAACATTTACTGCTATTAAATAAGAGGGACTTATAAATTTGACTCCACTTCAGTTCAGTTTAGTCACTCAGCGGTGTCCAACTTTTTGTAACCCTATGGATTACAGCACACCAGGCTTCCCTGTCCATCACCAACTCCCGAAGCTTGCTCAAACTCATGTCCGTTGACTTGGTGATGACGTCCAGCCATCTCATCCTCTGTCATCCCCTTCTTTTCCTGCCTTCAGTCTTTCCCAGCATTAGAGCCTTTTCCAATGAGTCAGTTCTTCGCATCAGGTGGCCAAAGTATTAGAGTTTCAGTTTCAGCATGCATCCTTCCAATGAATATTCAGGACTGATTTCCTTCAGGATTGACTGGTTTGATGCTCTTTCAGTTCAAGGGACTCTCAAGAGTCTTCTCCAACACCACAGTTCACTCCACTTAGATTCAGTTATATTCAGTTTAACTTAGCAAGTATAAAGTAAATTGCATTTCTTCTTTAGTATAAATACCATCCAATGTTGAAATCAAGTGAATTGGGGACTGAGAAGTAATACACTTCATTCATTCATTCATTTATTCCTTAATTCAACAAATACTTACCAAGCAAGAACTCTGGAACCAGTCTAGGTATAATTCAGGTATCTGCCAGTTAATAGCTCTATTATATTATTTTTTTAATCAGAATTATATTACTGCCACATTGCAGGCACTTTTCTTGACATTTGGGAGACCAGTAATAAGAGTATAAATCCAAATTCTTATGGAGCTTGAATTGTTTTTGTTTCCCATTTTGCTGTCTGACAATCAGCTGTGGCTTATGTGGAAATTAATCCACTTGCTATGGTGGCCCCTTCTTATGTTTTACCATGGACTATTAAGTCAGCAATCAGATTAATTAGAAATATGTCTAAAGCAAGAATCAACAAACACAAAATGAGAATACCAGGATTTTCTGGAGTACCTAAGAGCAGAAAACATGTGGCTTACCCTTATAGAAACTGAGATGACAAAACACACGCCACGATTAAAGGAGTAATGTAAAATAGCTTTGTGAGCTCAAAATAGATGCCCTGTGGCAGGCACCCTGTGTCACATTTGTGCTGTTTTCAGGTGGACTGTTATTATACTTAGTCAAAAAATTTTAGTAATCTCCTACTATGTTCTAGGTCCTCTACTAGATGCTAGTCCTTGTGCTACATAATAAATTCTGTTTATCTATTTTATATATAGTATTAATTTTATATGTAACATTAATAAGAGCATATTAATACTATACTAGATAACATGGGATATCTGTTAATCCCAAGCTTCTAATTTATCCCTCCCCTCCACTTTCCCCTTTAGTAATCATAAGCTTGATTTCTATGTCTGTGAGGTTGTGTCTTTTTTTGGAAATAAGCTCATTTGTATCATTTTCTTTAGATTCCACATACAAGTGATATGATAGAATTTTTGTCTTTTTATGTCTGACTTACTTCACTTACTTCAGCATGATATTCTCTAGGTCCATCCATCTTGCTGCAAATGGCAATATTTCATTCTTTTTATGGCTAAGTAATGTTCCATTATACGTACAAACCACATCTTCTTTATTCATTTGTTGATGGACACTTAGGTTGCTTCAATGTCTTGGCTATTATAAATAGTGCTGTTATGAATACTGAGGTACATGTATCTTTTCAAATTACATTTTTCATATTTTCCAGATACATGCACAGGAGTGGTAACTCTATTTTTAGTTTTTAAATGAACCTCTATACTGTTTTCCACAGTGGCTCACATTGAAGTTTTTCTAAGAACCTAAGATTATGACTATGAAAACTACAATTTCTAAATGACTTCAGGGCTATAGCACATGATAAGTTTTCTACTGGCTATATCTTCTGGGGATCTGATATCTTAAAAGATATAAATAGAATAATAAAATGTATTATTTAACTATAATTTTTATCAAACTTGGTAAACACCTAGCATCTGCAATAAAACAAAAGAAAAGAAGAAGAAGAAAAACATTGTGTCATTGTGTGTATGCTCAATAGCTCAGTCATATCTGATTCTTTGTGACCACATGGACTGTAGCCCACTAGCTCCTCTGTCCATTAAATTTTCCAGGCAAGAATACTGGAGTGGGTTGCCATTTCCTACTCCAGAGGATCTTCCTAACCCAGGGAATGAACCCATATCTCTTGCATCCCCTGCATTGGCAGGGGTATTATTTGCATTGCACCACCTGGGGAGTCTTGTTTTCTCTGAAGTTTTCATTTGACCTAATATTCCCTTCAAAACAGTCTTACTTAGATTTCCTGTATTCAAAAATGTCCTATCACTCATGCTTGTAAGTCAAGAGCAAAAAACAAACAAACAAAAAAATGGTGGCATGGCTTTCAAAACTCTTTGGCTAAGTTTTCAGTGACCCTAAGTCCACCTTCTCTTCCCTAGCTGAGACAAGCTCCTTACCCTCTCAAATGAATCCCATGTCTATTGCAGTCTGTGTATCTATTAAAGCAAAGTCAAAAAAAAAATAACCTATAAATTTATAAACTCTATATGGTATTATATATTTGTTAGGATTTTGATATTTGGAGAGAAGAAAATATAGTCAGCCCTTCATATCTACATATCTACGGATTCAACCAAAAAATGGAAAATATTTGAAAAAAAAATTCCACGCAATTCCAAAAATCAAAAAAAGGCAATGGTATGAATATGTTCTGAACACTGTCAACCTGCTTATTCTGGAACCCACAGAAAAAAGATTGGGAAAAGGTCTGATCCAGTGTGTTGTTGGCTGATGATGACTCTCATCATGGATACTAGGGCTGTATTAGAACTCTGCAAAAGATGGGGGTCTTGAGGGGCTATGTTAGAGGGCTTGGGAGTAGCGGGATTTTGGGTGCCCCCAGGAAACCTATCTTCAACACATCCTCAACTGTTTACATAGCACTTACATTATATTTGGGCTTCCCTGGTGGCTCAGACAGTAAAGAATCTGTCTGCAATATAGGAGACATGGGTTTGATCCCTGGGTTGGGAAGATCCCCTGAAGAAGGTAATGGTAACCCACTCCAGTATTCTTGCCTGGAGAATTCCATGGACAGAGGAGGCTGGTGACTACAGTCCATGAAGTCACAAAGAGTGGGACACGACTAAGCAACTAACACTGCACTACTACTATATCTATTCCCATTTCCGGTCTCTTTTGTCTCACTGTCCTCTTTCTCCAGCAAACCGAATGTATAGAGAAGAATATAAGAGTTAGGATAATGCATATTTGTGTTATAATCCTGGCTCTGCCATTCACAAGTTGACTGAATTTTGATAAGTTACTATAACTCTTTGAGTCTTAATTTCCTCATCTATAAAATGGAATAATAGTCCCCACTTTCATGGGAATACTGAGAGGTTAATTTAAATGTGACTAAAGAAATGTAGCATAAAGAAGTCTCAATACTGAAGAACTGGTGCTTTTGAATTGTGTTGGAGAAGACTCTTGAGGATCCCTTGGACTACAAGGAGATCTAACCGGGAAATCCTACAGGAAATCAAACCTGAATATTCATTGTAAAGACTGATGCTGAGGCTCCAATACTTTGGCCATCTGTGGTGAGGAGCTGACTCATTGAAAAAGACCCTGATGTTGGGAAAGATTGAAGGCAAAAGGAGAAGGGAGAAAAGCTCGAATAGCCAAAGCAATCTTGAGAAAGAAGAATGGAACTGGAGGAATCAATCTGCCTGACTTCAGGATCTACCACAAAGCCACAGTCATCAAGACAGCGTGGTACTGGCACAAAGACAGAAATATAGATCAATGGAACAAAATAGAAAGCCCAGAGGTAAATCCACACACCTATGGACACCTTATCTTTGACAAAGGAGGCAAGAATATATAATGGAGAAAAGACAATCTTTTTAACAAGTGGTGCTGGGAAAACTGGTCAACCACTTGTAAAAGAATGAAATTAGATCACTTTCTAACACCATACACAAAAATAAACTCAGAATGGATTAAAGATCTAAATGTAAGACCAGAAAGTATAAAACTCTTAGAGGAAAACATAGGCAAAACACTCTCTTACATAAATCACAGCAGGATCCTCTCTAACCCATCTCCGAGAATACTGGAAATAAAAGTTTCTAACACCATACACAAAAATAAACTCAGAATGGATTAAAGATCTAAATGTAAGACCAGAAAGTATAAAACTCTTAGAGGAAAACATAGGCAAAACACTCTCTTACATAAATCACAGCAGGATCCTCTCTAACCCATCTCCGAGAATACTGGAAATAAAAGCAAAAACAAATAAATGAGACCTAATTAAAATTAAAAGCTTCTGCACAACAAGGGAAACTATAAGCAAAGTGAAAAGACAGCCTTCTGAATGGGAGAAAATAATAGCAAATGAAGCAACTGACAAAGGACAAATCACAAAAATATACAAGCAACTCCTACAGCTCAATTCCAGAAAAATAAATGACCCAATCAAAAAATAGGCCAAAGAACTAAATAGACATTTCTCCAAAGAAGACATACAGATGGCTAACAAACACATGAAAAGATGCTCAACATCACTCATTATCAGAGAAATGCAAATCAAAACCACAGTGAGGTACCATTTCATGCCAGACAGAATGGCTGCAATCCAAAAGTCTACAAGCAATAAATGCTGGAGAGGGTGTGGAGAAAAGGGAACCCTCTCACACTGTTGGTGGGAATGCAAACTAGTACAGCCACTATGGAGAACAGTGTGGAGATTTCTTAAAACACTGGAAATACAACTGTCTTATGACCCAGCAATCCCACTGCTGGGCATACACAATGAGGAAACCAGAATTGAAAGAGATACGTGTACCCCAATGTTCATCACAGCACTGTTTATAATAGCCAGGACATGGAAGCAACCTAGATGTCCATCAGCAGATGAATGGATAAGAAAGCTGTGGTACATATACACAATGTAGTATTACTCAGCCATTAAAAAGAATACATTTGAATCAGTTCTAATGAGATGGATGAAACTGGAGCCAATTATCAGAGTGAAGTGAGCCAGAAAGAAAAGCACCAATACAGTATACTAATGCATTCATATGGAATTTAGAGAGATGGTAACAATAACCCTGTATGCGAGACAGCAAAAGAGACACAGATGTATAGAACAGTCTTTTGGACTCTGTGGGAGAGGGAGAGGGTGGGGTGATTTGGGAGGATGACATTGAAACATGTATAATATCATATATGAAACTAATCACCAGTCCAGGTTCGATGCATGATATAGGATGCTTGGGGCAGGTGCACTGGGATGACCCAGAGGGATGGTATGGGGAGGAGGTGGTAGGGAGGTTCAGGATGGGGAACATGGGTATACCTGTGGTGGATTCATGTTGATGTAAGGCAAAACCAATACAATATTGTAAAGTGTTTAACCTCCAATTAAAATAAATAAATTTATATTAAAAAAAAGGAGAAGGGGGTGGCAGAGGATGGGATGCTTAGATAGCATCATTGACTCAATAGATATGAATTTGAGCAAACTCCAGGAGATAGTGGAGGAGTGGAGCCTGGTATTCTGAAGTCCGTGAGGTCACCAAGAGTCAGACACAACTGAATACCTGAACTACAACAACAGCAAAGAATTTGGCACAGTGCTTCTTATGTAAGTGCTCAATAAATATTTTTTCCTTTCTTGTATCCTCACTCTATGCTTATAATAGTATTAAATATAGTTCTAAATAATATCTCAGGAAAGTAATCCTAGAACTTTTTATTGCAGATACTAGTCTATTATTTGAGGGATATTAAAGTGCCTATTGAGAATATAAACTTCAGTTCAGTTCAGTTGCTCAGTCGTGTACGACTCTTTGCAACCCCGTGATTCACAGCACTCCAGGCTTCCCTGTCTATCACCAGCTCCCGAAGTTCACCCAAACCCATGTCCATCGAGTCGATGATGCCATCCAGCCATCTCATCTCTGTCTTCCCCTTCTCCTCCTGCCCTCAATCTTTCCCAGCATCAGGGTCTTTTCCAATGAGTCAACTCTTTGCATGAGGTGCCAAGTATTGGAGTTTCAGCTTTAGCATCAGTCCTTCCAATGAAGACCCAGAACTGATCTCCTTTAGTATGAACTTGTTGGATCTCCTTGCAGTCCAAGGGACTCTCTAGAGTCTTCTCCAAGACCACAGTTCAAAAGCATCAGTTCTTAGGTGCTTAGCTTTCTTCACAACTCTCACATCCATACATGACCACTGGAAAAACCATAGCCTTGACTAGACGGATGTTTGTTGGCAAAGTAATGTCTCTGCTTTTTAATATGCTATCTAGGTTGGTCATAATATGGCACTATAAAAGATACTATAAATAAAATGACTTTCTAAATAATTCACCAATTAGCCTCATACCCATTTCTTCATTTTCTTCTCAAAATAATCTTATAGGATGGCCAGGTCAGATATTTCTATTTTAGAAGTGAAGAAATAGGCTTGAAAATAATTATAAGACCTGGAACATGTGTACTCAATCTGAAGGGAATGGAAAAGGGGGCAAAACCTAGACCTTCCAGTCCCTTTACAAGGGTTCATTCCACTCTGTTCCTAACAGACAAGGATATGCATTAACTGCGGAAGTCACTTCTCTCCTGAAAACTTCCACTGCCCTGTGAACAAGCCATCAAAGTAGTGGTCTGTGATATATGGCTATCCACACCACCCAATACTTACCTAGCCTTACCTCTCCCTAAGACCATGCATTTGTTTAAGGAGGAGTTATATTGAACTTGTTGTTTGTTGTTTCTGAAACACATTAAACTGTTAGTTCTGGGCATATACTGCTGCTTTGGTTTGGAATACCCTTCTTGCTCCTGAATACCCAGGTAACACGCCTTTATGAACTTTTCAAGATCCAAGGTATGGCTTGCTATAGCTAGAAGAACTTTCTTGATGCCCCATGAAAAGTAGTTCCTTTGCCTTTCATATCCCTTGGGACAACCTTGTAACATGCAATTGAAACTTGAATTTGGTGCAACTGTATCTTCTCTGTATTGGTTGTGTTTGACACAATTATGTCTATCTCCATCATTGAATGTGAAATTCATGAAAGCAGGGATTCTACCAAGCATTTTATTAATTCTCAGTGTCCAGACAAGGCTTGGCATGGAGTAGGTATTCAGGGAGTATGTGATAATATGATGGATGGATTAAATTTCCTAGGGTATCCTTAAGTCTGATCCAGAAGCCTTTCATATGAAAGGAAAACAGTAACTCACAGATCTTCTCAGGAAGGAGTCAGTCCTAACCATCTACATACATTAACACATGGGGAGTGAAGAGGAAAAACAAAAATAAAAATGTAGAAGTCAGCAATTACTGGAATTACTGCTCTTTGGGACACATTCATGAACATGTGATTTTCTCAGCAGCAACTCTCTCACCATTTTATCTCCATTTGCCATTTGCCAACCCAGACTGAGCTGGTTCTCTAGTGCAAAACAGCCTTAATCCTTTTGAAAATGATTCTGCCAATGAAAAAGCTAAGTCATCCACAGCTAAATGCATTTTAGTGGGCCCATGCATAGATCTAAACAGAAACTGGGTCTCACAAGTTCTCTGAGCTCTGTTTTTTGTCTGTAAGCAATAAACTACATCCTCTCTTAGCCTCTCCATCAGCAAGGTGAACCATGGCATACATAAGGCAATGGTATAAATATGTCCTGCACACTGTCAATCTGCTTACTCTGGAACCCACAGAAAAAGATAGGAAAAAATCTTTCATCCAGTGCATTGTTGGCTGATGATGACTATCAGTGGATACCAGGGCTGTATGAGAATTCTGTAAAAGACAGCAGAAGGGAGAGGGTCTTGAGGGGTTATGTTAGAGGGCTTGGGAGGTAGGGAGATTTGGCGTGCTCTCAAGGAACTCATCACTGAGGAAGCCTCATGAAGGGGTAATACAAAGTAAGCAGCCGTGATTATTCATCTATAATCTAGCACCAAACACACACATAAAAAAGATATTTAATCATTTCTAGAAGGAAGGGAGGGCTTCCCAGGTGTTACTAGTGGTAAAGAACCTGTCTGCTAATGCAGGAGTCATAAGGTTTGATCTTGGGTGAGGAGGATCCCCTGGAGGAGGGCATGTCAACCCACTCCAATATTCCTGCCTGGAGAATCCTGTGGAAAAGGAGCCTTCTGTACTATAGTAGGTAGGTGGGTAGGGAGGGAGGGAGGAAGAGAGGGAGGGAGGGACGGTAGGTCCTAAGGCTTCCCTTTAAAAGCAGCCTGGATCTAGCACTGAGTTTAATGAGCACTGAGCTCTTATCCTCTTTCACTTATACCTAATACTCATGTTCAAGACCCAGCTCACTTCAGTGCAATTTTCTCCAGCTTATCTAACCTACACATACCTGCTGATCCCTCAGATCTATGATGGGTGCTAGAGCCTCTGATATGAATGAGACACAATCTTTGACTTCAAGAACTAAGCTGAGAGAAACCTAGGAATAGACAGTGATAACTTGGTGATAAATGCAGTAAGAAAGAAGTTCTCTTACTGAATGGGGCACACAGAGCATGAAATAACAAACTCAGCCAGTAGAAGACATCACATAGAGAAAGGCACTTAGGTTAGGCCCTGAAAGAAGAGTAACAGCTTTCAGCAGTGAGACAGAGAGAGAATTCTAGGCTGAAATAACATTGAGAGCACAGGCAGTGAGGCTGGAGTGATGGTGTTGACAGAGCAAGATACTTCTCTCTGAGAAGTTACAGAGAGTATTTGATGGCCAAACAGAAGATGTGAGAAAAAGGATATGAGCTAAGCCAAAAAAGACAGGATAGGGTTAATCCATCTTCAACCAGGAGCAGGCAGAAATGTATTCTAGGTAAGGAATCTTACCTGTCATACGTTGAAAAAGGTTGCTTCAGAAAGTGATGAATATAGTTAGAAGGTAAGGACAGAAAATATCTAAGACATCATCTGACATATTTTTTTCCTGCTCTAGCCTTATTGCCAAATTCAGACTTAAATTGAAGAAATTGCGGAAAACCACTAGATCATTCAGGTATGACCTAAATCAAATCCCTTATGATTATACAGTAGAAGTGATAAATAGATTTAAGGGACTAGAGCTGATAGAGTGCCTGGTGAACTATGGATGAGGTTCGTAGAGACAGGGAGCAAGACCATCCCCAAGAAAAAGAAATGCAGAAAAGCAAAATAGCTGTCTGAGGAGGCCTTGTAAATATCTGTGAAAATAAGAGAAGTGAAAAGCAAAGGAGAAAAGGAAAGATATGCCCATTTGAATGCAGAGTTCCAAAGAATAGCAAGAAGAGATAAGAAAGCCTTCCTCAGTGATCAGCACAAAGAAATAGAGGAAAACAATAGAATGGGAAAGACTAGAGATCTCTTCAAGAAAATTAGAGATGCCAAGGGAACATTTCATGCAAAGATAGGCTCAATAAAGGACAGAAATGGTATGGATCTAACAGAAGCAGGATATATTAAGAAGAGGTGGCAAGAATACACAGAACTGTACGAAAAAGATCTTCATGACCAAGATGATCACAATGGTGTGATCACTCACCTAGAGCCAGACATCCTGGAATGTGAAGTCAAGTGGGCCTTAGGAAGCATCACTACAAACAAAGCTAGTGGAGGTGATGGAATTCCAGTTGAGCTATTTCAAATCTTAAAAGATGACGCTGTGAAAGTGCTGCACTCAATATGCCAGCAAATTTGGAAACCTCAGCAGTGGCCCCAGGACTGGAAAAGGTCAGTTTTCATCCCAATCCCAAAGAAAGGCAATGGCAAAGAATGCTCCAACTACCGCACAATTGCACTCATCTCACATGCTAGTAAAGTAATGCTCAAAATTCTCCAAGCCAGGCTTCAGGAATACATGAACCATGAACTTCCAGATGTTCAAGCTGGTTTAAAAAAAAAAAGAAAAGGCAGAGGAACCAGAGATCAAATTGCCAACATCCGTTGGATCATGGAAAAAGCAAGAGAGTTCCAGAAAAACATCTATTTTTGCTTTCTTGACTATGCCAAAACCTTTGACTGTGTGGATCACAATAAACTGTGGAAAACTCTGAAAGGGATGGGAATACCAGACCACCTGACCTGCCTCTTGAGAAATCTGTATGCAGGTCAGAAGCAACAGTTAGAACTGGACATGGAACAAAAGACTGGTTCCAAATAGGAAAAGGAGTACGTCAAGGCTGTATATTGTCACCCTGCTTATTTAACTTATATGCAGAGTACCTCATGAGAAATGCTGGACTGGAAGAAACACAAACTAGAATGAAGATTGCCAGGAGAAATATCAATAACTTCAGATATGCAGATGACAACACCCTTATGGCAGAAAGGGAAGAACTAAAAAAGCCTCTTGATGAAAGTGAAAGTGGAGAGTGAAAAAGTTGGCTTAAAGCTCAACATTCAGAAAACTAAAATCATGGCATCTGGTCCCATCACTTCATGGGAAATAGATGGGAAAACAGTGGCTGATTTTATTTTGGGGGGCTCCAAAATCACTGCAAATGGTGACTACAGCCATGAAATTAAAAGACACTTACTCCTTGGAAGGAAAGTTATGACCAACCTAGATAGCATATTGAAAAGCAGAGACTACTTTGCCAACAAAGGTTCATCTAGTCAACACTATAGTTTTTCCAGTAGTCATATATGGATGTGAGAGTTGGAGTATAAAGAAAGCTGAGTGCGTAAGAACTGATGCTTTTGAACTGTGGTGTTGGAGAAGACTCTTGAGAGTCTCTTGGACTGCAAGGAGATCCAACCAGTCCATCCTAAGGAGATCAGTCCTGGGTGTTCATTGGAAGGACTGATGTTGAAGCTGAAACTCCAATACTTTGACCACCTGATGCGAAGAGCTGACTCATTTGAAAAGACCCTATGTTGGGAAAATTGAGGGCAGGAGGAGAAGGGGACAACAGAGGATGAGATGGTTGGATGGCATCACCAACTCAGCGGATATAAGTTTGCGTAAAATCCAGGAGATGGTGATGGGCAGAAATGCCTGGTGTGCTGCTATTCATGAGGTCGCAAAAAGTCGGACATGACTGAGTGACTGAACTGAGCATTTATTTGTCTTGTCTTAGATAATCCTCTCTCTCACACTTGCCACCCATCCAATTCCTCTGCCAACTAAATTAGGATCACAAGTAAGAGTGCTGTAGTTTTGAATTACAACTCTACCATTTATCAGTTCTTCAATCTTGGATGATTTTCTAACTTTGCTCACCCCAGTTTCTATAACCCCCAACGGAGGTAATACTAGTATTTATGACTGCTGTATGCTTTAGTCATAATAGCTAATTTCTATTATTTACTGTGTATCAGGTCCAGTTCTAAGCATTTTTAATATGCTAGTTCTTTGTTATATAAATGCCTATTATCTCATAGGTAATATTTGTGTCCCTATCTTACAGATGACTTGCCTGGTGGCTCAGAGGTTAAAGCGTCTGCCTCCAATGCCGGAGACCCGGGTTCGATCCCTGAGTTGGGAAGATCACCTGGAGAAGGAAATGGCAAACCACTCCAGTATTCTTGCTTGGAGAATCTCATGGACTGAGGAGCCTGGTGGGCTGCAGTCCATGGGGTCACAAAGAGTCGGACACGACTGAGTGACTTTACATTACATCTTACAGATGAGGAAAAGAAAGTCCAAAAAGGTTAAGGATTTGACTTCAGGTCACAGTTATAAGAAGAAGATTCAGGATTTGGTTACAGGCAGTTTGACTGTAGGACCTAACACTCCTAACTGCAGTGATCATCTTTGTGAAGTGCCTGGCATTGTGAGGGATGACAGAAAAAAACTATGAATTATTGCCACCTGCACAGCTCATTAGCAATTCTTGGAAAAATAAAAATAGACTCTTGGTAATAAACTCATTTTTTTCCTTCTCCTTTGTGCTTAGTCTAGCTCACAAGGTGCCAGGTTCAGAGGCCAGGCACCTAGCCCTTCAGCCCAGAGTTCCCAGCTGTAAAGAGCTGTGCAGACACCTCAGCTGGCAGGGTCTGTACAGAAATGCTCCACGGGACACTGTGGTCCAAGGTAGTGCAGTGAGGGCGGTCCATGTGCAGGGGCACTGCCCTGGCACCAGATCCGGAGCGTGAGCAGCACGTCTGTGCCCATGCCCCCAGAACTTCCTCCTTCTCCCTGAAGAGAACCCAGCAAGCAGCCCCCAGTGGCGCCTATCTCAGAGCCTGTCTGGGAGAGCAGAGAGCCTGTGCTCTAGAGTGCAAGCTCACACCTCTCCCTTCTTTGGTCAAAGAATGAACTTTTGCTTCTGAACAGAACCTGGTCTCATTCTGTTGACTGAATCAACACTGGGAAGGAAGAACCTTGTTGAGGCTGATTTGAAGTATGGATAACATTATCATTCCAGTAGCTCTGCCAATTTAAATAAATGGATGAGTGTCTGATAAATGGGAGACTGAGTAGATAAGTGAACAAAGGTTCATTGAAAGAGGAAGCACTCAGCTGAGAAGAGAACCCAGTTCGGGTGTCTGGCCAGGTGGGTGAGGGGTTGGTAGCTGTAAGGTGGGATGGTGGTGCTAAGTGTCCCATGTCATCAGATATAATTGGCATGTGGGCACTGGCATCATTGTTCTGAACTCACAAACAGAACACTGAGACGTGTTTCAGAGCCCCATCCAGGGAGCAGGTTGGGGCCTGGGTGACCACACTAGGCTTTCTGTGTGGCCCGATGATTGGGCTTCAGTCCGGCTTCAGTGACAGTCTCTGTCACTCTGTCACTCATCTGCCTTATCCATGATTACTACCAGCAACCTACAATTCTGATTCTAAAGGCATGGCGTGGTGGCAGTGAGCAGCTGGGGAGCCAGGAGGAAGGGTTGGGGGATGGAGAGAGTCATAATTCATCAGTTTCAATAAGCTCAGAGTGCTGAACACAGCACAAAACTGATGCTTTGGAGCTGACAGAGGAGCAGCAAAGGCAAGGGAGAAGCCTCAGTGAGGGAAGGGCCAAAAGCAGAGAGCAGAGGATGACAAATATCTGCCGACATTAAATGACTTTCCCCAGGCCATACGGCTTGAAGTAGAAAGGCAGGATTCAACTCCAGAGCTTTGTAACAACCCCAGAACCAGTGCTCTTTCTTTTATACCACACTATGATCACACAGCAGGGGATTCCTGGATATGTGTGCTCAACTTGATGCTACTTCTGCACGTCAGTTGAGAAAGAGAATAGGTTACCAAGTTGCAACTAGATCTTATCCATCCCAAATCCCCCATCCTCTCCAAGCCACCCAAATCGAGGCCCAGAAAGAGGCATTAACTTGACCAAGGTCACACAGTGGCTTAGCATCCAGGTCTCTGAATTCCCACAGCACCTCATAAGAAAAGTTGCTGCCCTCAGGTTTTCAGTGAAAATTGTTCTTTCAAGGCCAGCCAAGAGCTTAAAGCTCATGTGCTAGGAGGCTTCATATGATTATTTACTTAAAGAAAGTGAAAGTCACTCAGTCGTGTCCGACTCTTTGCAAACCCACGGACTATCCATGGAATTCTCCAGGCCAGAATACTGGAGTGGGTAACCTTTCCCTTCTCCAGGGGATCTTCCCAACCCAGGGATAGAATCCACATCTCTTGCATTGTAATCAGATTCTTTACCAGCTGAGCCACAAGGGAAGCCCAAAAGAAAGAGAATTTGCTCAGTCATGTCCAACACTTTGTGACTCCATGGACTGTAGCCTACCAGGCTCCTCCATCCATGGAATTTTCCAGGCAAGAGTACTGGAGTGGGTTGCCATTTCCTTCTCCAGAGGATCTTCCTGACCCAGGGATCGAACCCAGGTCTCCCTCATAGCAGGCAGATGCTTTACCATCTGAGCCACCAGGTAAGCCCCTTAAAGAAAGGGAGGACACCTAATTTTAGCCCACTGAGGAATGAAATGCTGATGTACAAATGCAATTAGGAAAAAAAATTCAGTGGTATGCTTGGGAAGAGTGAGGAGCCTACAGACTTCAAAGGATAGTGATTCAGGCAGAGAAAAGGGTGGGTTGGAAGCGAAGTGATAGAGCACCCTGGCCAGGTCTTAGGCTGGCAGGGAGAAGTCTTAGTTTCTACAGGCCCCTCTTGGGCACCACCTTGAGTCTGTGTCTCAAACAGGCTATTTTTCTGCATTCTCAGAGGGCACTTGCTAACTGACCTATGGTGGTAAGAGGTAATACAAAGAACCTGGGTTATACAATTATATGGTCTGGCTTTGCCACTCGTCAGCTGAGGGACCTTGGGCAAATCATCTCATTTCTTTGAACCTTATTTTCTTCATATTATCAAATGGAAGTGCTCTCTACTTTGTAGGGTTAAGGTAACACATGCGTGAAACATCCAGCACAGTTCTTGGAATAGAGCAGATGTCCAATAAACTGTAACTTTATACTTATTACTATTGTCACTACTGTCATTATTACTGTGAAGTGTCCCCTGTGAAGTGAGGAGCCTGTCACTGGGGTGTTTACATGGCAGCTTCTGGGGCCTGGCTATTTTCTCTTTCTTTCAGGACAATGGAAATTACATGTTTCTCTGAAGTAAATGCACTCCGCTCCCGCTCAACACCTATCCTACTTACTGTGAATATACTCACAATAGGATGATGTAGGAATCATTTCTTTGAAACTTGTCAGTAAGCCAGAACTGAAACTTCTTTCAGGCTCAGTAACACCTTCTGACCTTGGTAAGAAAACCAGACTAGTGTCTGGTTTCACAGTTTTGAAAATTAGCTAAGTCCTGTCCCAGTGCCTGGGCTGGCTGTGCAATAGAAGCAAATATCCTGAGCCCAGACTTGGTTCTGCTGGGTCCTGGTTATCAGAAGTGTCTATCTTGAAATTTTCTAACTTCTCCTCTGGTGCCTGAAATTAACCAGGGATAGAGGCCACAGTTGGGCAGGTGTCTAGGTTCCCCTTTCTCATCCTCAGGGTGCTCTCAAACACTCTACCCCTGTTCCTCACATGCAGAAACAGCCAGATGACCTGAGGAGCTCCAGGACTCATGGGTTGTTCTACAGCCCATGGTTAGGTCCCAGTTCCAAAAGGATGGCTCAGAAAACAGATTGATTCTGTTAGCTGGTATGGTATTTCTTTTATAGGATTATGCAAATTGTACCACCAGAATAATGCTAACATGATGATTTGGGGTGACTCCCACTCATATTGGCTATAGGACAAGTTCAGGGATCTGGGCTACTGATGGAGCATAGCTTGCCTCTGACCTCTGGGCTGAGCAGTGTGTGTGGGCCCAGCACAGCAACTGTAGTGCTGTCTCTGGAGTTGCAGCAACTGAAGACAGCATGGTGGCAGCAGGTATCCTATATCCTCGCCCCTCCTGCACAGCAGAGCTGGGCTCTTCTGCAGAAGTAGCTGTACCTATCGCATGCCTACCTTCTCTGAAGTCTTTTGAAGTTGTTCTGCATTTCCCACAAATCGTCCCCATTGTCTTCAATTAATGTTTGAATGCTCTACTCGTCTAGGCCTGCCTCAATGTCTGCCATGGGAGCACAGAATTCCTTTGCATGATGGGTCTGTTCTGGGTCCATTGCTTATTTTTCCTACTGATGGCAATATATGGAAAGCACTTAACATTGTCCAGTCAGCATCAAAAGAGCACATATTCTAGGGATACTGTGATGAAGGCCTCAAGCAAAAGAGATAAGAAAAGACATGATTGGAAGGTATGCTGATCTATGCTTATTCTATACAATTCTGGATGGCACATTTAACATGGCCAGAACATGAATTATCACATTCACATTTTCTTTCACACTTGGAATGAATCCTAGAATTGTGTTCATCAACAAAGCATCATTTAAAAACATTTTGAAAGGGTTATTAGAAACCAGGACTTATGAGAGACACAACAAAGATTCTCTTCTGGACCAAACTCTAGTCAGGCTCCTCTGAGTTCTCTTCTCAACTAGGCCCTGACTTTGGGACGTCCACGTTCATCATTTGCATTATCCAATTATAGCCAGAATCTATCCTGCTAAGACAGTTTAGTCAGAACAACCCCCCTCTCCTCCGCCCACAATATCTGATCAGATGTTACCATTATCCTTCAGGTAACATCTAATCTCTCTGACCTGTCTTCAGTAATCAGTAAGAATCTTGTTCAGTTGGTTTAAACAGGATCCCCCCTTTCCCCTGATGTCTCCTTTTAGTAATTTATGACGTTTTTGTCCACTGACCACCACCCTCTCTTGCTCCTTGGATATAAATTCTCACTTTTCCTTATTGTTTTTGGAGTGAATTTGATCTTTATCCTTTACAAAACCCCACTGTAGTAATCTTCTGAATAAAGTCGCTTTACCATTCCTTAAAAAATGATATAATTTTTTTCTTTAATAGCACCATGAATGACAAAGTTTCATTAGTAATAACAAAACCAGCCTTAAATAAAGGGCATTAGAAAACATCAGAGACAAGATGATCTATATTGCTTTGATACAAACATGTTCCAAGGAGCCATGCACTATGAGTAAAATCAGTGTTGCTCCCTTTTTCTCCAGGTGGGAAATATGAAATTAACCAGGAACCATGTATTTTGTAATACAGAACATGAAAAGATGGTGTCTGGACATTTCACTTCACTGGTTGAACAGTAAGTAACCAACCATCTCTCTTTTTCTAGGCATTGGTCTAAATCATCTAAATTCATGTTCTTCACATGAGTTCATAATTTTTGTAATATTTAATCAAATTACTTCTGTATATAGGTGCCCCATGAAAAAAATTTACCTGGGGCCTTGCACGCCAGAGGTGTACACAGGTTGATATAAAATACGTCCAGCTTCTGGCTTAACCATGGGGTCTCGTCATCAGAGAGGTGATGAAGGAACACTTCTGTGTACTGTTTGCAAGATCGTTGTCCCTTCATCAGCGCTGTAGTTAAAGGGTCAATACAGGTCTCAACTACACAGGCATATCACAATCAGTGACTGAAAGTGGAACTTCAAAGCAGTCTTCCACCAATTAGATATATACTCACAATAAACTATTGAGGGTAAACAGATATGTATATTCATTTGTTCTACGCTGAAATATGTAAAGGGAAAATGCATAGAAAGAAGACTAAGGGGAAAGAGGATAAAGTTTTGAGTTGTCTTTAAGAGGAGAAATAGAGGGGATTTTCCTGAGTCATAGGTACTTTTCAGTACTTTCTAAATTTGCTACAATAAGCATGTGCTTTTTTCAGCTCACTGAACTTCCTTCAACTCATGTTTCTTACTTCTCTGCACAGGATATTCTCTCTTTCCTATGGACTCATTTCCCCAACAACTCACCTTCATTTGGTTAAGTCCTACCGACTCCTGAAATCCTATCCGGAGCACCACTTCCTCCAGGCATCCTTCTCTGACTCCTCCAGGCTATATTAAATGCTTTTTTAATGAGCTCCCATATTACCTTACAGATTCTTAATCACTCCACCTGCAACTGAAAGTTTTTTTTTTTTTTCCTCTATCAGTCCTGCACTCCAGTAACTCAGCATTATGAGTGGCAAACATAATGTATAGTCAGGCCACTCAGGATGATTGTTCTCTTGCTCTCTGTAATCCTGCTGCTCAACCAGCACCAGCTTTACCTGTACCCTACTCACATGTTTGGCCTTGCTATATACTTGCCCCAGACCCCAGCTAATGATTGTTCTTATCAAAGGAGCCATGAGGGGCCTGCCCGGCTGCTGGTTTCCTTGGTAACTAATGAGCCAACCTGACCTTAACTCCCTCAGTAACTGGCCATCTCTCCTTCCCTCCAGGAACAAAGACTGCCACCATCTCCTGCCAGCTATCCACTGCACATGGTGGGTTATGTCTTCAGGACCCCATTTCAGATGTGTAAACTTCCCTATCCATTAAACCACTGAGGTTTAATATTGCTGACTCTGGGCTCTTTCTACTGTCTTGAAGCTGGGCAAGCATAGGACTTGTAGGCCTTCAGGGTTCAGTCCAACACACAGATTCTCAGAAATGTTTGTTAAATGAATAGCTGGATGAAAATAAGCTTTTAAACTCCTTTAAAAAATATATATGCATGAACAAAGCCTAGGAGGCTTAGGGAAATCTTTTTCCTTTCCCATTGATAGTTAAAAAAAATTGTTAATGGAGTGTTTGTATAAGTAAATAATCTGTGAGTCCTGTCCTCTACCAGGAACAGAAAAATAAGTGTGGTAATTCTTTAAGGCAGTGTTGGGCAAATAAGTCCTTAATAACACTAATTCCATAAAATAGTCTGTGAAGAAAGGAGGGAATGAGTGTCTATAGTCAAATAACTGCAGGAATGCTGTATCCACGGCCCCCTCTAAAGACTTACTGTGTATATTAGCATATTCCAATCTTATAAAAAGTCCTATTGTAAAGAATCCTGCTAATTTATTTTTAATCCAAGCTTTTCAAATGTTTTAAAATATGAATTCTTTCTTTATGTAACACATATTAACATCTGTTTCACAGAACATTTTGAGAAATGCTAGGTTTAAGAGATAAAGCTTCCTAAGGAAGGAATTTTCTAACTCAGGGTGAAGGTGAGAAGTAGGAAAAATATAAGGAATGAAAGAGACAAAACAAAACATACTAATAAAGTGTACTATTTATTGAACACTTACTATGTGGCAGATGATTGGCAGATTATATCAAGTGTTTTATATATATATATATACACACATATACACATACTGTCTTCCCTGGTGGCTCAGTCGGTAAAGAGTCTGCTTCCAATGCAGGAGACACAGGTTCAATCCCTGGGTCAGGAAGATCCCCTGGCAATGGCAACCCACTCCAGTATTCTTGCCTGGAGAATTCCATGGACAGAGGAGCCTGGTGAGCTACAGTCCACGGGGTCACAAAGAGTCAGACATGACTAACTAACATACACACACATTTTATATATACATTTGTTCAACTTTTATAATAAGTTTAAGAAGTAGCATTATTATTCCCACTTTAAAAATAGTTAAAGTACACCTGTTCCCTATCTCAAGGTTAAAGTGATTCAGTATGTTATAGATAGTACTCGCTCTCTCTGAGTTCCTTCAGCCACTGAATGACCAACACCTTCCTTATCTTTGTGGAGTAGGTAATGAAATGAGAATATTGCCTTTATTCCTCTTCCCATCTCTCCCCATTTTTACCCTCTCCTCCCCTTCCCTTCTTTTCTCCCTTCCCTTCTTCCCTCAAACATCCTCTTGAATGTCTGCTCTGTGTTAGTCACTCTTCTGGGTGGACCTTGGGTTTCAGAGATGAAAGAAAAGTGAAAGTGAAAATCTCTCAGTCATGTTTGACCCTTTGCGACCCCATGGACTGTACAGTCCTTGGATTCTCCAGACCAGAATACTGGAATGGGTAGTCTTTTCCTTCTCCAGGGGATCTTCCCAACCGAGGGATCTAACCCCGGTCTCCTGCATTGCAGGCAGATTCTTTACCAACTGAGCCACAAGGGAAGCCCAAGAATACTGGAGTGGGTAGCTTATCCCTTCTCCAGTGGATCTTTCCCACCCAGGAGTCAAACTGGGGGGTCTTCTGCATTGCAGGCAGATTCTTTACCAACTGAGGTATCAGGGAAGCCCTTTCAGAGATGAATCAGAACCAATTTCTCTTCTTGAAGGACCTCCAGTCAAGCCCATTAAGTCAATCAGCTTCCAAGTCCTGGGACAGATTAACAGGGGAATGCAAAAGGAGATAATCCTCTGGGTTGCATCAAGAACATCAGAAAGGCTATTAACCAAAGGCCACCTCGAGCTGCTTCCCATACATTTCTAAGGCTGGGTCCTTAGAAGAAGAGTATTTGGCAAGGATGGGAGAAAGGGGTATGAATTTTATGTACAAATCACCAAATTAATGCTGTTTTCATTAACTAGATTTATGTGAGACTTGGGGGTAAGTACACTTGTTCCCTATTTCAAATATTTCCTGGAGATCTGAGAGATAAACAACATGCTGATCTGGCCATATGCCAAGAAGCTATCTGGGCCAATGAGTGTAAAATTTCACTCACATGGGGTTTAAAAAATAAATATTAATATCATACAGGGCAGAAAGAAACTTAAATTCTACCTACAGACTTAAAACAAAAGCCCCTGTACCTCTCTAGATTATAGTGTCAATCACACTGCTCCCTGCCTGCCTCCAAGTCAGGATGGGGAGATCCACTTAAGATTTTTGTTGTTGTGTTCAGTTGCTAAGTCGTGTCTGACTCTTTGTGACCCCAAGGACTGTGGCACACCAGTCTCCCCAGTCCTTCCCAGGTGGCTCAGTGATAAAAAAAAAAAAAAAAAAAATCAGCCTGGTAATGCAGGAATCGTGAGAGACATGAGTTCACTCCCTGGGTCAAGAAGATACCCAGAGGAGGAAATGGCAACCCACTCCAGTGTTCTTACCTGGGTAATTCCAAGGACAGAGGAGACTGGTGGATTACCCATGAGGTCACAAAGAGTCAGACACAACTGAACGATTGAGTATGCACATGGAAGACTAGAAATTTTTTCTGTCCCCATCCCCAGCATATAGCACAGTGCCTGGTATATTATAGTTGTTCAATTCATGCTTGAAATAGGACAGATGAAAAGGGGAATGTGGGGAAGAAGTGATGGAGGTGACTTGGATGAGACATCAGAGTCATAGAATATTAATGGGACGTTCAGAAGTCTGACCCTGCATCCTCTGGTACAAGGTTCAGCTTTAAGAAGATACACATTACTTGCTTACAGCTGCCTCATGATGCCTTATTCGACAAAGAATCTTGGGCTGACCTAGGGGAGCATTTCTGATCTCTCCTGTGGATTAGGAGTCTCAGGCCTGCCATCCTCCTTGTTGGAGACTGTCACTGAGAGAGGAGAGGTGAAGACAAGGCTCTACTTGAAATTCAACTAGTACTGCATAAAGAATGAGGCACATGAAAAATTGATCACGACACTGGACCCAGGCAAATATTATTAATAATGCAGTATTTAAACACATAATATATCCCCATTAATGATGAAAAGAGACTCAAAGTCATAGCAAATAAAAGTCATTTCAATGAGACCAAAAGGAAGAGAAATAATTTCTCTGTGTGGATCACTCCACAATATCTTCCTTTATGCCAACATTTTATACCACCATCTATCAGAGCAAATAGATTTTCTACCAAGAGATGGAGCAGAGCCCTTCTTCATAGTAATATTTCAAACCACTGCCTAGTGGAACCCAGCAATACTAACCTTCTTTCTCTCAATCTCATCTATAAAATGGAGATGAGTTCAGTCAGTTCATTTGCTTACATATGTCCGACTCTTCGCAAACCCATGAACTGCAGCACGCCAGGCTTCCCTGTGCATCACCAAGTCCTAGAGCTGCTCAAACTCATGTCCATCAAGTCTATGTGCCATTCAATCATCGCATCCTCTGTCATCCCCTTCTCCTCTTGCCTTCAATCTTTTCCAGCATCACGGTCTTTTCCAAGGAGTCAGTTCTTCACATCAGGTGGCCAAAGTATTGGAGCTTCAGCTTCAGCATCAGTCAGAACTGATTTCCTTTAGGATTGACTGATTTGATCTCCTTGCAGTCCAAGGGACTCTCAAGAGTTTTCTCCAACTCTCACATCCATACAAGACTTCTGAAAAAACCATAGCTTTGACTATTATAAGGACCTTTGTTGGCAAAGTGATGTGTATGCTTTTTAATATACTGTCTAGGTTTGTCATAGCTTTTCTTCCAAGGGGAAAGTGTCTTTTAATTTCATGGCTGCAGTCACTGTCTTCAGTGATTTTGGAGCCCAAGAAAATAAAATCTGTCACTGTTTCTACTTTTTCCCTATATATTTGTCGTGAAGTGATGGGACTCGATGCCATGATCTTAGTTTTTTGAATGTTGAGTTTAAGCCATCTTTTTCACTCTCCTTTTCCACCACCCTCGAGAGGCTCTTTTAATCTATCTGACAGAAATTGAAGTTACATAGAGAACTATTGCATTTTCAAAGATTTATTTTATATATATGTATATATTCCAAAGGAAAATGGAAGTCATAATATATACTTTCAGCATATGATGTGAGCACAACCTCCCTCTGAATCATTAATCTCACCCACCTCTAACAGCATCTAAGCTTTAGGCTTCTGCCATGATACTGTGATACCAATAAGCAGGTAAGAAGCAGCAGTGGAAAAAACACTGGTCTAGGATCTGAGTTTTAGTCTCATGTCCAGTAGTAACTCACTCCCTCTTTCTGGGCCTTGGTTTCCATCTTCAGTATTAGGGGGATTCTACATAATCTTCCAGTTACCAAATTGTAACTCTGACTATTTGCAATAATGTAGATAGGACAAATTACTAGAAGCATGAGATTTGGAGTATTCTCATATCCTGGGTTCAAATGCAGCTCCTCTACATACTTGCAAGTAGACCTGGTTAAGGTACTTAACCCCTCAATATGTTAGTTGCTCTTTTGTGTCTGACTCTTCAGACCCCATGGTCTGTAGCCTGCCAGGCTCCTCTGCCCATGGAAAATTCTCCAGGCAAGAATACTGGAGTGGGTAGCCTTTCCCTTCTCCAGAGGATCTTCACAACCCAGGGATTGAACCCAAGTCTCCTGCATTGCAGGCAGATTCTTAACTCTCTGAGCCACCAGGGAAGTCCAACTTGACCCTTCTAAGTCCCAAATTATAAAATGAGACAATAACGGTTCCATCCTTGGGGATTTATTTTAAGTATAAGTAATCCTAGGTAACATTCCTAATAAAGGAAGATGTGGAGAGCATGTCCAGATCCATTTAATTTCAAAGATCTTTCCCATTCCATTGCAACAGTAGAATATGCCAACATAAACAAACATCTACAAAGCCAGGCAGAGTATAGGAGAAGCACAAGCATTCTGCTGTTGACTGACAGAGGTAAGAGGGACTGATCTGTCTTTGGGTGAAAGCAGCAAGTTGTTTCATCAGGGAAAAAGTTCTGGAGTCAGAGGCCAGGGATTCAAAACACTTAACCTCTCAAGATCTCAGTTTCTTCTCCTATAAAATATGGACAGCAATAGTACAGAATTGTACAGAATTAAGAATATAGATGAATTAATGTATGTAAGCACTTAGCACAGTGCCCAGGATATAATAAAAGCTCAATAAATGATAGATATTGCTATTATTATAGTGGTATCTTTTAATGACATGAAATTAAAGAGTATTCTTACAAATGATCAAAATATTCTAGAATAATCCAAACAGCCCATAAGATGCTGCCAACTCTAAAAGAATCAGAAACCCAGAATAGCATTTCCCATTGGCTTTCCAACTTCTTGATGGCAAAAGAAAAACTCTGGAAATTACGCATTTTGGCCTTCAACCAGGCTCTATTCTCAGAGGTATTATTTACATTTCAGATTTATTATTGTCTTCTGTGGTGCTGACATGAAATAACCTTCCGTTCTCTTCCTGTTAAAAGAGTACAGTGTTTCTTGAGTCAATAAATAATTCAGGGCTATATTAATATTTTAAGAAGAATAAGCAATATATTTTAGACCCTAGAAAAACCATGAGGACTGAAATTAGTTATTTGCAGCTGAAAACTTAATTGAACCAACATATTGATTGTTTTTTCTTCCAGGTTTTATTGCCCACACAATGAAGAGGAGTGCCTGCTTCTATTCCAAATGCTGCATACTTAATTATGTCTGCTGGATTTTGTTTTCATAAAAACTCAAAAGCATCCAACCATGAACTTGAATGCTTTTGCCCATCTGATGCTAAACATAGAACCACTCCTCTTTCCTTACAACAGTGCACTCTACTTCATACATTCTTTAAGGATAATAGATGCCATTTTCCCATAAATATCAGATTTCTGAGTTAGCACTTATAACCTAGCTAAAGGAGGAGAAAAGAAAGTTATTTTTACCTACTACGTCTCAGATCTTATGTATGTATGATCTTATTTAATCCTTAAAATAACTCATCAGTGTAGATAATACCTTTTTTTCTAGATGAAGAAACAGTGTTTCAAAGAGGTTGAGTAACTTGTCAAGGTCACCCCAAAATTTCATCCAACCTAAAAACCAAGTTCTTTCCTCCACACCAAGCTGCTTCATAGTACTAACAATGATTTTAAAAATAGCTCAGAAATATTGAATATTTACAGTGTGCCAGGCACTGTTTGAAGATGTTTATATGAATTAATTAATTACTCTAAAAATCCTTTGAGATAACAGCTATTTTTATCCCATTCTGCAGCTCAGGAAAATAAAGCTTAGAGAGATGAAGATGGGCTTTCCCAAGTTTCCCTGATATTAAGTGGAAGAGCCAGGATTTGAAGTCACATAGTCTGACTTCTAGGGTCTTGTCTTTTAATACTCCTAGATACCAAAATCCAGAAAAATAGGGAAGTGGGCCTCCATCAGTAGGTAGATAAAATAAGACAAAAGAGGCCATCTTCTCAACTCCACATAGGACGTTAAACAGATTCTAGTAAAAACAAGTCACCATGACAGATGATGAGTTGGCAATGTTAATAATGCCCATTTCTGGATATGGTTTGGAAACTTGGCTGCAAACATGACCTTCCTGGGTGATCTGTCAAGCTTGACCTGCCCATCAAAGGAGGTGTTAGCCAGAGCTCTCTTTCCTATACTGTGGTTATACTCTAATTTTCCTCAAATTGTAGCCACGGAGAGTATTGCCTCTGCATCTTCAATAACAGCTCCAGAATAAAAAAGAAGGTGCCCAGAGTCAAGAAAATGGCCACATGGTAAGCTGCTCTTCATTTCACAAAGTAGATCAGTTCCTAACATGGTAATTGGGCTAAATTTAAAAGAACAACTGGATATAAATCTTATTTTTGGTAGAGTTACATACATATAAGCAAAATTTCATGCACTTTAGGATGTGTGGACACACACATCCACACACACACACCATTCCTGGTCTTCTCATAGTCCCTAGGTACCCATAAGTACCTAGTACAATTGTCACATTCTGGATCTGGAAGCATGCACTTTGTAAGATAGACAAATCCGTCTACTTATAGATGGGTTTACTTGGCTCAAGTGTGAGGAATCTCCATCAATAGAAATCTGAGTACCTACTAAATGTCAGGTTGTTGGCTAAGTCTCTGATTCTTGTTTGCTACCTCAGCAGCTTCAACAATTTGAAATCAGTCTGGCCATGGGCTTCTAGATTGCATTATTTTCTTCTACTCATACCATCAGGGTAACAGTCACCTATCCTGATATTTGGGTTTATTCTAACCACAGTCATGCCTGGACAACAGATACGAAACTCTGAACCCCAGATACTAATATAAGAGTTAAGTCGAAGCTTTGAGAAAGGGTTATTGAATATAAATGACAAGTTTCCTTAGATGTGAGTAATAAAATAGTGTATAAGCTATATACTGCCATGTGACAAATTACTCTAAAACATGTTAGCTTATAACAGCAAATATTTATTTTCTCTCACATTTTCTGAGAGTCAGGAATCTGGGATGGCTTAGTAGGATTGTTTCTGTTCAGGATCTCTCATGAGGTTTCAGTCAAGCTATCAGCCAAGGTTACAATCATCTGTAAACCTGACTGATCCTGGAAGATCCACTTCCAAAGCTCATTTGTGTGGCTATTGCTTAAAGGCTTCAATTCCTCACCACATGACCTCTTTGCAAAGTTTTCCTGACAAGGCAGCTGGCTTTATCCAGAGCAAAGAAGCCAATGGAGTGAGAGAAGGAGAGCAAGGGAGAGGCAGAGAGAGAATCAAGATAGAACCTGCAGTATCATTTGTAACCTTATCTCAAAAGTATTATCATACATACTAGCTCTGATGCACTGTGAGAGGGACCTACACAGAGGGTAGGTTGAGGATCATTAAGAGCCATTTTGAAGGGTGTTTACTATTAAATGTGAACAATATAATCAATAGAAGATAATTGAAAGATTATTTTTCAACCTTTAGCCTAAGATCCTTTGGAACATAGAATCAAATGAAAGAATTAATTTATGTTAGTTGTTGAATGAATTCAGTTTTAGTCAGGGCTAACTACACTTTAGCTTTTCAGTTTCTTGAGGCTTTCTTCGGTTTGAAAGATCAGCCCCTCTCAACTTCCTATAGATGAGGCCATCACAAATACCCAAGCTCCCGTGAACCAAATGGGTGAAAACAATATGTTTCCTTCTCAATTCCACCAGCAACTGTTGAGTATCCACTACATGCCTGGCACTTGGAAAACACTGTTGTTTTTTTTTTAAGCCTGTCAATAGGGCTTTTAGGTCATGGTTTGCAGACAGCAAAATTGAAGCTCAGAGAGATAAGTGACTTGCCCAGAAAATTTGTGGCAGAGCAAAGTTTTAAACATTAAGAAAAAAAAAAATCCAAGGAGAGGTTTTAAAGGAATGTTTTTAGATAATTCCATGGTGCCTCCACTGAAATGAGGTGAAAATATATTTTTGAGTTTTCAGATGTGATGGTAAAGTGTAGCTCCTCTTTCTTTCAAATTATTCTCTTTGATTAACATTATTGATGAGGTGTGAAGGCAAAGGAATGAGACATTTAAAGTTGTATGATACTCATAAGGAATGTTCTTTTTCTATCTTAGCATTTCTCAGCTATTCACAATAAATGTACAGAAATTTGTAGACTGTGTTGCTCCTCTGCAGAACTACAAGAAGCATCTTGGTTCTATAGCATTAAAATTGACTTGGATGTTAACTGCTTGAAGCTTTAAGCAGGACATAAGCCAGTTTTGATAATGGTGTGGTATTCCCTCTCTCCCATGAGGCATCTGATATTCCCATGGAGAAATCAGCTGTGTATTGGCCATCTTCAGCTAGAGTCGCTTGACTGGCATCTCTGTTTTCTGACCACTTACGTCAGATCGCTGACTCCCTTTATTGAACCATACCACTTTTTCACATACCTTTTTCAACTCTTGCCACCAACCTGATGCAAGCCACTGTCATCTCTCCCCTCAGCTACTAAGTGATCTTTTCTCCCTCTTGTCACGAAATCTCTGATTTATTATCAACCTAGCAATCAGGATTCTCTTTTTCAGGATAGACACAATCATGTGAATCCCCTGCTTAAAACCCGTCCATGGCTTCCTGTCATATTCAGAACAAAATCTAAACTCCTTTCCATGGCCTTTAAGGCTCTATATAATCTGAATATTGCCTACCTCTTCAGGTTAATCTCATTCACTTTTTTTTTTTTTTTTTTGCCTACTGGTTCTCTTCAATTATTCAAATATTCTATGCCCTTTCCTATCTTAAAGTCTTAACAAATTTTGTTTCCTTTATGCATAATGCTCTTCTGACTCTATGACAGGCTTCTCATCTGTCAAGTCTCAGATAAAATGTTGTATTCCTTGGAAAGGTAGTCTCAGTTCACTTTCTTTAAAGTAGGTCTCCTATTTTCCTCTACCTGGGGTTTAGTTCCCTCTTAGCTGATTTCACACTCTATATTTATTTATTTATACAGGCCTAGAACATAGTGGTAATACATACAGACTCTGAGGGCAGACTGCCTGGATTTAATTCCTAGTCTGCTATTTGACTGTGGTCCTAGGGCAGTTGTTTACTTCCCTATGCCTGAGTTTCTTCATCAGTCCTAGTACTTATTTTACTGGGCTATTATGATGATTAAACATAAAATGCTAAGAACATGATCTAGCATATAAACACTCAATATTTGTTATCTATTATATATATATGTTTTTTTCTCTTTCTATCATAATACACACTATATGAGAGCAGGGCCATTGCTGGTCTTGTTCACAATTATGTCCTTAGTTTCTGGCATGTTGGAGGCCTTCAGTGGGTTCTTGTTGAGTATAGCATGAATTATGTTACTAGTATCAACAAGAAATACTGGATTTTACAACAAGACTTACTTGGATTTAAATACTGTTTCTTCCACACTCTGTGCTGAGACTGTATCATTAATTGTTCTCTCCTTATCATGACCAACACCTGTAAAATGCCCCTTACTATGCCCCTTATTCAGAGAAGGCAATGGAAACCCACTCCAGTACTCTTGCCTAGAAAATCCCATGGACAGAGGAGCCTGGTAGGCTGCAGTCCATGGGGTCGATAGGAGTCGGACACAACTGAACAACTTCACCTTTACTTTTCATTTTCATGCATTGGAGAAGGAAATGGCAATCCACTCAAGTGTTCTTGCCTTGAGGGATGGGGGAGCCTGGTGGGCTGCCATCTCTGGGGTCACACAGAGTCAGACACAACTGAAGCGACTTAGCAGCAGCAGCAGCAGCATGCCCCTTATTGGCACTGAACTATTACAAAATTTGTTGTTAGCTTTTGTTCTCATATGACAATAACACATAATATTTATGAGCATAGATGGATTCTAGAGTCAGACTGCCTAAATTATTAACCAGATTCCACCACTGATTAATTTGGAAAGATACTTAGCCTCTCTTGTGGTTCTTAGATTTCCCAGATTTTAAAATGAAGATAAAAATAGTACTTATTTCATAGGGTCATTTTGGTAATTCAATGAATTAATACATGATAAGTTCATAGAAGAGTTCCTGATACGTAGTAACTCAATATGTTTTAGTTCCTTGACACTCAGAACATACTTCTTAAGCCAGCAGCATTGGTAACCTTGAATCCTATTGGAAATTCAGTATCTTGGGTCTCACCACCAAACTACTGAATCAGAATCTGTATTTTAATAAGATCTCCAGGTAATCTACATACATATTAAAAGATTTAAAAATGCTGATTTAGCTGACATCATCATCACTGCTACCAGCACTTCCTAATCTTCTGATCTCTGTCTCTTGAATTAATACCTGCATACTCTCTATGGCTTCCCAGGTGGCTCAGAGGTAAAGAATTTGCTTGCAAATGCAGGAGAAGCAGTAGATGTGGGATTGATCCCTGGGCCAGGAAGATCCTCTGGAATAGGAAATGGCAACTCACTCCAAAATTCTTCCCTAGAAAACTTCATGGACAGAGGAGCCTGGCGGGCTACAGCCCATGAGGTCGCAAAGAATTAGACATGACTGAGCGACCGAGCTTGCACACATACTCTATACTTCCCTCTGCCTGGCCGTTTATGACTGGACATTCCTTTGGTTGGTCTATTTGACTTTTTGATTCAACATCATACCCAAGACTCTGTCACTCACTTTTCCCTTTTAGTTCCCCACACAGCAGTATGTCTACAGAGAAGTGACATAGTACACTACCTCAGCTGCAGCTTCTACTCTTCACTGTTCACTGCTTAGAACTTAGCAGTTCCTCCCAGGATACTGCTTCTTGGGAAAAGAGCCATCTAAAAACCACTAAGTCATTGTGTGGCATTGCGAAAATTTGCTTTTGACCCTCTGAGCCTCATTTTCCTATCTGTAAAATGAAGATAAAACTACTCAGCTAGTCAACAAGTATCTTGGGTAGCTATTCAATATATTTGAGCCTAATTTTGTCTTATTTGGGCAATAGAGGTAATGATAACTTTCTCAGAGGATTTTGTAAACATGGAGACAATATATGTTAAGCACTTAGCATTATGGTCAATACACTGTATGCAATCAATAAACATTCGTTACTATATTAATAGTACCATAAATGCTATAATGATGACTATTTTTATGGCATACCTCACTCTTTCATGGTGTCCCTGAAAATTACCCTCTCCAGCATTTGACATTCCCTCCTAAATGTTTGCCACATATTTCTGGAGATACTTTAAAATTAATATCACATATTTGTATGTATAAATCTAGAGTATATATGAGTCACATGACATGGTCATTCTCAATAAATGTTTGATACATGAATAAATGAGAAATAAATGAATGCTTTATATTTGCAAAAAATCAAGGGTGATAGTTCCTTGTTCTCACTTGTGAGAGCAAAAATAAATCCTTCAACTTAGCATTCATATTTTTGTTCAAGTTTCTTTCAGGTTGATCTTTCATGAATGTTCAAACAGATCTACTATTCTAGCAAAACCAATGTAATAGAATTATTCTTTCAACAGTGAATTCTTTGAACTTTGAATTCCTAAATTCTTTGAATTTAAGATTTGAAATGTTTGATATGAATTTGAATCATGATTCCTTCATCTACTACCTATGAGATCTAATGTTGGTCCCCTAACCTACCTGAATTTTTATTTTCTCCTCTGCGAAATAATTAGTCCTCAATATTGGAAGATTTCAGTGAGATGATACATCTAAAAACTGATATCACAGCAACTGACACAAAATAGGCAATCAATAACTAAGAGTTCCTTTCTTCTTTTGCTTGATACACCATTTTGGAAAGTGATTCAATAATATATATATCAATAATTAGGAAGTCCATTTCTAGAAATTCTCCACAGGAGATGACCCAAATGAAGACAAATATTTATGCATAGTTATATTTTTATCATGTCTGCATTTCTAATGTAGCCTCTCAGCAATTAACAGATGGATTTTCTCACAGCAAGTGTTCATTCAGGGTAATTCTCTGAACTATTACATTGTGTGCCTTGTCATCACCCTAACTTCAGGAAAAAGCTTTTTTCACACAGGCTTTCATTTTGTCATTCAACATGTGCAAGGCAGAGTGAAAGAGAATAAAGAGATGAAGAAACATTTTCCCCTCTTGTTAAAATGTGGCAAATATCCACTTTACTGAGCCACCACTCTTCTCCGATTTCAACAAACTCTTACTCATTCCTTCAGTCAGTTTAGTTCACTCAGTCGTGTCCGACTCTTTGTGACTACATGGATTGCAGCATGCCAGGCCTCCTTGTCCATCACCAACTCCTGGAGTTTACCACACTCATATCCATTGAGTCAGTGATGCCGTCAAACCATCTCATCCTCTGTCGTCCCCTTCTCCTCCCGCCTTCAATCTTTCCCAGCATCGAGGTCTTTTCAAATGAGTCAGATCTTTGCATGAGGTGGCCAAAGTATTGGAGTATCAGCATGAGTCCGTCCAATGAATATTCAGAACTGATTTCCTTAGGATTGCCTGGTTATATCTCTTTGTAGTCCAAGGGACTCTCGAGAGTCTTCTTCAACCCCACAGTTCAAAAGCATCAACTTTTTGGCACTCAGCTTTCTTTGTAGTCCAAATCTCATATCCATACATGACCACTGGAGAAACCATAGCCTTGACGAGATGGACCTTTGTTGGCAAAGTAATGTCTCTGTTTCTTAATAGGCTGTTTGAATTGGTCATAACTTTTCTTCCAAGGAGTAAGCATCTTTTTATTTCATGGCTGCAGTCACCATCTGCAGTGATTGTGAAGCAACAAAAATAAAGTCTGTCACTATTTCCACTGTTTCCCTATCTTTTCATCATGAAGTAATGGGACCAGATGCCATGATCTTCGTTTTCTGAATGTTGACCTTTAAGCAAACTTTTTCACTTTCCTCTTTCACTTTCATCAAGAGGCTTTTTAGTTCCTCTTCACTTTCTGCCATAAGGGTGGTGTCATCTGCATATCTGAGGTTATTGATATTTCTCCTAGCAATCTTGATTCCAGCTTGTGCTTCTTCCAGCCCAGCATTTCTCATGATGTACTCTGCATGTAAGTTAAATAAACAGGGTGACAATATATAGCCTTGGTGTCCATATTTGGAATCAGTCTGTTGTTCCATGTCCGTTCTAACTGTTGCTTCTTGATGTGCATACAGATTTCTCAAGAGGAAGGTCAAGTGGTCTGATATTCCCATCTCTTTCAGAATTTTCCACAGTTTATTGTGATCCACACAGTCAAAGGCTTTGGCGTAGTCAGTAAAGCAGATATAGATGTTTTTCTGGAACTCTGTTGCTTTTTTATGATCCAGTAGATGTTGGCAATTCAATCTCTGGTTCCTCTGCCTTTTATAAATCCAGCTTGAACATCTGGAAGTTCATGGTTCATGTATTGGTAAAAGATGGCTTGGAGAATTTTGAGCATTACTTTACTAGCATGTGAGATGAGTGCCATTGTGTGTTAGTTTGAGCTTTCTTTGGCATTGCCTTTGTTTGGGAATGGAATGAAAACTGACATTATCCAGTCTTGTGGGCACTGTGGAATTTTCCAGTCTTGCTCACATATTGAGTGCAATACTTTCACAGCATCATCTTTCAGGATTTGAAATAGCTCAACTGGAATTCCATCACTTCTACTAGCTTTGTTAATAGTGGTGCTTCCTAAGGCCCACTTGACTTCCCATTCCAGGATGTCTGACTCTAGGTGAGTGATCACACCATTGTGATTATCTGGGTCATGAAGAACAATATAGTTCTGTGTATTCTTGCCACCTCTTCTTAATATCTTCTGCTTCTTTTAGGTCCATACCATTTCTGTCTTTTATCGTGCCCATTTTTGCATGAAATGTTCCCTTAGTATCTCTGACTTTCGTGACAAGATCTCTAGTCTTTCCCATTCCATTCTTTTCCTCTATTTCTTTGCATTAATCACTGAGGAGGCTTTCTTAGCTCTCTTTCCTATTCTTTGGAACTCTGCATTCAAATGGGTATATCTTTCCTTTTCTCTTTTGCCTTTCACTTCTCTTCTTTTCTCAGCTATTTGTAAGGCCTCCTGAGACAACCATTTGGCCTTTTTGCATTTCTTTTTCTTGGGGATGGTCTTGATCTCTGCCTCCTGTACAATGTCATGAACCTCTGTCCATAGTTCTCAGACACTCTGTCTATCAGATCTAATCCCTTGAATCCATTTGTCACTTCCACTGTATAATCATAAGGGAATTGATTTAGGTCATACCTGAATGGTCTAGTAGCTTTCCCTACATTCTTCAATTTCAGTCTGAATTTGGCAATAAGAAGTTCATGATCTGAGCCATAGTCAGTTCCTCGTCTTGTTTTTGCTGACTGTATAGAGCTTCTCCATCTTTGGTTACAAAGAATATAGTCAATATGATTTCGAGATTAACCATCTGGTGATGTCCATGTGCAGAGTCTTCTCTTGTGTTGTTGGAAGAGGGTGTTTGCTATGACCAGTGTGTTCTCTTGGCAAAACTCTAATAGCCTTTGGCCTGGTTCATTCTCTACTCTAAGGACAAGGTTGCTTGTTTCTTCAGGTGTTTCTTGACTTCCTACTTTTGCATTCCAGTCACCAATAATGAAAAGGACATCTTTTTCTGGTGTTAGTCCTAGAAGGTCTTGTAGGTCTTCATAGAACTGTCAACTTCAGCTTCTTCAGCATTACTGGTTGGGGCATAGCCTTGGATTACTGTGATATTCAATAGTTTGCCTTGAAAATGAACAGAGATCATTCTGGCATTCTTGAGATTGCATCCAAGTCTGCATTTTGGACTCTTGTTGACTATGATGGCTACTCCATTTCTTCTAAGGGATTCTTGCCCACAGAAGTAGATATAATGATGATCTGAGTTAAATTCACCCATTCCAGTCCATTTTAGTTCGCTGATCCCTAAAATGTTGATGTTCACTCTTGCCATCTCCTATTTGACCACTTCCAATTTGCCTTGTATCAAGGACCCATTCCTTGATCAAATTCAAATGTTGCCTAAGCTATGATAGATTCTCTGACTGTCCTAGCAATTAAAGCTTTTCGTTCCTTCCCCTTTGCTTCTATAGGATTCTGTTCACATTTATTTTTAGGGTGAATACATCATATATTTTTTTGTAAACACATCAAAGATATTCACAAATATCTTGTATACTCCATTGGACTGTGGCCCTTCAACTGCAGTGACTTCCCAGTCTTGCTCAACTTGTAAAGGACATGGCAAAAAATCAGGTACTCATGTTCTCTAAATGTCTATTGAGTAAATGAATAAACACATGGATAAGATCACGCATTATAACTTTGATTTAATTCAAAATGTAAGATGTTTACTAAACAAAAAGGAAAAAAAAGCCTTAAAGGTGGCTAGAGGAGGAAGAGGCTACCAGTTTTGGTAATCAGGAAAGATTCAATGGAGAAGGAATTGATAGCATTTGATATAGGCCTTAAAAGATAAAAAAAATTTTTTTCAATAAAAAGAGAATAATGGAAATTCTGGGTCTATAGGTCAGCCTAGGAAAAAGCAAAGAGCTGAGACATAAGTGGGTATGGTTTATGCATGTTTGGAGAACAAGGATACAGTCCAATTTGTTGAGATATAGGAAATAAAACTGTGAAGGGGTTAGAGTCATATTTTGTAGGATCTTAAAAGCTGAAGTGAAGGATTTATACTGAATTTTATAGGCTGTGTGACGGTGACAGTGCCAAGGGATATATTTTAGGAGGATAAAATTACTCTGGAATAGTTCTAGGAACGTATCTGTTGCACCTAGATGTGGGAGTCGTGTAGGAGTGAGAATGCAGGCACACCAGTGGAGAGACCAATTAGAAGTCTAGAAGGAAGGAACTTAGATTAGAGTAGTGGGGTAGAGCCCTGAGCTGGGCCACCGAGTGATACATGAAAGTGTATCTCCCAAGGTGATCAGAAGCAGTTCATTAAAGCCTTTATCACCCAGTGGTCCAAGACCAACAATTTTGTGTTGAGACAAAAAAGAAAAAAAAAAGAATGAATGAGGCTCAGATTCTGCTTTCAGAGAGCATTTTAGCCCAAGGAAGAGGCAAACAGGCACACAAGCAACTGAAATCTTAGACAAACTGTGATAACTGACAGAGGTATAATCAAAGTGCTCTGAGAGGCCAGGGGTCCAGAGCTCTGATTCTCATGACATGCTTGTGATCTTTTCTTTCTAGGAGGCTTTGTTCCATATTCATGTTCAAGTCTGCTATCCAGTAAACGTATACTTTTGAAATGTCACTTAACATTCCTGGAATTCACTTTGTCACCTGATACCTACTGATAGGCCAATCAAAATAATGTCTGTTTGCTTAAATTCTGGACTATCATCTACCTTTATATCCAGTCACTGTGATCTGCTCACCTGTGGGACACCTACAGGTTTCATCTTCTCCCAGCACATTTGATTATTCAACTGAGTATAACTAGGGATTCTATAAATTTTGAGCAACTAGAGATCTTCTCAGCACATGAAGCTTTCTCAGCTCCCCACTGTGTGGTAGCTGGTGCCTTCTCAGAACTCTTTACCACTCTTGCCTTTACACAAATGATCAGTAGTATGATACTTTTACATAGCTCCTAAGTGGACAATGTTTAATGTATATTCCTGAAATGTTTCAGTCAACATCATATACGTTGGGCTCGTTCTAAACAGAAATGTTAACACAATTCAGTGAGGGTCAGGTCAGTGAGGAAGGTAGATGATACTTCAAAATTTAGACCGAGGAAAGAATTTCAGGGCATAGAGTACTAACAAGAGCAAAGGTGTTACGGCAGAAATTGATATGGTACACAGATAATACAATAAAGAGACTTTCCAGATTTGGAAAGAAGGTTGTGGTGGAAGTATCAAAGAAGAGAATATTAAGGAAAAAATCATCCACTCAATAATAAAATTCAGGGAGACAAATTTTACTTTGCTCTAACAGACATTTTCTTGGAAGGTGATGAGTGGCTATGGCTAGAAGAATGTAAGTGGAGACCAAATGCCAAATTTGGAGAGTTTTGTACAGACTAATCCTACCTCAACTACGGAACTACCATTAAATCCTGAGCCCCAAAATTGTAAGAGAATTTAATGAATAACATATTCTTGATAAGGTGATAGGAGGTAAATGGTATAGGAGGAATACACAAAAAAGGAAAAAGGGAAAGGAGGGAGGGAAGAGAAAAGGAGGAAGAGGAGGAACATGGGATGGAGGTGGGAAGGAAGGAAGGAAGAAAGAAACAAAAATGCAGAAGAGGGACAAAAGGAGGGAGGGAGATTAAAAAGAGAGAGAGGTAGGAAAGGCAGAGAGAGATACACAGTCGAATCATATTTAATACTGGCACACTGAGTATTTGTTGTTGTTGTTCCTCTCAATTCATTACTGTTAATAAACTGTATCCACTTGTGAACTTCTGATTGTGTGACCAACCACTGGTAGTCTATGAATGCTTTTAGTCATAAGTAATAAAGGAGGAAGGCCCAATTTGAGGTTTTGGACTCCTTCAAAAGGAGAAACAAGAACTAGCTAAAAAGGCATCCTAATTGACTGCATCTTGTGAACTTTAAAAGTATCAGAGCAATTTAGCTCCTAAAGAACTGCATAAAATATTTTATCACATTCCTGCCTTGGTAAATTTAATAAACTGTGGTGCCTTCAGGGACCCAGATCCATATGAATTAACTGCCTTCAACTCAGAGCATCAGGGTCTTTATCTTTTGTCAGCTTAATTATGTGTTTAATTTTATTTTTAACATTTAAAAAAATGAGCCACACTAAGAGCAGCTTCAATTGTTTAACTAAACAAATGAATGTTGTTATATCTGGCATGATCAAAACTCTATAATTTGTCATGTTAATGTTTCATAGGGAGTGAGAATTTGACTGTGAAGAAAGCTGAGCACCGAAGAATTGATGCTTTTGAACTGTGGTGTTGGAGAAGACTCTTGAGAGTCCCTTGGACTGCAAGGAGATCTAACCAGTCCATTCCGAAGGAGATCAGCTCTGGGTTTTCTTTGGAGAGAATGATGCTGAAGCTGAAACTCCAGTACTTTGGCCACCTCATGTGAAGAGTTGACTCATTGGAAAAGACTCTGATGCTGGGAGGGATTGGGGGCGGGAGGGATTGGGGGCAGGAGGAGAAGGGGATGACAGAGGATAGGATGGCTGGATGGCATCACTGACTTGATGCACATGGGTCTGGATGAACTCCGGGAGTTGGTGATGGACAGGGAGCCTGGCGTGCTGTGATTCATGGGGTCGCAAAGAGTCGGACACGACTGAGCGACTAAACTGAACTGAACTGAAAGAGCTCCAAGGTTGTACTCAGGGAAGTCAGGGACTCAAAAGTCTACCTGCCTACTTTTCCAGAATAATGTAGTGGTCTAAATTGGTTGTGCAGTTATCTTAATATTAGCATGTGGCTGATGCCACTAGAGTTCCAGTATGCTGTTAGGTACTTTTCTAACTTCTCTGTACAGAAGGCTTTGCATGGTGTAGATTGGAGACTTGAGAGGGATAACGCGGTATCATCAAGAATAATTTGAATTCCCACAGGCGAAGCATCAGCCCACGACCACCAGTTCTTTTTACATTCCTTGTATGTCCTATAAAACTGTTACTCTAGTTTTCAAATAAATCAGCCTCACATCTCTAAGCGGGCATTCTGTCGGCCCTTCCAGTCCTTCTGAGCTTTCTGATGTTGCCCCCACTTTACAGTCACATAAAGGCGGGGCTCCTATGTGCGATTCTCAGAATCTTGCATTCACTTGCTCTCGGACTTACTGATAATCCTCACGGCTTTTGATTTCATGACTCCCCCACCCCTGCTATTTTGGACAAAGCTTCATTTCTTGTTTCAGAAAAACAAGTCTTTCCAGTAGAGCTTGGTGTCCAAACACGATGGATACCCACGCCTACTGTGTGTATTCTGGCTCCTTGTACAGGTTCTGAAAGTCTTCCATCCAGCCTTTTCTATCCCCTAGTGTCAAACATGTTTCCTAATAAGAGCTTTGCTTATTTCCTTCCTGCCAAAAATCGCTCAATGATTTCACATGGTCTTCAGTATAAGGCATAGGTTTCTTAACAAGATACTCAGATCTTTCAAACTTTAGGCCTAGATCAATAGGGATGACTTATTGGACTCCAGCTTCCTACTTCTTTATTTACATGACACAAACACAACCTCTCATTCTTCCTGAAATGTATTTTATGCTTTCCTTCGTTTGTGTCTTTGTTCACACTTTCCCATATGCCTGTAATCCTTATTTTCAGTTTTCTGTCTTACAAAACATGTACTCCCTACTAGGAAGCTCATCATAATTTTATGGTTCTATTCTACCTACCACATAATTGAAGTATCAACTGATCTATGCTGGGCCAGTGGTCATATCTTTACTAATGGCTAAATAGACTAAGAAATTGTCTATGTTTTGGTCTCTATAAAGGCCCTACTGTTTCTTCCCAAAGGAAAACTATTCACTTAGGCTGAGGCCTAGAGGATGAGAAGGAAAGGCTATGAAAAGAGCATAGCAGGAAAAGAAAGCACTGTGTACAAGGTGGTAAATAAATAAATCACTGTATTCTAGGAATTTCAAGTGCTCTATATTGTGATGTAACTGAGATTCAGAATAAGAAGAAAAAAATGTGTTTTGAAGAATGCTGGGTATATAGAATTAAATTAATGATAATTCATGCTTCATGAGATGGAATTATCTAGGCCTGTGCTTATTTTATTTTGTTATGCTTATTTGTTTATCTGTAAAATAAATCTTACACAAAAAGAAGAATACTCTACACATGGATGTCATCAGATGGTCAGCACCGAAATCAGACTGATTATATTCTTTGTAGCCAAAGATGGAGAAGCTCTATACAGTCAGCAAAAACAAGACAAGGAGCTGACTGTGGCTCAGATCATGAACTCCTTATTGCCAAATTCAGACTTAAATTGGAGAAAGTGGGGGAAACCACTAGACCATTCAGGTATGACCTAAATCAAATCCCTTATTATTATACATTGGAGGTGAGAAATAGATTTAAGGGACTAGACCTGATAGACAGAGTGCCTGATGACCTATGGACAGAGGTTTGTGACACTGTACACGAGGCAGGGATCAAGACCATCCCCATGGAAAACAAATGCAAAAAAGCAAATTAGCTGTCTGAGGAGGCCTTACAAATAGCTGTGAAAAGAAGAGTAAAGCAAAGGAGAAAAGGAAAGATATAAGCATCTGAATGCAGAGTTACAAAGAATAGCAAGGAGAGATAAGAAAGCCTTCCTCAGCAATCAATGCAAAGAAATCGAGGAAAACAACAGAATGGGAAAGACTAGAGATCTCTTCAAGAAAATTAGAGATACCAAGGGACTATTTCATGCANAGGAGAAGGGGACGACCGAGGATGAGATGGCTGGATGGCATCACGGACTCGATGGACGTGAGTTTGAGTGAACTCTGGGTGTTGGTGATGGACAAGGAGGCCTGGCGTGCAAAGAGTCGGACACGACTGAGCGAGTGAACTGAACTGAACTATTAAGCATACAAATCAAGTGTCAGAAAATGAGATTCGCTTTGTTGTAAATTTTATTCTGTTAAAGTAACTGTTTTTTACAGCACACACGTGTGCACCCTTCAACACTGATTTGAGGAAACCACCCAACTCTACATCTCCCAATCTTCCATTCCATTAAGGATCTGATGCCTGCGATTCTACCACTAGAAAACTATTCTTTCAGTTGAAGGAGTTAAATGGCAAGCACCCGGGATAGGTTTAGGGCTGTTTACACCAGGGGGATTTCTAAGTGATTTTGGAGGTTTCTCCAGGTCCACCAATGGGAGGGTGAGGAGAGCAGGCAGTGGGCAGGGTCGCGCAGAGGGGTGGGGTGGGGGGAACTTGGGCGCGGAGGCGCCAGGCTGTAGGGCCAGTTTTGCTTTGGAGGAAAGTCTGCAGAGGAAGTGCCCCGGGCAAAGTCGTGGGACTGGATCCCGAGACAGGCTGCCCCGGGCCGGGCCGCTAGTTCCCGGCGGAAACCCCTGCGTCCTGCCGCGCCTGCTCTCGGGAACTCGGGGCGCCTTGCGCACCAGGAAGTGACTCCCCAGCGGCTGCGATCCGGGCCCTTAGCTTAGTCTTTTCGTTGACAGCCTCCGGGTTGTATTGGTTACAGAAGGTAAGAGGGGTGCGTGAAGTGTTCGAAAACCCCACTTGAATCTTCCGTAGAGTACAGAAAAGTGCTTACTGCGCCAAACTGCCCGCCGGGCGGGGAGTGGGGAAGGCAGGCGCGGCGGGAGGAGACGGCCCCACGCTGGCTGCACTGGGGCGCGTCCTGCCCTGCGTCCGTCTGTCTGTGCTCAGACCTCCGGGTGCCCGGCTCCCCTGGCTCTGCAGCCCGCCAAAGTTAAGTAGTTGTCTTTCCTAGTGTCTCTTCTTGTTAGGCTTCTTACGGACTCCAGAACTTGCCCAAAGAGGAAAGGGATGGAGGGGCTGGTGAATGGGGGTCTGGTGGGGGACGGA
>SJXQ01007524.1:217943-423974 GCA_006408695.1 Aepyceros melampus
ACGGAAGGACCTGCCGCCACGACGGCTGCAGTTTTGAGGGCTGAAGTCGCGGATGCGGCAGTAAACCCGTCTATCCGTCTGATTTAGCCAGGAAGCTTGTCTGGGACCAGGTCAACTGAAAGAAAGGTGAATGGAGAATGTAAGCAGACTCTTTCTGCGGGTGAACATTTGCTCCAAGGAGATCCATGGCTCTGTGAGGATCAGACCTATCGCATAGTCTCTGCTTTGAGCCTCTCTGAGCATTTCAGGCTGGTTCGCTCTTCAGCCCTGGAGACTTAGATTATCTCCATGTCTGGCGACTTTGGACCCTGGGTGCCCTTTCTGATAAATTTCTGAGGCAGAAATAGATAGTCACAGTCTTTTTTTTTTTTTTTAACCCAAGCATTTACAGGAAACACTATAAAAACAAAATAGTCTTTTCTGTGAACAAATGCCCCCTCTGTCATCAAGAAACAGATATAACTCACTTTGGTATTACTGTACTGCCTCGAAACATGTATTTCACTACAGAAATTACTGAGTATGATGAGAGGTTCTTTACCAGGAGAGATGTCTGGTTGGCACCTTGAAATAGTAGAGTCCTACTGTAGACTATATCTGATAATTTGGAGAAGGAAATCTAGAAAGACAAGGGGTACAGGGCAAATGGAGCACAGTCATTGCAGCAGTCAGGAGGGAAAGGGGCCACACTTTCCCCAAAAGTCCAGATGTTATGGGGTAGAGATAGCTGTCTTCAAATACCTCAGCTCCCCTGCCAGCCCCACTAAGGCATGCAGGTTCCTTCCTTCCTTGCCAGCTGGAGGGACAGTGGCCCTTTCCTGAATGAGCACCGCTCCCTCTCTCTGTAGTACGGCCTCCTCAGTGCTCCCCTCCAAACCATTCTTTATTCTTTGTCTCCTGTGCCTTCACTCACTTCCTCTCTCTGGCTTTTGCTTTTCCTAATATCAAGTACACACGTGTCTCACCTTGGAAAAAGGTCTCTCACAGGTCACACATTCAATAATATTAACAGGTGGTCCGGATGAGCCTTAAGTTCATCACACTCTAGCAAGCACTGAGGTTAGGAAAGTTAGCGTGTGTGTGTGTTTTAATTAATGAATTAGGCTGTATCAGGTCTTAGTTGTGGCATGTGGGATCATTCGTTGCAGTGCACCGATTCTCTAGTTGTGGCACACGGGCTCAAATAGTTGTGGTGTGCAGGCTCCAGAGTGCATAGGTTTTAGTAGTTGGAGCACGCAGTCTATGTAGTTGTTCCGTGCCGGCTTAGTTACTCCAAGGCATGCGGGATCTCAGTTCCCCAACCAGGGATTGAACCCACGTCCCCTACAGTGGAAGGCTGATTCTTAAGCCCTAAACCACCAGGGAAGTCCCTGTGTGCTGTTTTTTAAGTTTCCACATAATCATTTTTGAGCTTTCCAGGTGGCTCAGTCAGTAAAGAATCTGCCTGCAATACAGGAGACCCACATTTGATCCCTGCGTCAGGAAGCTCCCTGGAGAAGGGAATGGCTACCCAGTCCAGTATTCTTGCTTGGGAAATCCCTTGGACAGAGGAGCCTGGCGGACTACAGTTCATGGGGTCGCAAAGAGTTGGACCCGACTTAGTGACTAAACAACAATAATAGTTTTTACCTTCACAGCACTCACATGCATCATTACATCCTGCCAGGTTTGCAGGTTGGACACATTGAGGCACGAAGAAGTCAAGTGACACACTTTGAATCAGAGCCTGAGGCAGGTCGGTGATACATGTTGACCACCTGCTGTGTTAGGCCCAGTCCTGAGTGCTTTCCATATATGAAGTCATTTGATTCTTACCACCCTGGACTGATCTCCTTTAGAATGGATTGCTTGGATCTCCTTGCAGTCCAAGGGACTCTCAAGAGTCTTCTCCAACACCACAGTTCAAAAGCATCAGTTCTTCAGATGAGATGGCTGGATGGCATCACTGACTCGATGGACATGAGTTTGGGCGAACTCTGGGAGTTGGTGATGGACAGGGAGGCATGGCGTGCTGCAGTTCATGGGGTCACAAAGAGTCGAACACACTGAGCAACTGAACTGAACTGAACTGAATTCTTACCACAACCCTGAAATGTAGGTATTACCAGTTCTCGTTTTATAGATGGAGGCACTAAGATTCATAGCACTTAAATAACCTGCCCAAAGTCATAGAGCTAGTGAGAAGCAGAGCTGGGGTTTGAACATGACCCCAAAGCCCATGTTCTTAATCACATGCCCTTTTCTGGGAATTGGTTGAAGTATGTTCATTTCCAAGTCAATATCACAGTAATCCAAGTCTGTGGCCTGACTAGTAATGCTGAAGAAGCTGAAGTTGAATGGTTCTATGAAGACCTACAAGACCTTCTAGAATGAACACCCCAAAAAGATGTCCCTTTCATTATAGGGGACTAGAATGCAAAAATGGAAAGTCAAGAAATACCTGGAGTAACAGGCAAATTTGGGCTTAGAGTACAGAATGAAGCAGGGCAAAGGCTAATAGAGTTTTGCCAAGAGAACACACTGGTCATAGCAAACACCCTCTTCCAACAACACAAGAGAAGACTCTACACATGGCCATCACTAGATGGTCAGTACTGAAATCAGATTGATTATATTCTTTGCAGCCAAAGATGGAGAAGCTCTATACAGTCAGCAAAAACAAGACAGGGAGCTGACTGTGGCTCAGATCATGAGCTCCTTATTGCCAAATTCAGACTTAAATTTCTTTCTTAAATTAAAGAAAGTAGGGAAAACCACTAGACCATTCAGGTATGACCTAAATCAAATCAGGTCATTATAGTGGAAGTGATTATACAGTGTAAGTGAGAAATAGATTCGAGGGATTAGATCTGATAGACAGAGTGCCTGAAGAACTATGGACGGAGGTTCATGACATTGTACTGGAGGCAGGGATCAAGACCATCCCCAAGAAAAAGAAATGCAAAAAGGCAAAATGGTTGTCTGAGGAGGCCTTAAAAATAGCTGTGAAAAGAAGAGAAGTGAAAGGCAGTGGAGAAAAGGAAAGAGATACACATTTGAATGCAGAGTTCCAAAGGATAGCAAAGAGAGATAAGAAAGCCTTCCTCAGTGATCAATGCAAAGAAAATAGAGGAAAACAACAGAATGGGAAAGGCTAGCGATCTCTTGAGACAGCAAAAGAGACACAGATGTATAGAACAGTCTTTTGGACTTTGTGGGAGAGGGAGAGGGAGAGGGTGGGATGATTTGGGAGAATGGCATTGAAACATGTATAATATCCTACATGAAATGAATCCCCAGTCCAGGTACAATGCATGATACTGGATGCTTGGGGCTGGTGCACTGAGACAACCCAGAGGGATGGTATGGGGAGGCAGGAGGGAGGGGGGGGTTCAGGATGGGGAATACGTGTATACCTGTGGTGGATTCATGTTGATGTATGGCAAAACCAATACAATATTGTAAAGTAATTAACCTCCAATTAAAGTAAATATATTTAAAAAAAGAAAGAAAAACTAGAGATACCAAGGGAACATTTCGTGCAAAGATGGGCTCAATAAAGGACAGAAATGGTATGGACCTAACAGAAGCAGAAGATATAAGAAGAGGTGGCAAGAATAAACAAAACTGCACAAAAAAGGTCTTAATGACCCAGATAATCACGATGGTGTGATCACTCATCTAGAGCCAGACATCCCTGAATGAGAAATCAAGTGGGCCTTAGAAAGCATCACGACGAACAAGGCTAGTGGAGGTGATAGAATTCCAGTTGAGCTATTTCAAATCCTGAAAGATGATGCTGTGAAAGTGCTGCACTCAATATGCCAACAAATCTGGAAAACTCAGCAGTGGCCACAGGACTGGAAAAGGTCAGTTTTCATTCCAATCCCAAAGAAAGGCAATGCCAAAGAATGCTCAAACTACTGCACAATTGCACTCACCTCACACACTAGTAAAGTAAGGCTCAAAATTCTCCAAGCCAGGCTTCAGCAATATGTGAACCGTGAACCTCCAGATGTTCAAGGTGGTCTTAAAAAGGCAGAGGAACCAGAGATCAAATTACCAACATCCGCTGGATCATCAAAAAAGCAAGAGAGTTCCAGGAAAACA
This sequence comes from Aepyceros melampus, assembly GCA_006408695.1. Lineage (NCBI taxonomy): Eukaryota > Metazoa > Chordata > Mammalia > Artiodactyla > Bovidae > Aepyceros > Aepyceros melampus. The sequence continues at coordinate 222,033 of SJXQ01007524.1, forward strand.
TCTACTTCTGCTTTATTGATTATACCAAAGCCTTTGTGTGGATCACAACAAACTGTGGAAAATTCTTCAAGTGATGGGAATTATGCCAACAAATCTGGAAAACTCAGCAGTGGCCACAGGACTGGAAAAGGTCAGTTTTCATTCCAATCCCAAAGAAAGGCAATGCCAAAGAATGCTCAAACTACTGCACAATTGCACTCACCTCACACACTAGTAAAGTAAGGCTCAAAATTCTCCAAGCCAGGCTTCAGCAATATGTGAACCGTGAACCTCCAGATGTTCAAGGTGGTCTTAAAAAGGCAGAGGAACCAGAGATCAAATTACCAACATCCGCTGGATCATCAAAAAAGCAAGAGAGTTCCAGGAAAACATCTACTTCTGCTTTATTGATTATACCAAAGCCTTTGTGTGGATCACAACAAACTGTGGAAAATTCTTCAAGTGATGGGAATATCAGAGCACCTTACCTGCCTCTTGAGAAATCTGTATACAGGCCAAGAAGCAACAGTTAGAACTGGACATGGAACAACAGACTGGTTCTAAACAGGAAAAGGAGTACATCAAGGCTATATATTGTCACCCTGCTTATTTAACTTCTATGCAGAGTACATCATGAGAAACGCTGGGCTGGATGAAGCACAAGCTGGAATAAAGATTGCTAGGAGAAATGTCAAGAACCTCAGATATGCAGATGACACCACCCTTATGGCAGAAAGTGAAGAGAAGCTAAAGAGCCTCTTGATGAAAGTGAAAGAGAAGAGTAAAAAAGCTGGCTTAAAACTCAACATTCAGAAAACGAAGATCATGGCATCTGGTCCCATCACTTCATGGCAGATACATGGGGAAAGAATGCAAACAGTGACAGACTTTATTTTTGGGGCTCCAAAATTACTCCAGATGGTGGCTGCAGCCATGAAATTAAGAGATGATTGCTCCTTGGAAGAAAAGTTACAAGCAAACTAGACCGCATATTAAAATGCAGAGACATTACTTTGCTAACAAAGGTCCGTCCTAAAGCTATGTTTTCCCAGTAGTCATGTATAGATGTGAGAGTTGGACTATAAAGAAAACTGAGCACCGAAGAATTGATGCTTTTGGACTGTGGTGTTGGAGAAGACTCTTGAGAGTCCCTTGGTCTGCAAGGAGATTCCACCCTAAAGGAGATCAGTCCTGACTGTTCATTGGAAGGACTGATGTTGAAGCTGAAACTCCAATACTTTGGCCACCTGATGCGAAGAGCTGACTCATTTGAAAAGACCCTGATGCTGGGAAAGATTGAGGGCAGGAGGAGAAGGGGATGAGGATGAGATGGTTGGATGGCATCACCGACTCAATGGGCATGAGTTTGAGTAAACTCAGGAAGTTAGTGATGGACAGGGAGGCCTGCCGTGCTGCAGTCCATGGTGTCGCAAAGAGTCAGACACAACTGAGGGACTGAACTGAACTGATATTAACACCTGAACTCTGGGCCAACTTACATTTTTCCTGTTAGAAATTTAACTGCCCTCCCCCTGCCCAGAATGCTTCCATGTTATGACAGTTACCTTCTTTAGTACTTTGTAAACACACAAAATGTTATATGGCTAAATATTACAGCAGCCATGTCAGCATCCTTTAAATTCCCTAGTGATCATGCATACTAATTTTGTGGTAATAGAGCCATGGAAGAATCTTTGTTAATAAACCAATTCCATAATTAAACTTTAAATATATTTCATTCTGAATTAAAGTATGACTTAACATGAAATCCAAGGCAGAGGACAAGGGCAAGAAAGTTATTTCATGACAGATCAGTGAGGTGTTTGAGTCCATTCACGTGTCCTGGGTGTTTAAAAAAGTTACACATCAATAATCATGTACCATTAGGTAAATAGGCAACAACACAGAGTCTTGTGTTGGGAAAAAGGGATTACTTCCTCTTTCCAAAGTGAGGTCATTCACCTGTTCTAACTCTTCCAGTTTTTGATTCATAGTTACTCCCACTCTTCTTTCCCCCTCTGCTCCCTTCCTTTAATATTGCCACCCCCACTCAGTCTAATACTGTTTTAAACATTATGACAGTTGTAATTAACATGTACTGAGTTTTTCCCAGGCACTGGATACTGTGTTCTGAGCTTTACAAACATCATCTGTATTTAATGTTCTGCTAAGTGCTTTTTATTAATTATCCTTTATTAACTCTTGCAGCTACTCTATAAGGCAGATGCTATTATTATTTTCATTTTGCAGATGAAAAAGAGATGGATCAGAAAAAAATGATTAACCTGCCAAAGGCCACCTAGCTAGTAGGTGGTGGAGCCAGGGAATTGCCCAGGTCTTCCTGACTCTAGGGTCTGCACTCCTAAGGTCTCAAACTTTCTTTTGTCCCTACTGCTTACCATTTTCCATTGCCTCATTTCCTGTTTTTCTTTGGACTCAGATTTACTGAATGGGTCATTGCTCTTGCCAAAAGTCATCTCCCTTGGCCACCAAGCTCTGTAATCCCCTGATTCAACTGGGTCACCACCATCTCATCTTGCTTTCCAAATATTGCCTTTCTCCCAGGTTTTGTCATTTTGCTCTTTGCTAAAAGCTCTTTTTTAATCTTGTAGACACTTGACCAAGTCTCTCACCCTGACTTCTCTTCTGAATTGTACTGCTTCTCTACTTACTTGTTAGAGGTTTCCACTTGGATGTTTCCCTACCATTTCAAACACGTGCCTCAAACATGATTTTGCTTTTTATTGACCTCCGAATTTCATCTTAATTTTTCTATGTAAAGACTCCATCAGCTCACAGTTGCCTTCACAATAAAGTCCACATTTTACTCAGGCATTAAAGTTCTTCCAGATAACCCTTTGGTGGAACTTTTCAACCTGATTTCCTCTATTTCCTAAAATGAACTACCATTTCAGCCAGACTGATCGAGCCACTGTCCTCCAAATATCTGATTCACCTCCCTGCCACCTTTTAAGACCAATGCATGGTCTGGTTACTGTGAGAAACCTTTCCTGAGCACTCATCAGGAACCAGGCATAGGGTGTTATTTCATCTTTTCTTGTGTCCATGCTTGATCTCCTAAATTACCAATAGATTATGACCTTTGTAACCCCTCTGGTATCTAGTGTGGCACAGTGCCTGGCACATAGTCACTACTTACTGAATATTAGTTGATTTATGGGTTGTTTAGTAGGAGGGTAGAATGCAGATGGACTGGCCACAAAAGTGTATCCAGAGAGTTGAACCCTTTTCTGGAGGACAGATACTATCTTTTCCTCATCTTTTTATATTGGGAGCCATAGCCAGTGCCTGGAGCGCAGTAATTGAATTCAGCCAAGCAGTGACTCTGTGCCAGGCACTGTGCTAGGTGCTGGGTTACGTTTCTAAAGGAATGAAGGACTTTTGAGGTTGTGCCTCTGTTTCCCAACTCCTGTTTGTCCACCTTTCCTGCTGGTGAATTTCAGTGTTTCTGTGGTTGTCAGGTATTAAAGAGTCCCAGTGCACAGCCCAAGATGCTTCCTCTCCAGAATGGGTCTCTTCTCTAAACCAGGGCTGTTCTCCTGGTATGCCAGAAAGCCTCCAGGTTGGTCACAGCTCTTTCTGGGCTCAGCATGTAAGGAAAACTTCACCCAGCTGATAGCCAAGAAGCGTCAAAGAGGACAGGAAAGTCAGAAGAAACCAAGACATCTCGGACCACTAGATGATTCCTGGCGGGAAAGGTAAGGCCCTTCCCCTTAACAAGTCTGAATCTCTGGGCCTGTTGAAATTCTGTAGGCTTGATGTGCAATGTGGCATTGCAACGACTCAGAGGGCACCTCAGGTAGGATACCCAGGACAAACTGAAAACATCTAAGGAATGCTGGGGGAAATGCTTTGGGATTACAGAAAATATTCTTCTTGCCTTTACGTGTGTTTTTGGCAGAAAGGGGATATTAAACTGTGATCCTGTGTCTAAAAAGGTCTAGGATAGGTCTGCTGAAAACAAGGGACTTGGAGATGAGATGGATTAGAAATGAATAGTCTCACTGCAGTCATGCAAATACAAATACACCTCATTTTATGCAACAACTGTATTTTCTAAATCAAATTATATTTTAAAAGCGTTAGGGGGTGAGCTATTTAAAGGAACCCAACAGTGAAGCCTTTTTGTAATATGATTAATTACCTCCTGATAAATCTGGATTTTTCTTATATTAGGTTTGCCCATCTGTTCAGCTTTGTTAAGCAGATAGCACCAACATGGGCTCTTCTCCCAGACTCTTATCTCCCCAGGGGCCTGAGAGTTAGGTCTTCTGAATGACAAGTAAAATGCCGGAGCAAATGGTGGCAGGAAGTACTTTTGTGGAGTAAGAGGCTCAGTACATATTTAGATAATGAATTAGGTACCTGGTTTATTTTATTCAAGGCTGGCTGATTTTGTGATGCCACTCTGGAGGCTGAGCTATGAAGAATAGCTCAAGGTAGGGACCCAGCTCAAGTCTTCACTACTCCATCCCATCAGGTACTAGACTTGTAGGAAGCTTGGCTGGACAGCTCTACCCAGATGCTCCAACAGGTCCTTAAAAAAAGCAATATGCTAATGAATCTGAAACTTTCACTTTAGGCCAGTTATGTCTTCCAAACACTAGAGCCTTATATCCAAATGCCTGTTTCCTTTCTTCCTTGATTTTTTTTTTTGTGTGTGGTACTTATAGCTCTGTGTATGTGTGAGGCAACTGTTCTTGCTTCATATTTGGCTGCACTTTCCAACACGGGAGCCACTAGCTACATGTGGCTATTTAAATTTAAATACAGTCAATCTTGCTCTAATGCTTGTTTTGAAAATGAAAATTTGTTCCAACAGATTGAGGTCTTAGGGAACAATTTGAACATAATGCAGATTTCATGTTTGCTTAGGAATGACTTCATCCATAAGAAACGCAGGATAAAAGAGTATCCATACCTAGCTGAGCTGAGCTGGGTATGAATTCATAAAATGAGCACGTGTACACATATCATACATCTCCCGGCTTCCTCAGTTCACTGAGTGTGTTATGAGTCACACCCATTCACATCTGCTGTGAGAACTTTCTGTTCCACCCACATAACCCTCTTTTCACCATCTCATGGTAACTCACAAGTGGACAGCCACTCCACAAGCAAGTTTCAGGTCTTTGTGGTAACGTGCCATCCCATTTATACATTGCTTAACTGTTTAACATGCAGAAAACTGTGTTGTTTTGGTTAGTTTCCTACATTTTCTGTAAGTGTAACTGATAAAGGTTTGGAATGTGAGTGCACAACCCCATTTTCCCAGGAGCCCTGTGATTTGTTTGGAGTATTGTGCATAGTATGGAGTAAGAATGCTTGTCATACATGAGAGCAGAGCCAACTGCTAGCTCAGTGGCCACCTGTAGCTAGTGTAGGCTGCCGTATTATAGAGAACATAACACCAATAGAGAACATTTCCATTATCACAGCAGGTATACTGGACAGCACTAACATATAGCTGGAGTGTTCAGTCTGAAAGGTCAAATAGAATGATGAGTTTACACAAGAGCTCACGTAACCTTTTCCCAATACCATGTTAGATCTGTGGCTGTCCCATCATTCTGAGTCCCTTATCTGCTGAGACCATGACCCAAGGATTCATGGGACCACTTTCTCTCATCCTGTTTGTTTTCTGGTCTTTGAGTTGATACTGCTGAAGTTGTTTGTGTCATTGCTTATGTTCTTTTGCAGGTGAAATCTGAGGCTCAGAAGAAAATTTTACAGAGACTAGAATTTTACCTCCAATGGCTAAATGGAGTCAATATGACAACAACTGGACCCAGATCCAAGGGGCTGTGTTGTTTCCTCCAGCCTATTATACCTTCTGTAAGTCCATACTTCCCTATCCTTTATCTACTAAGTCTCCTTAATAGCTAATAATATCAGCCAGTACTTAACTGGGCACTTGCTGGGGACCAGGCTCTATGCTAAGTGAGTAACATGCATCATTGTCTTGTTTTACTGTTTCCAGTCACACTGAAACAGAGTAGACACTATCATTTTACGGATGAATACTTGAGGCTCAGTGATTTTATTATTTTTGTCTATTTTAAATTTTCAGTTTTTGGCTGCACTGGGTTTTTGTTGCTGCACACAGGCTTTTTCTGGTTGCAACAAGCAGGGCCTGTTCTTTAGTTGTGTGGGTTTCTCATTGTGGTGGCTTCTCTTGTTGGCAGAGCACGGGCACTAGGGCATGCAGGCTTCAGTAGTTGTGGCACATGGGCTTAATTGCTCCAGGCCATGTGGAATCTTCCTGGACCAGGGATCGAACCCATGTTCCCTGCATTGGCAGACAGATTCTTAACCACTGCACCACCAGGAAAACCCAGGAGATTAAATGATTTGCCGAAGGACACACATCTAGAAAGTGCCAGATCTACTTAGGTCGATCTGATGCAAAGCCACTTTTTCAACCAGTACACACTGCTTCCTCCTTAGAAAGATCTCAGACTTTGGAAAACTTCTAATGAGGCTGCAGAGAGGCAGAATTTAATTTGTGGAAGAGGTTGACAAACTATGGCCCAAAAGCCACATCTGCCCTGCTGCTTGACTTTGTAAATAAAGTTTTATTGGAACACAGCTGAGCTCACTTGTTTATGGATTATCTGTGGCTACTTTTGCACTGCCATGGCAGAGTTAGTTGTGATAGGGACCACACAGCCTGAAAAGCCTAAAATTACTTACTATCTGGCCCTTTATTGGGTTTCCCAGATGGCTCAGTGGTAAAGAATCTGCCTTCCAATGCAGGAGACACCAGACACATGGGTTTGATCCCTGGGTTGGGAAGATCCCCTGGAGAAGGGAATGGCAAACCACTCCAGTATTCTTGCCTGAAAAATTCCATGGGCAGAGGAGCCTAACGGGCTATGGCCAGGGGGTCACAGAGAGTTAGACAAAACTAAACACACATGCACACTTCCTTTATTGAAAAAGTTTTTCAGCTCCTGCTTTATGGAAAGATTGGAGCTCTTTTTCTTCTATAAAGTGCCTATGGAGTGCTTTTATCTTCTCAGCCATGGACTTTCATGTAGTCATACCTCCCAATCAAGCATCTTTTTTTTTTTCTCATCCAGACAACACTCTCTCATTCTTTGTATTTGTCCTGCTTGGTTTTAATTGACCTGTTGTCCCTATCCTGTCCTTCTCCTTCTCCAGCCTCTCATTGGTGGCTACTGAAATAAGTCTACCTTCTTTGTGAACTGAGGTCCAGGTGGCAATCCAGAGACTATGGAGCACTACCTGGGAACTTGGAGAGGTCAGCTGGAGCATGTGCCTAGTAGAAATAACAAACCAAACACTGAGAGGAAAGAGGAGATTGCAGAGAACAGTGTGGGAGTGGAGAGGAGTGGGAAATATGGTGGATTTAAAGGAGAAGGTTGAATTTGAAGCCTTTGATGCCCCATGGACTGTAGCCCCACCAGGCTCCTCTGTCCATGGAATTCTCCAGGCAAGAATACTGGAGTGGATTGCCATTCCCTTCTCTAGGGGCTCTTCCAAACCCAGGGATCGAATCTGGGTCTTCTGCATTGCAGGCAGAGTCTTTACCATCTGAGCCACCGGGGAAGCCCAAAGGAGAAGGTTAAATTGGAAGCCTTTGATTCAGAGCATGATCACAAGGTTAACTGGCAATGTGGTGTGTATATATACACAATGGAATATTACTCAGCCACAAAAATAATGAAATAATGCCATTTGCAGCAACATGGATGGACCTAGAGATTATTGTATTAAGTGACATAGTTCAGTTCAGATCAGTTGCTGAGTCAAGTCCGACTCTTTGTGATCTCATGAACTGCATCATGTCAGGCTTCCCTGTCCATCACCAACTCCCGGAGTCTACTCAAACCCATGTCCATTGAGTTGGTGATGCCATCCAACCGTCTCATCCTCTGTCATCCCCTTCTCCTCCTGCCTTCAATCTTTCCCAGCATCGAGTCTTTTGAAATGAGTCAGCTCTTCGCATCAGGTGGCCAAAGTATTGGAGTTTCAGCTTCAACATCAGTCCTTCCAATGAACATCCAGGACTGATGTCCTTTAGGATGGACTGGTTGGATCTCCTTGCAGTCCAAGGGACTCTCAAGAGTCTTCTCCAACACCACAGTTCAAAAGCATCAATTCTTCGGTGCTCAGCTTTCTTTATAGTCCAACTCTCACATCCATACATGACTTGGAGTTTCAGCTTCAACATCAGTCCTTCCAATGAACATCCAGGACTGATGTCCTTTAGGATGGACTGGTTGGATCTCCTTGCAGTCCAAGGGACTCTCAAGAGTCTTCTCCAACACCACAGTTCAAAAGCATCAATTCTTCGGTGCTCAGCTTTCTTCACAGTCCTACTCTCACATCCATACATGACTACTGGGAAAACCATAGCTTTGGGACAGACCTTTGTTAGCAAAGTAATGTCTCTGCATTTTAATATGCTGTCCAGTTTGCTCGTAACTTTTCTTCCAAGGAGCAAGCGTTTTTTAATTTCATGGCTGCAGCCACCATCTGGAGTAATTTTGGAGCTCCCAAATAATAAAGTCTGTCACTGTTTCCATTCTTTCTCCATGTATTTGCCATGAAGTGATGGGACCAGATGCCATGATCTTAGTTTTCTGAATGTTTGAGTTTTAAGCCAGCTTTTTCACTTTCCTCTTTCACTTTCATCAAGAGGCTCTTTATTCTTCTTCATTTTCTGCCATAAGGGTGGTGTCATTTGCATATCTGAGGTTCTTGACATTTCTCCCAGCAATCTTGATTCCAGCTTGTGTTTCTTCCAGTCCAGCGTTTCTCATGATGTACTCTGCATATAAGTTAAATAAGCAGGGTGACAATATACAGCCTTGACGTACTCCTTTTCCTCTTTGGAACCAGTCTGTTGTTCCATGTCCAGTTCTAACTGTTGCTTCCTGAGCTGCATACAGGTTTCTCAAGAGGCAGGTCAGGTGGTCTGGCATTCCCATCTCTTTCAGAATTTTCCACAGTTTATTGTGATCCACACAGTCAAAGGCCTTGGCATAGTCAATAAAGCAGAAGCAGATGTTTTTCTGGAACTCTCTTGCTTTTTTGATGATCCAGCAGATGTTGGCAATTTGATCTCTGGTTCCTCTGCCTTTTCTAAATCCAGTTTGAACATCAGGGAGTTCATGGTTCTCGTATTGCTGAAGTCTGGCTTGGAGAATTTTGAGCATTACTTAACTAGCATGTGAGATGAGTGCAATTGTGTGGTAGTTTGAGCATTCTTTTGCATTGCCTTTCTTTGGCATTGGAATTAAAACTGACCTTTTTGAGTCCTGTGGCCACTGTTGATTTTCCAGATTTGTTGGCATATTGAGTGCAGCGCTTTCACAGCATCATCTTTCAGGATTTGAAATAGCTCCACTGGAATTCCATCACCTCCACTAGCTTTGTTCTTAATGATGCTTCCTAAGTGGCATAAGCTAGACAAATAAAGAAAAATATATTATATTGCTTATATTTGGAATCTAAAAAAAATAATACAAATGAACTTATTTGCAAACCGGAAATAGACCCACAAACACAAAACAAATTTGTGATTACCAAAAGGCAAAGTGAGGGAAAAGGATAAATTAGTAGTTTGGGATTAACATAGACACACTACCATATATAAAGCAGATAACTAACAAGGACCTACTGTATAGCACAGGTCCTTGTGCTATATATTAGACTCTACTGAATATTCTGTAATAACCTGTAAAGTAAAAGAATCTGGAAAAGAACATATATATGTATGTGTGTATATGTGTATATATCTGAATCACTGTGCTGTACATGTGAAAATAACACAAAATTGTAAATCAACTATACTTCAATTAAAAAAGACATAAAAACCAAGGTTAATTGGGGATGCTGTGATTCATGGGGTCGCAAAGAGTCGGACACGACTGAGCGACTGAACTGAACTGAATCATTCTATTATAGTGCTAGCAATCAACCTCCGCCCCCAGCTTTCTTCCTCTAAAAACCATATGCCTGAGACCTAGTAAGCATTTCATCAATGTTAATGCTGGTACTGTTGCTCTCTCATTATCATCACTGTTGTCATCATTGTCGTCATTATTGTCTTCATTTTATGTTACTTTCTGTACTAACAGTGGTCTCCTGCTTATTAGAGAGATGCCTTTTCTATTTCACATCCCTAAATCCCTGAAAATCAGAGCTTTCTGTGATAAATCTACCTTAAAAGAATTGATAAGGAAGGTGAGTTCTGTGAAGGAAATCACAGTGTCATATTTCTGCGACTTAGTTCCAGTATCCATTCCCAGATTCCATTCCTCAACTTTCTATTTGCCCATCTTCAATAAATTCACTGAAAAACCATCTTTTTATATTAGTTACACTGTTTAATATCCATATGCCTTAGACTGCAGTTCATTAGGGCAGGCACTTTGGTTTCTTTTTTTCCCCCTGTGTACTGAATTAAATGAGTATATGACGTCAGTGTTCTGTTATTCACTAACAGAAAAAGAAAACCCATTACATTTTATTTCCCTCTCAAAATCTGAACAGAAAGCATACATTGTCATATCATGCATTTGTGGCAGGAGAGAAAATATTGAGAACTAGCTTTGTTAAGAATAGGTGTTTTAATGGCTAGACCAGGAAGCAGGTTTTTCCTTTGAAAAATGGCCTTGAGCATGAATTAGGTACTTTGCTTCTTCACATCTGCATATGCCTCTTTGGAGGAGAGGTTTTGAATTGCCAGACATTTTCTTCTAAATTATCTTTTAGGAAGAAAACCATGTAAATCAAATTCTTTTTCTTTCCATAGACAGGGACATAGTCTGTGTACGGTCTAACCATCTGAAAAAACATCCCCGAGAAACACAGTCAAGTGTCACAGGTAATAAGGAACAAAGAAAGGCTGGTTGAAGCTGACCCCGGGCATTGCAGTCTAACTACAGCAACCCTGACATTTTCATAATAGAGCCGCATCTTAGTGCTGCAGGGGAGGAGGGCTTCTGTTCGGAAAGTGTACCTCTTAACGTCAGAGAGAACATTGCTAGTGCTTCATTTCAGAGAATGGAGAGGAGGAGAGAGGACTGCATCCATTATTGCAAATGTCAAATGTCCAAAGAATTTAATAGGGGGAAAATTTAGAACAGAGAGGTACTGATGAGGACAGGATAGCAAGTAGCATGTGTCTGAAATAGTGGGAAGGCTGGTGTTTTCAGCAGAACAAGGTTGAAAAATATAATGAGAGATATGGGAGTGGGCATAAGACATCTACATCATGACATTTTTACATCCTTCTGTTTCATGTACCCATTATTTTCTGAGTACCTACTATGGGTCAGGCACTGTGGTACGTGCTAGGGATTCAGGGGTGACTAAACATGATGCTTGCCCTCCTGGAACTTAAAAAGGCAAAAGCCTTACTTATGAGGACTAAACAAGACTCCCAACTGACATACTTGTTCCCTATTTATACTTACCAGTATCCATCAGCTTTATGAGACTTGGTGGTTCCTTCTGATAGGATACATCTTGACCTCAAAGATTTCCTGGCCAGGACATAGCTCTCATCATAGGATCATTCTCCAGAAACCTTCCTACATGACCCTTATCAGCATCTTCTCCCATTGTATTCAATGACTATTCTAAATTGCATCTCCTTGAATTTCCTATCCCATCACGTTTACCCTTGCTTTTGACAGATGGCTGTGCCTAGTTATTCGCTGGAAAATTAAGACCATCAGATGAGAACTCTTTTAGCTACTTCCCCTACCATCTACCAATTTTGCTGGAACCTTACCCCCCCCCCTTTTTTCCTCCTATCAGTGAAATGCTATCAGTTCTCCCTGCCCAAGGCTGTTCTTCTTGAAACACCATCTTGGACTCATCTCCTCTCTCCCCAGGATCCTTGCTCCTTCATTACATTCCCTCTTTCTCCTATTTCTTTACCTCTTTTCCCCCACCTCTGTCAGTTCTTTTCTGTCAGTTCATAAGCATGTTCAGTATCTTTCATCTTTTTAAAAAAAATCTGACGGTTCTTGCTTCTGCCCCCAATAGTCCCTAGAAATCAATCTTTCCAAAGTTATCAGTGACCTCTGTTTTGCCAAATTTAATGGAAACTTTCTGCCTGTAACTTATTCGACTTTTCTCTGCCTTTGGCACCACTTCTTATTCTTGTTTTCCTCCTTGGGAACACTGTTTTTGTTTGGTTTCTGTGATACCATTCTCTGATGGTTTTCCTCCTGTTTCACTAGCCAAAATCTCTTAGTCTTTCTCATGGGATCTTTTTCTCATTTTCTTTCCCATGATAAGTGTTGGTGTCTTCCAGGACTCTGCCCTTGGCCTTCTTTTTGAATATATTCATGGGAGATTGCACACCCCTATAGCTGATGATTGGAACAGTCAGTTCAGTCACTGTGTTGTGTCTAACTCTTTGCGACCCCATGGAATGCAGCACACCAGGCTTCCCTGTCCATCACCAACTCTCGGATTTTACTCAAACTCATGTCCATTGAGTCGGTGATGCCATCCAACCATCTCATCCTCTCTCATTCCTTTCTCCTCTTGCCCTCAATCTTTCCCAGCATCAAAGTCTTTTCAAATGAGTCAGTTCTTCACATCAGGTGTCCAAAGTATTGGAGTTTCAGCTTCAGCATCAGTCCTTCCAATGAATACTCAGGACTGATCTCCTTTAGGATGGACTGGTTGGGTCTCCTTGCAGTCCTAGGGACTCTCAAGAGTCTTCTCCAACACCACAGTTCAAAAGCATCAATTCTTCAGTGCTCAGCTTTCTTTATAGTCCAACTCTCACATCCATACGTGACCACTGGAAAAACCATAGCTTTGACTAGACGGATGGATGATTGGAATTACCACCTATAAATGGACAACTCCTAAACTTGTATTTTCATTCCAGCTCCCTCTTGAGCATTGTCCTGCAGAGCTCTTCAAGTCAGCACTGGCCCACATCAAGATTTCTCAACCTCTACACTATTTACGTTTTGAATTGAATAATTATTTATTGTTTGGGGCTGTTAGGTGCACTGTGGGATGTTTAGCAGCATCCCTGGCCTCTGCCCTTAGGGACCATCGATCAGTAGTGACAGCCAAGAATGTCTCCAGATATCTTGTGCAGTACAATCAGCTCTGGTTGAGAACCATTGCCCTAAACTAAATATATCCTCTTCCCTTTCCAAGTGTGCCCTTTTTTTGTCACCTTAGTAAATGGTAGCAACGTGTACTAGAAACATACATCATCTTTGACTTCTCTGTCTTTTTTATGGCTGGGCCATGCAGCTTCCAGGATCTTAGTTCCCCAGCTAAGGATCGAACCCATGCTCCCTGCAGTAGAAGTGCAGAGCCCTAACCACTAGGCAAGTAGGGAATTCCCCTAGAGTTCTCTGTCTTAATCCTACCTTTTCTCCTCAGCTGCATCTAATTATCTCCAAGTCCTTTCAGTTTTCCTTTCCTCTTTTTTTTTTTGGTGCTGTAGGGCCCCGAGGGGGGGGAGGGGGGAGTTGCTGGGTTTTGTTCTTATTTATTTATTGGGTTCAGTTTTTCTTTCTAAAAAAAAAAAATCTTGACTCCTCCCTCTTCTTTCTATTTCCACCACCATTATCACTGTCATGGACACGACCACTCCAGTCCAGGCTTCCATCTTCTCTCAGACTGCTGCAATAGCTTCTAAATTGGCCTCCCTATTATTCCGGGTCTGTTTGTTACGCATGTGTGTGTTCTCAGTCGTTCCAGTTTTGTTTGACTCTTTGCGATCCTATGGACTATAGCCGGCCAGGCTCCTCTGTCCATGGGATTCTGCAGGTGAGAATACTGAAGTGGGTTGCCATGCCCTCCTCCGGGGGATCTTCCCCATCTGGGGATTGAAGCTGTGTCTCCTGCATTGCAGATTCTTTACCCACTGAGCCACCTGGGAAGCCCCTATATTGTTATGATTCTATAAATATTCATTCCTGATCTAAGTAGATGTATTAAGATTTTGTTTCCTTTATTGTACTGTTTTTTTCTTTCATTTTCTATTATGGAAAGTTACAAACATATTAAAATATAGAATGGTATAACAAACCACATATACCCATTACCAAGCTTCAACAACTATCAACACGTGGCCCAACTTGTTTTTGCTGTACTCTCACCCACTTTCCACTAACCCCTTTGGATTTGTTTGAGGCAAATTCTAGGCATTATATTATATAATATGCAAATACTGCAGCTTGAGTTCTAACAGAAAGGACTTAAATTTTTAAACATAATTTCATACTCTTGTCACACTTGAATATAAGCATTTATCCCTTAATATCACCAAATACCTAGTAAATGTTCAGATTTGGCACTATATTATCTCATAAAAAGGGCTTCCCTGGTGGCTCAGATGGTAAAGAGTCTGCCTGCAGTGCAGGAGACCTGGGTTTGATCCCTGGGTCGGGAAATCCCCTGGAGAAGGAAATGGCAACACACTCCAGTATTCTTGCGTAGAAAATCTCATGGATGGAGGAGCCTGGCAGGCTATAGTCTATGGGGTCACAAAGAGTTGGACATGACTGAGTGACTTCACTTTCTTTGTTATCTCAAAAAGCTTGATTGTTATAGTTGGTTTGGTCAAACCAAGATTCAAGCAAGGTATATACATTGCATTTGATTAACATGTCTCTTTAGCCTCTTAATTTATAAGTACTCTTCTCTATTAATTTCTTTGTCCCTGCAGTTTACTTTTTAAAGAAACTGGTTTGTTTTCCTGTGGAGATTCGCACTTTCTGGATTTTGCTGATTGAATCTCCTTGATATCATTGAGTGTTCTTCCTCTATCCTCTGTATTTACTATGAGCTGGTAGATGTAGAGTGTTTATCAGAATCACATTTGATTTTTGGCAAGAATGTTTTTATACATAATGTCTAATGGGCTGCCTTTTGGTGATGTTAAGATTGAACCGTTGATTCAGGTGTCATCAGTCTCATCCACTCATTGAAAAGTTCCCTGTTAGCTTTTCACCTAATGGTTTAGCTGTCTTTGGTGATCATTGCCTAGATCCATTATTTCAGAAAGGGGTTGCGGTGTAATGATATTCTAAATCTATCATTTATTAGTGAAAATCCTTATAGAAATAACTTTTCCCTACCAATCCTTTGATTACTCTAAAGTACTCTTACAAGAAAGGATAAATCCTTGTTTCTTTGTCCTTCCTCAAAAGATGATCAGTTAAATGTGTTTGTTTTGGTACCATTATGAATCATAAATTTTTTTAGCATACTTGATATATTTCAATCTACTACAGCTACTAGAGTTTTCTTGGTACTCAAAATATTCCGTTTGTGGCCAATTGAAACCTCTTTAGGTTGCTTATGAACCCTAGATGGCCCTGATAGTTCTAGAATGATATTTCTAGCACATCTAGTCCATTTTCTGTTTAGGAGCTGAAATCAGCCGTTTCTTCAAGGAATCCTTGTCTCGTTAATGGGAAATGGTAGGGTGCTAGGTGGGTGCTTATTCATACTAAGTTGGTCATATTTCAAAGCCTCTTAAGTGGACAGTGCTAGGAGATATTTTTTTAAAAAGAAAATATATCATGAATTTAAAGCGATATACCCAAATCAAATTACAGAGTTTTTTACTTAAATTCTTTGATTTTATATTTTTATCTTCTGTCTCTTACAGTAAAAACTTTAGTCCTGACAATATTAGCATAATTACAGTTGACCCTTGAACAAGGTCACTGTTAGGGGTGCCAACCCCAGTGCAGTTAAAAATCCACCTCTTATCTGTGATTATTCATCTGTGGATTCAACCAGCCATGCATCATATAGTCCTGTAGTACGGGTTTAGTGAAAAATATCCTCCTATAAGTGGACCTATGCAGTTCAAACCCGTATTGTTTAAGGGTCAGCTGTACCTATTTATTCTATACAAGTCTTTGTGTACAATTTCAGAATGATCGTACTAATATTACTAACAAATGGTTACTGAAAAGGGTTTGAGATCTCTGTCCAGTTCTTTTTGTCAAATTATTGTGACTGTGAAGGAATTCATCTCTTTGTAGTTATATCACCAACTTGACACTTGATACATGGGTGTTTTTTTTTTTTTACTTTTTCCCTTTGATTGAATTCTTAAAATAATTTTATAAGATTTTTACATGGTTTCAAAGTCAAATCTACAAAATGAAGGTATATTTAGAGAGTTCTAGCTTTTACCCCTGCCCTGTCTACCCAGTTCCCTTCCTTCGTCTGAGAGTGACATTATTATTCACTTTTATTTATTTGTGAAAAATGGAAACATATTTGTATCTCTCCCTTTCTTAGTTAGCTAAAAGGTAGCTTAATGTGAACATGGTTCTGTATCTTTTTAAAAAATTAATTAATTTATTTTAATTGGAGGCTAATTACTTGACAATATTGTAGTGGTTCTTGCCATACATTGACATGAATCAGCCATGGATGTACATGTGTCCCCCATCCTGAACCCCCCTCCCATCCCACTCCTTCCTCATCCCACCCTTCAAGGTTTTCCCAGTGCACTGGCTTTGAGTGCCCTGTTTAGAATATTACTCTGATGTGTATTCAAAACAAAATAATCCATTTCTTAGCCATATCCTGTCTCAANTGTCCCCCATCCTGAACCCCCCTCCCACCTCCCTCCCCATCCCATCCCTCAGGGTCATCCCAGTGCACCAGCCCTGAGCACCTTGTCTAATGCATTGAACCTGGACTGGAGATCTATTTCAAATATGATAATATACATGTTTCAATGCTATTCTCTCAAATCATTCCACCCTGGCCTTCTCCCACAGAGTCCAAAAATCTGTTCTTTATATCTGTGTCTCTTTTGCTGTCTCACATATAGGGTCATTGTTACCATCTTCCTAAATTCCATATATATGCATTAATATACTGTACTGGTGTTTTTCTTCCTGACTTACTTCACGCTGTATAATAGGCTCCAGTTTCATCCACCTCATTAGAACTGATTCAAATGTGTTCTTTTTAATAGCTGATTCCATTGTGTAATATTGTAATATTCTATTGTGTATATGTACCACAGCTTTCTTATTCATTCCTCTGCTGATGGACATCTAGGTTGCTTCCATATCCTAGCTATTATAAACAGTGCTGTGATGAACATTGGGGTACACGTGTCTCTTTCAATTCTGGTTTGCTCAGTGTGTATGCCCAGTTTTTTTTTTTTTCATTTAGTAATGTACTTCCTTTAAAAAAAATAGCTGCTTAGTTTTATGTAATGTGATGAATTTTAAAACTTTTGGTTTCACTGGCTTGATTAATTACATCATTTTCTCATTGGCTTAGTTTTCTATGAACCTATTGCTTTTTGTTTCTTCTGAGTGCTCTAAGAGCTCTGTTGAACATTCATCAATATTATCCATATGGTCAAAAACTTGAGCTTAGTTTTTTTCCCTGAAGAGCTTTTTTTCTGGAGAATCCATGCTAGGCTCCTGAGGGCTTCTGCTTGACTGTTACCTTGGGACTCCTTTTGCTGTTCTCCTCCTGTCCTTCCCCCTGTTTCTTAGATCCTCTGTCTTTTTCTGGTTTAAATCCTCATTTGGCTGGAATACAACCGCCATTAGCTTCCTGAGGAAGGATGCCCAGGAATAAGAGTCTTTGCATGTCTATAATGTCTTCATTCTTTCTTGACATGTGATTGAGAGTTTTTCTAGATTTCAAATTCTAGATTTGAATCATTTTCCTTTGTAAATTTGAAGACATGGTCTCATTGTCATCTGACTGCTTGTGTGGTGTAAATCTAAGTGCTACTTGAAGTTCTATTTCTTTGTAGATAATCTCTCCCCTCTTTTTCTGTCTAGAAGCTTTTAGGAAATCTCTTTATCCCTGAAACTTCATGACCATGTGGCTCTTCTTTCACTCATGGTGGTGAGCACTTTGTAGCCTTTGTTAACCTGGAAGCTAGTACTTTCAGATGTAGGGAATTTTCCTGTGTTATTTTTTAAAATATTTTTTATTTTTATTTTTTGTCTGTGCCACTCAGCTCATGATATCTTAATTCCCTGACCAGGGGTTGAACCCTGGCCTCTGCAGTGAAACCGCCAAGTCCTAACCACTGGACTGCCAAGGAATTCCCTATTTTTATTTTATTTTTTGAAGTGTAGTTGATTTACAATGTTGTATTCATTTCAGGTATATATACAGCAAACTGATTGAGTTATACATATGTATTCTTTATCAGGTTATTTTCCTTTATAGGTTATTATGAGATATTGAATATAGCTCCTTGTACTATATAGCAGATCCCTGTTGCTTATCTATTTTCTATACAGTAGTGTGTATAAGTTAATTCCAAACTCCTAATTTATCACTCCCCCAATCCTTCGCCTTAGATAAGTTTGTTTTTCTATTTGTGAGTCCTTTATTTTGTAAATAAGTTAGTTTGTATCATTTCTTTGAGATTCTGCATATAAATGATAGCATATGATATTTATCTTTTTTCTGTCTGACTTAATATGATAATCTCTAAGCTTATTCTGGAATGTGAAGTCAAATGGGCCTTAGGAAGCATCACTAAGAACAAAGCTAGTGGAGGTGATGGAATTCCAGTGGAACTATTTCAAATCCTAAAAGATGATGCTGTGAAAGTGCTGCACTCAATATGCCAGCAAATTGGGAAAACTCAGCAATGGCCNGGTGGGGGTCGGGATTGGGAGTTCATGTACACTCGTGGCTGATTCATGCCAATGTATAGCAAAACGAATACAGTATTGTAAAGCAAAACAAACTAAAAAATAAAATTTAATTAAAAAAAAAATATTGACTTGATACAGTTTTTTATCAAAATAGTAGGTCTCTCCATTTATCTATGTTTACTGTAAATACTTTAATAAATTTGTATAATAAAAGTAAAAAAAAAAAAAGAATGCTCAAACTACTGCACAATTGTACTCATCTCACACGCTAGTAAAGTAATGCTCAAAATTCTCTAAACCAGGCTTCAGCAATATGTGAACCATGAACTTCCAGATGTTCAAGCTGGTTTTAGAAAAGGCAGAGGAACCAGAGATCAAATTGCCAACATCTGCTAGATCATTGAAAAAGCAAGAAAGTTCCAGAAAAACATCTATTTCTGCTTTATTGACTATGCCAAAGCCTTTGACTGTGTGGATCACAATAAACTGTGGAAAATTCTGAAAGAGATGGGAATACCTGACCAGCTTCTTGAGAAACCTATATCCAGGTCAGGAAGCAACAGTCAGAACTGGACATGGAACAACAGACTGGTTTCAAATAAGAAAAGAAGTATGTCAAGGCTGTATATTGTCACCCTGCTTATTTAACTACTATGAAGAGTACATCATGAGAAATGCTGGGCTGGAAGAAGCACAAGCTGGAATGAAGATTGCTGGGGGAAATATCAATAACCGCTAACATGCAGATGACACCACCCTTATGGCAGAAAGTGAAGGGGAACTAAAAAGCCTCTTGATGAAAGTGAAAGAGGAGAGTGAAAAAGTTGGCTTAAACCTCAACATTCAGAAACTGAAGATCATGGCATCTGGTCCCATCACTTCATGGGAAATAGATGGGGAAACAGTGGAAACAGTGTCAGACTTTATTTTGGGGGGCTCCAAAATCACTGCAGATGGTGATTGCAGCCATGAAGTTAAAGACGCTTAATCCTTGGAAAGAAAGTTATGACCAACCTAGATAGTATATTGAGAAGTAGAGATATTACTTTGCCAACTAAGGTCTGTCTAGTCAAGGCTATGGTTTTCCCAGTGGTCATGTGTGGATGTGAGAGTTGGACTATGAAGCAAGCTGAGCACCGAAGAATTGATGCTTTTGAACTGTGGTATTGGAGAAGACTCTTGAGAGTCCCTTGGACTGAAAGGAGATCCAACCAGTCCATCCTAAAGGAGATCAGTCCTGGGCATTCATTGGAAGGAATGATGCTGAAGCTGAACCTCCAATACTTTGGCCACCTCATGCAAAGAGTTGACTCATTGGAATAGACCCTGATGCTGGGAGGGATTGGGGCAGGAGGAGAAGGGGACGACAGAGGATGAGATGGTTGGATGGGATCACCGACTTGATAGAAATGAGTATGAGTGAACTCTGGGAGTTGGTGATGGACAGGGAGGCCTGGCGTGCTGTGATTCATGGGGTTGCAAAGAGTCAGACATGACTGAGCAACTGAACTGAACTGACTGAAAATAAATTTTAGATTTTTACATTATGACCAGGGTTCCAGGATCAATATTGTATCCTGGTACACTTTTTAAGAGTTTCGGTTGGATATTTACCTAGAAGTGGAATTGCTAGGTGTCAGGGTATGTAAATGTAAATGTTCCCAAGACAATGCCAAATTCTTGTGATCTGGAGGATAGCATTAAAGAAATAGTACAGATAAGAATAGAATGGGAAAGACTAGTGATCTCTTCAAGAAAATCGGAGATGCCAAGGAAATATTTCATGTAAGGATGAGCATGATAATGGACAGAAATATTAAGGACTTAATGGAAGCAAAAGAAATTAAGAAGAGTTAGCAAGAATACACAGAACTATACAAAAAGTCTTAATTACCTGGATAAGTACGATGGTGTGCTGATTCACCTAGAACCAGACATCCTGGAATGTGAAGTCAAATGAGCATTAGGAAGCTTTACTACAAACAAAGATAATAGAAATGATGGAATTCCAACTGAGTTATTTCAGATTCTAAAAGATGTTGCTATTAGAGTGCTTCACTCAATATGCCAGCAAATTTGGAAAACTCAGCAGTGGCCAGAGGACTGAAAAAGGTCAGTTTTCATTCCAATCCCAAAGAAGGGCAGGCAGTGCCAAAGAATGTTTAAACTACTGTACAATCGCACTCATTTCACATGCAAGCAAGGTTATGCTTAAAATCTTTCAAACTAGGCTTCAGCAGTGTGTGAGCTGAGAACTTCCAGATGTATAAGCTGGATTTAGAAAAGGCAGAAGAACTAGAGATCAAATTGCCAACATTTACTGGATCATGAAGAAAGCAAAGGAATTCCAGAAAAACATCTGATTCCAGTTCATTGGCTACAAGATAACCTTTAACCTTGTGGATCACAAAAAAAATTGTGGAAAATTCTTAAAGAAATGGGAGTACCAGACCACCTTATCTGTCTCCTGAGAAACCTGTATGCAAGTGAAGAAGTAACAGAACTGGACATGGAAAAATGGACTGGTTCCAAATTGGGAAAGGAGTACATCAAGGTTGTATATTTCACCCTGTTTATTTAACTTATGTACAGAGTATATTATGTGAGGTATTGAGCTAGATAAATCACAAGCTGGAATCAAGATTTCCTGAAGAAATATCAACACCTCAGATATGCAGATGATGGCAGAAAGTAAAGAAGATCTAAAGAGCCTCTTGATGAAGGTGAAAGAGAAGAGTGAAAAAACTGACTTAAAACTTAACATTCAAAAAAGTAAGATCATTGTATCTGGTCCCATTACTTCATGGCAAATAGATGGGAGAAAGGTGGAATCAGTAACAGATTTTATTTTCTTGGGCTCCAAAATCACTGCAGACAGTGACTGCAGCCATGAAATTAAAAGACTCTCCTTGGAAGAAAAGTTATGATGAACCTAGAATGTATTAAAAAGCAGAGACATCACTTTTCTGACAAAGGTTTGTGGAGTTAAATCTATGGTTTTTTCCTAACAGTTATCTACAGATGTGAGAGTTGGACCAGAAAGAAGACTGAGTGTGGTAGATTTGATGCTTTTGAATTGTGGTGCTGGAGAAGACACTAGAGAATCCCTTGCACTGCAAGGAGATCAAATCAGTCACTTCTAAAGGAAATATTCATTGGAGTATTCATTCAACCAATGAGTATTCATTGGAAAGTCTGTTGCTGAAGCTAAAGCTCCAATACTTTGGCCACCTGATGTAAAGCGCCAACTCATTGGAAAAGACCCTAATGCAGGGAAAGATTGATGGCAGAAGAAGAAGAGGGCAACAGAGGGTGAGATATTTAAATAACATCACAGATTCAATGGATAGAAATTCATACACACTCCAGGAGATAGTGGACAGAGGACCCTATCCTCTGTTCATGGGGTCACTAAGACTTCGACATGACTTAGCAGTTAAACAACAATAACAGATAAGAATAACCAACCAAGTTATTCACCTCCCCAGATTTGTTCAACCAAGGTTTTTCCTCCATGCTGCTAATGACCAAATGAGGAAGATGACCTAGTACCAACTGTATTCTTGGGGTTTATCTTCACTGGAGTAGGCTTAATGAGTTCCACCGCCACCTTCATGCTGGCAGCCATGTTGTCTTGGCACTCTATCTGTTCATAGAGCAAGGCCCATGTGGTTGCAGTTCTAGATGTTTACATTTGAGGAATAATCCAACAGAGCCTGGCCTCACATGTTGCATCATGCAACTCTTGCCTCCTCCACCCAGGGCTTCTCTGTCATTGCTGAGGTACAAGCAACAAGCAACAATGTGACCTGCTTGGTGCCCACACACTCACACTGGCTCACCTACTCCAGCCCATGAAGCTGCAGGCTACAGGTGGGCCAGCATGGAGGGCTGTGGGCTTGTGTACCACCCACCTCCTTAGTGACTCATTCTATATCCTGTGACTCACTCTGCTGATGTATCTGCTGCTACTGTCCTGGAACCTGTTTCCCCAGAAGCCACTAGAGTTTAGATGACACAACCTGAAGTATGACAGAATGGGGCACATTTTCACTAATGGCAGGGGAGGGAAACTGAGAAACCAAATAGTTTAGTTGAAAAGCTATTGCCAGCCAAAAAACACATCTATGTACGTTTACTTCCTTTTCTGTATAAAATCCCATTTTCTCACTCTTGGTTCTGAGATGGCTTTCCTCATGAAGTAAAAAGCATTATTAGCATATAAATTCTTATCTCAGGGAAGCCAGTCAGCATTCTAGACTAGTGAAACCATATAAGAGAAAGTACTGACACAGGGGTCAGTACCACATTTGTAGGGAAGAAAGAAACAGCCCAGTTGCAGCAAAACTTATCCCTCTCTTCTAATTCACAGATTGCTTGGCCACCCAAATAGCTCTCTATATTCTTCCCCATGACTCCCTTGATAAGTCTAACAACCAAATCATCCCTTGATAAACTGATTACACCAGTCCCTCTCTACTCCTTCAGAGGACCTTGCATTTTTCTATTTCACTTTTCACAACTTCATCAATTCCAACCAAGATCATTATTGTCATGAGCCACACACATTTTTTAAAAATTGTGGTAAGAGTCATATAATAAAATTAGCATTTTAAAGTGAACTATTCAGTACATTCACAGTATTTTGCAACCACCACCTCTATTTAGTTCCAGAACATTTTCATCACCCAAAAAGTAGATCTCATACTCATTAAGCATTCCCTGGTGACATACTTTTTAGTTAATACCTTTTTTTCTGTATCCTCAGTACTCATCTAATAAATTCAGGAAAACATATATCTCTCTATCTACTCTCAAATCCTTGTTTGATGAGTAAAACAATGTAAATCATTGCTATTAAATTTAATTTAATATAATCTTTTAGTGATATGAAGTTATTAAGCAAGATACCAAGTAAGATAGAAATCTTCTAAACCAACCAGAGAGCAGGACTCAATTAAAATGTACATTTATTTTTGAAGCACCCACAATATGTAAAGTTGAAGAGGGATAGTTTAAATTCACATTTATTGAGTAATTCCATCTGCTACTCACAATGCAACTTACTACCTTTTATTCATTCAGTTCTTACACTAAGTCTATACAGCTAGAATTGTATTTTCTTGTTTGGAGGTGAGAAAACTAAGGCTTAAAGAGGTTAGATGAGAAATTCAGATGACCAGAACTCATATTTGCAAAGACAAATCCTAAGACCTTTCTACTAAACCATCCTATCTCAAAACTTAAAATTTTGGGAACATTTAATAATTATCGTTGGCTATCTAGCACTGTGTGCATGTTAAGTTGCTTCAGTTATGTTAGACTCTGCAACCCTGGACTCTAGCCTGCCAGGCTTCTCTGTCTATGGGATTCTTCAGGCAAGAATACTGGAGTAGGTTGCCATGCCCTCCTCCAGGAAATCCTCCCAAACCAGGGATTGAACCCGTGTCTCCTTTGTCTCCTGCATTGGCAGGTGGGTCCTTTACTAGTAGTCCCACCTGGAAAGCCCATATATAGTAGTAGTAAACCTTAGTTAATTCTATAATATGACAGCTATCTAGCACTACATAACAAATCACTCCACAATTCAATGGATTAAGGCAAAAATCATTTATTTGATCACAACTGTATTATAAGCAATTTAGGCTAGATTCAGCTGGGAAGCTCTGCTCATCTCACTAGGGATTCCTAATGCAGTTGTAGTCATTTGATGGTTAACTAGGATTGCATGATCTAAGATCGTCTCACTCACATGTCTGGTAGTTGGTGTGACTGTTATCTAGGGTACCTGAGTTTTCCTTCACATAGTCTCTCATTCTTTAGAAAGGTAGATGACTCCTTCATGTAATGACAGGTGCATTCTAACACCAAAGCAAAATGACAAGGGATTTGAATGCCTACATGCAGAAATCACAGTGTCTCTCCTGCCACATGACAGTGATCAAAGAAATTGTAAGGCCAGTCTAGACACAAAGGGTGGGGAAACAGATCCCACCTCTCATGGGAAGAATGTCATCACACTGCAAAGGAGTGTGGATTTTGGAAACTGCGTTCCATTAATTACTGCAAAAAGTTATCACACGTTATCTGAAGTTAATTCTTGCCAACTGATTGCTTTTCTGTTTTTGCAAAGTCCTAGCACATGGGCCTCTTCCAGTGTTTTTTTGGAGAGCAGGAATCAGGTCATTATTCACAGTCACTGTTCTGGTGCCTTCATGGGTGGATCAGGTAGGGATTCTGAATACTGTTTCCACTTGTGTGGGTTGCACACCACCTATAGTCATCAGCACACAAGGCTTGATCACAGCCCATATTTCAAGTGATTTTGGGATCCAACCAAAACACTCCAGTTCTAAATGAGTTTAGAGTGGAAACAGATGAACATTAAAAAAAAAGACTTTTTCTGCAAGAATATGTCTAGAAATAAACTCTGGAAATAAGTGATGTGGGAGCAAAACTCACATATGTTTCTAACTATTAGAAGTGCAGGAACTACAATGTGATAGTCATTCCACTGATCACCATCCTCCCCTGGGTGACTTGTTCCTTCCTCTTATATCAATTCAGTAAGTATGGTCAATGGCTGTGATGTGGCTAGCTCCGTGTCCTTCAGGTATCTCTTTCTCCAATATCTCTGAGTATATTCCAGGGGATAGCCATCTTTCCTCTGTGCCAACCCCCTATATTACTCATGCATTTTCCTATGGCGGCAATGACAGCATACCTCGCAAACTTCTAACTACAGAGAAGCATAACTGATCTAGGAACCTGACTCCTGCAGTCTAAAATCCATATCTGCACTTTCTCCAAAGCTACACTTATCAGAGGTTGCTCCTGATCAAAAAGCTAATGATTGAAGACTAAGGCAGACCCATTCTTGGGACTCGTCTCCTCCAGAATGTGACTTTGGCTCACAGACTCCCCAGTGACGTTGCTGAACCTTTCATCCAACCATCCCTCCCTCCTTTGATTGCTGTTAGACTCATAAACTGAAAGGTCTCCAGTGCTCTGTGGTTCTTTCCTCATTTTTTCTCACAGGTATTTTGCCTAAGAAAATTTTTACATTTTTCAATCCTGTCTTTGCATCTGCTTATCAGGAGACTGGAACTAACACATTGCTCTGCCACTAGACTGTGAGTTCTTTAAGGATTTAGGATACATTATATACATCTCTACGTTCTCACTTTTAGTACATTCCCTGATATATAGTTAATGTTCATAAGAGCCTTCTAAGTGAGCAAATTCCAGAACTACTTTTTCATTACATTTAAAAAATAACAACTAATCTTAACTGACATCCTATGGGCCAGATACTGGGCTAATTGCTATATGAGAATTACTATATTTAATCCTCATAACAACCTTTATTGTCTTTAACTTAGACATGAGGAAACTGAAGTACTGAAGACAGAGTAAGTAATGTGTCAAAAATCACATAACTAGCAAATAATAAAACTGGGACCTGAACTCAAGATGTCAGATTCTAGAGAAAACATCTTAGTCTAAAATATATTTATTCCAGATACAATAATAGAGGATGAAAAAAAATATAGAGAGATGAAAAATAAATATTTCCAAATTTCCAGATCTAGATTAGAAGAGACAGATGCTGTTCATTCATTAATACATTGTATACCAACCATCTTCCAGGAACCACATTAAGCACTGAGAATTAGATTGGGAAGAAAGGCACTGATCCTGCCTTCAAGAAAATGACAGTTTAGGAGGGAGACAGATAAGCAGACTCGCAATGCCCTTCAATGTGGTAAATTCTAGGCAAGAGAAAGTATGGGATGAGAGTCAGATGTGTGCCTTGTGAACACTGACAGTGGTAGAGGGAGCAGGGCATGTGGCAAGGAAGGCCTCCTTGAGATGATTATGATGGAGCAGAAAACTTATGGTCCAGTAAAGGTCTATAGGAAAAGGGAGGGTGATTGATGAGTTAAAGGCAGGAATATCTGAGAATCTGGTAATTTGACTGTGACTTACTGATGGGTAGAATTTTAATAAAGGAGATGGTGGGAAAGGACACTGTGATCAGAGACAAGCAAAATATATGAAAGTGTGGAAGTAGGTCCTTATACTCGGTATTTCCTGAATAACAATTGGGGGTGAAGCACAAGGTCCAGGGAAGAAGTTAATAGAAGGTAATATCTGAAAAAAACATACAAGTTCACTGTTGAGGGTTTGAAAATCAGTGTGACCAAGTTGGATGTTATTACTGTAGCATCAAGGGACTATGGAGTTTAAGTAGGATAGAAGCATCACCAGATTTAAGTAGATTAGTTTGACATGTTGCCCCAAGGTCCTATAAAGGTGGAAGAGCAAAAATCAATCTTAAGACAGAAAGGTAAGGGAAAACAACCTTACATTCAATACCTTTTATGTCCATAGTATAAGGCTGGTGTGTGTGTGTGTTTTTTTTTTTTTTCATATCTGTATATTTCACCCAAAAACAACAGTTTGAAGTAGATATCAATGCCTTTATTTTACTGGTCAGAAGATAGCTCACAGAAGTTAACTTGCTTCCTCCAAACCACAGTAAGGTAGAAAGTGGTAACGGTAAAAGTTGAACCCAGGTCTGACTCCTGAGTCTGTACTCTATACCCACACTAAGTTGTCTTTAAGCTCAAGAAGAACTTTGCAATTTTGTATTTTTTCTATTAGTCATTAAGCCAATCAACAAATATTAATTATCTCTTAGTATTTTCCTGGCTCTGTTCTATTTGCTAGAAATATAATGAACAATACATGCAAATCACTACTTTGACACTTACATTGTCAGATACGAATGATGTTACATTAGAAAAAAGAGAGCGATTATATAGTAAGGGGTCATGAGTGTTATAAAGAATCATTAAACAAGGCTAAAGGATAAATATTTTAGTGTTATCATTTTATTTTGTGCAGTTAGGAAATGTAGCATTTGAATAGAGATTTTTAAGAAATGGTGGAGAATGTGGATTTCTTAGAGAAAGTTTCTAGGCAGAGGAAACAGAGTAAAAGTGCCCTTGGCAGGACCTTACTTGACATGTTCATGGAATAGCAAGGAAGCCAGTGAAGCAAAGCAGGTGGGATAGAGAATGGTAAGAGATGAAGTCAGTGAGTCACAGGGTGGTGGAACATGTATGGCTTTATAGGCCCAAATCAAGACTAGAATTTTACTGAGATAGACAGTCATTAGAACATTTGAACAGTATGAAGAGTAACAGTATGAGGATTCCTATCTAATTGTCTCCTATCTGGTGTCTGTGCTGCTATTCTTGTTCATATTCTATTCCTCAAACAGCAAATCAAATCTAGTTACTCCTCTGCTTTCTTGGACTCTTAAAGAAGAAAACAATAAGGCAGGAAATAATGATTCAAGGCAGGTGATAGCATTGAAAAGATATTAGAGTTAATGGTTTCGGTTTCTAATGGGGAATCACAGAATTGTAAAAGTAGGGGTATAAGTGAATGAACTGAAAAGATAAGAGGTGATGCAGGCATTTTTCACATTTTATTGCCTCTGAAGAAGGAAATGTAATTGCAACTTAGATTCAATAAAATATGGAGTAATTATAAAGTCTAAGGTATGACAATGAATAGAGTTTGTGAGGAGAGAGAAAACAAAAGAACAGAGATGCCAAGGCATTAGAATACTGACTGTCAAAATCACCAAGAATGACAAGAGGGGTGAGGACAAGGACAGTGGAATACAGATGTATCTCTACGATGCTTCCAGCTCTCACATGCTATGGTTCTATTACTAAAACCAGTGTAGAAAAAACAAACAAACAAACAACAACAAGAAAACCTTACTTGACAGGCTTGTTGTTTACAGTGAGGTTAAAAGATGTCTATCAACAGAATAAAGTCTATATGGAATCATACACGCTGTGCTGAAAAGTCAGTGGGCTGTGCTGAGCTCCAAATCAGGATTACTCATAGATCTGTTAAGATACCAATTAAGTGACTACATGAGAAGTTTTCTGAGCATGAGGAGTGCAAGAAAGATAAAATGAATGTATGGCAAAACCAATAAAATATTGTAAAGTAATTAACCTCCAATTAAAATAAATAAATTTATATTTTTTAAAAAAGATAAAATGAGTAGATGGCCACCTGAATAGACGGCATAGTGATGAGGGACAAAACATGGAATATGTGCACAGGTTTATTCCTAAACCGTTTGGACAAGGGTCATTAACTCTTCTTGATCAGAAGTTTCTTTCTGCCTGTACAATTATGTACGTAATTACTCTAGGAGGACACAGTGTTATTAAGGGGAAAATAAGACCGCAGACTTGGTTTTCCACACTTTCTATGTACATCAGTTCAGTTCAGTTCAGTCGTTCAGTCGTGTTCAACTCTTTGCAACCCCATGAATCGCAGCATGCCAGGCCTCCCTGTCCATCACCAACTCCCGGAGTTCACTCAGACTCACATCCATTGAGTCAGTGATGCCATCCAGCCATCTCATCCTCGGTCGTCCCCTTCTCCTCCTGCCCCCAATCCCTCCCAGCATCAGGGTCTTTTCCAATGAGTCAACTCTTCACATGAGGTGGCCAAAGTACTGGAGTTTCAGCTTTAGCATCATTCATTCCAAAGAACACCCAGGACTGATCTCCTTCAGAATGGACTGGTTGGATCTCCTTGCAGTCCAAGGGACTCTCAAGAGCCTTCTCCAACACCACAGTTCAAAAGCATCAATTCTTCGGCACTCAGCTTTCTTCACGGACCAACTCTGACATCCATACAGACCACTGGAAAAACCATAGCCTTGACTAGATGGACATTTATCTCATGAATGTTTGGTGGTGATAATGAAGGGAATGATAAATAGCCATAGTTTCCAAACTTGGAAACTATATATCTTATTGACCAATTATCAGTAATCAGGTATTTGTTGAGCACCAACTGCATACAGAGCATTAGAATGAGTCTCAAATTGTATTGAGGTAGGTAAAAGAAGTGGAATCTCCAAAAATTAACTTAGTAAGTGTTCCAGCCATATGAATATATTTTCATACATATGCACACAAATATACATACATCCAGAAAATATGAATATACACATTTACCATACACATCACATTCCACAAAGGCAAAGGCACATGTAAAACACTCTAGCCCCATTACTATAGCTATCTTGTGAAGGAACAACCCCTCAAGTGATGATAAACTAGCAAATAATTCCTCTTGCTTCCACAATCACCAGAACAAACTTCAAATAATGATTTGGCTCCCCATGTGGCTTGATGATACAAGATAATGCAGAGATGATAGAGCATGTGACCTTGCGTAATCTGCTTTTAGTGAGAATCATTTCTCAAGATATATTAATAAATTATTGCATTGATTCCTCCTTTAATTGCATATACAAAATTTTAGTTAATATAAGTCTATATTTCAGGGCCTGACCACTCTTGGGTACTATCTAAAAAGATTCTCTTAACCTTCCAGAGACGTCTTTCTCTTTTATACATTCATCACACATACACACATACATGCACATTCAGGCTAATGTTCCATAATACATGTAGAGAAATTTGGAATGGGGCTACAAGAACACAAAGATGTTATCATGACTTGCTCCCTATTCAATTCAATAACAAAAGAAAAGGATGATTGAGAGTTAGAGAATTGCCCTGGTCCTAGGCCAGGAAAGAGTAACAAGTGACAACTCCTTGACAAAACTCCAACCTGTCTTTCAAGGGTGACACCTATGCAAACAACCTGGCTTCAAGGTCCTATTTAGACTCTATCTTGTGGAGATCACAGGTGGAGCAGAAATAATGCTGGGATACCCAAATGCCTGAATTCTAATCCTGACTCTAACACTGAACTTGATTAATCCTTAGTCAGGTCTTTTTGCTTCATAATCTAGTATAGACTACATATACACATAATGTCTCTAAAGTGTGATATGATGGAATAATCTCTTCAGCGTGAATACAGATGAATGCTTGACTAGCTCTGTCTAATATTGGTCAGCCAGATTGAAATGGTTTCATTACCATCTAATCATTCTTGTGTGCTCTTTTAAACAATCAGTTCATAATCCTGCTCACTAAGAAACAATGTAGAATGTGAATAACTCTATCCGTTATGAAAACACTTTCATAGCCATATGTTCAGTGATCCACCACAAACCAATGAGGTTGACAGGACCGATATTTTTATCAGATGATAGAAGTTTTGCTTATTTTACAGATGAGGAAACTGAGGCTCATAACAACAAATCAACTTAGACTGAAACAGCAACCCCAATTCTCAAATGGTTAGTTTCCTCTGATTGCCTATGGTGTCTAGCATGATGCTCTGCACTTGGAGGAACTGAGTCTCATGCTGTCTGCCTGCTCTGCTCATTTAGAGAGGTTTGTTTATTTCGTGTGACCCTTGAAGGGGCCATCTTCTTACTGAAGGGTGGGGAGTGAATAGCAGCTGCTGCTCAGAGATATAGCTTGAGATTTGACAGGAAAATTCAGGTATCACTGAGATGATGGGAACTCAGGAAACAAGACAGGAATTAATGTCAACTGGTAACCAGTTTTCCTGAAACAATAAATATCTTTTCCAGAAGTCTGGCCCCAGAGCAGGCTTGCACTGGGTTTCACATGGAGAACCTCAAACTGAACATGACAGTTAGAAGGCTGTGATACACAATAATTATAAATGAAATTATGATATGTCTGAGGCCAAATGACAGAGTCTAAAAAAGTTAGTGCATTTAGCAGGGCGGAGTAAGGAAAGCAAAGGATTTGAAGGCAGATGCATTTGAATGGAAATCTTGATCTTTGGTGCTTCGATGGTAAAGAATCTGCAGGCAATGCAGGAGACTTAGGTTTGATCCCTGGGTTGGGAAGATTCCCTGGAGAAGGAAATGACAATACACTCCAGTATTCTTGCCTGGAGAATTCCAGGGACAAAGGATCCTGGTGGGCTATAGTTCACGGGGTCACAAAGAATCTGACATGACTAAGCAACTAACACTTTCATTTTTTTCCTGATCCTGTCATTTGCTAGCTCCATGACCTTGGGAAAGTCACTTCATACCATTGAACCTTAATTTCCTCATCAATATAACATAGTCTTATAAATACTAGAAGTAATATTCTCTGTAAAAAATCAAAGTGTGGCAGAAATATGAAGTACAATATATTTTTTTTAATTTGATTTGCATTAATGGTACCTAGAGGACTTCCCTGGTGGCTCAGACAGTAAAGAATCTGCCTGCAATGCAGGAGACCTGGGTTTAATCCCTGGGTTGGGAAGATCCCCTGGAAGAAGGCATGGCAACCCACTCCAGTATTCTTGCCTGGAGAATCCCCATAGTCAGAGGAACCTGGCTGGCTACAGTCCATGGGATCGCAGAGTTGGACAGGACTGAGTGATTAAGCACAGCACAAAGGTACCTAGAACTAATAAGGTGGCTCATTTGGTAAAGATCCACCTGCAATGAAGGAGACCCAGGTTCATTTCCTTGCATCCAGATCTCCTGGAGAAGGAAACGGCAACCCAGTCCAGTATTTTTGCCTGGAGAATTCCATGGACAGAGAAGCCTGGCAGGCTGCAGTCCATGCTGTTGTAAAGAGTCAGACACAACTGACCAACTAAACCAGAACCAGAATGGTAGCTAGCACCAATATGGTACCCTACATATTTCTTAGGCCTAATTCTACCAGTCATTTCCAGTGAAAAGTCCTCTTTGATCCTGCATGTAGAATTTATGTCTTCCTCCTTTGGGTTCCTACAGCCCCACGTGCAGAATTCTGATCTTTACTTACCACTCCCTATGGTAAATATGGCAACTCTGTGTCTGTTTATCCACTATTATGGATTCTCTGTGTTAGGCAGAAGAGTTTGGAGGTAGACACAATCTGGATAAAAGAGCTCAGTGAGGAGGCTATTGCAGTAGCACTGTGAGAAATAATATTAACTTGAACTGTAGGGTGGTAATGGAGACAGTGAAAAAATAGACATATTCAAGCATATTCAAGAGATATTTAAGAAGGTAAAATCAACAGATCATGGGGATGAATCATATATGGGGTTAAATAAATGAATAGATTAGACATGCCTATTTTTGTCTCCCTGACTGGAACTGACTTCCTTTAAAACAGTAGCCCTATTTAATTTGTTTTAATATTGCCTGTGCCTTATATTGGGCCTGGAACATAGCATGTGCTCGGTGAAAGTTTGCTGTAAAAATGAACAAACCATTGCCCAGCAGGCAGAGAACAGGAAGAGCAATATCCAGAGATAAATGCCAGCAGGTAATGGCCATCAGGTCTCTAGGTCCTGGGATGGGTTTATGGAAAGGACTGGCAGGAATAAGTCAGTACTAGATAGGTCAACAAGGGAAGAGCTAAGGCATAGAGAAACAGTCGGACTTGGGGGATAAGGTGGTATCTCTCTCTCAGGAAAAGGACAGATGACGCAGTTATGAGTTATGATGAAGCCAGTGAAGCAGCTAGGAGGTCAGGTTCCGAGACAGGCTGCATGTGTTCCCACCCTGACTCTGCCTCTGCTAGCTGTGTGATCTTCTTTGGGCAACTACTTAACACTTAAAAATCTTAGTTTCCTCGTATGTAATTGAAGACAATAATGGTACTGCTCTCATAGGGTTGTCATGAGGATTAAATGATACAGTGAACTTATCTGTGACTAGCAAAATATCTTTACCCTCCTCTCCCCAATTATCTATCAACCAATAGATAAGATCCAGACAAGAAGGAAAAGAAAAACAATAAGAAAAACTGTCATTTATTTAATACCAACTATAAAGAATGATTTGTTCAGCAACCATTTTAAAGATGGGAAGACTGAGGCTCAGAGAGGTTAAAAGCTTGCAGGTAGGACTTAGCAGCAGCAGCAGGAGGTAGAAAATTCAAAATCAGGTCTGTCTGCACTTCAAGGCTCATACCCTGCTGTTAAATTTAGTGAACTATTTAAATTAAGGCTCCTTTTGGTCCTGGACAAACAATGGCCTTGGTATATTCAGTGCTGAAGGTACTGATCCAAACTATCAGGGTCAGATTTTCCAGGTGAAGATACCGAGGCCTAGAATGTGGAACAGTATTAAGGAGCCAGAGAGAAGCTGGCACCCTGCACAGAGGCACCCTACACCCACACACTCAGTGAACCAATAGCAGCATAAGCCACATCCATGGGACATGCACTCCATAATTCATTCTGGAAAATGGATAATTATAGGAGGTTGTCAGATTCAATAGGCAAATGCTGGGGAAATAAAAACAACAAATTATGTGAGAGCTGATATTTGTTCAGGCAGACATCTGTCTTCTGTTAGAGGATTTAGGGATGTTTTTCAACACAAGGTTTTAAATATGGCTTGGAAAAACCTCTCCTCAGCGTGGTCTGCAGGAGAGAGCCAAATTCCTGCTTTCTGTGGGTCTTCTCACACTCACAGAGGACTGGTTCCCACAGCTCCTGGCAGGGAGGAGAGCAAGAGGCACATTGAGGCCAATAGCCCCTCTACCAGACAAACCAAGCTCTCAGAATTCACTTTCTGCTCCTGTGAGACCATGGTCCACACCACCTCCACTTGTGCCCAGCTCATTCCCACCTCCACAGCCTTGCACACTCTGTTCCCACGGACGTCCTCCTCCCTGCTCCTTGCCTCTGCGAGCTCATCTTTAAACTCCCAGGTTTTTCAGAAACCTCCCCCAAATGCTCCATCCCACACTGCTGCCCGGCCCACCCCCAGCCCCACTTGGTGTCTGAGCTGCGTGATCTAGAACATCTACTGCACCTTTTCAGTAAGAGGAAAGAATCGCACATTCAGTTGGAGGAATGGATTCTCAACCCCGGCTCTGCTACTTCCTGGCTGTGGGGACTTGAGCAATCATAAATATCTCTCTGAGCCTCCGTTACCTCCTTCATAAAATAAAAATACTAATACGTACTCGGGAGACTATTGTACAGGCTAAACGAGGTAATGCACTTAAAGCAGCACTCAGATCCACTTTTCAGGTTGAGTCTAGAGCTGCTACTGACCTCACGTCTTCTGGGAAGCAGGCATTATACCTTCCTTCTCCTTTCCTTGGAATAACAATCTGCTTCGTTGTATTTTCTCTATATTCATGCACGCAAGATAAGCCAGTCAGAAGCTCAAGACTACTGAGGGCCTTTACTCGGTGCCATATTAAATTTGGTCTTGCCTGTTCTGTTCAATGGAAGCTGGGGAGGGACTGCACAAAGATGAGAAATAACAGAAGACAGGAGCTGTGGTTTCCCTAGGAGGAACGAGGAATTCAAATCACAAAGTAGGCTGATGGCAGCAGGACCTAAGAAGTGGGAGTTGGTTCTGAATATCAGATGGCGACCAGAGGCTGAGTCACAGAGCTCCCTGCCCCAGATAGAAGTACATTAGGTGGGACTGAGACTAGGAGAATGAGGCAGAGACCTTCAGCAGATTAGACCAGTTCCTATGACATTACTATAATCCCACCATAAGTGAGATGGGGGTAGAAGAAAGAAGGTGAAGAATGACCATCCTCAGAAGTGAATCCTGAAACTAGCAGGAAACAATACTACGTTACAGAGTTCCAGGCAAAAAGAACCCTTTATCTTCAAGGTTCCCTTAGCACTTTGTTTCTACTATAAAACTGTAAACTACTGATACAAATCGTACCACTGACAGGCTAGAACTTAATTTGTATGATACCTTGTTCCTACACAGTGGAGATGCTTGAGGCAGGTAGACCTGCTCTGCCCGGTGATAACAATCTGATCTTATTCAGTCACTTAGCATGCTTGGATGTCAATTTCCTCATTTGCTTAATGGAACTAATAACATGCTTTGCCCTGGTTATTTGGATTGATACTAGAAGCCTGACATAAAATAGTGGATGGGAAAGTGATTTGAAACTGTGAAACATTAGAAAGATTATTTTTATTCATTATATCACATCATTCAAATGAGGCTATAAATTCCAGCAGGTACAAGTTGTTCTGTATTCATTGCTGGATCTTTTTATCCTAAGGGCATGAAGGAGTGGCCACTATTATGACTGGCACTGTGCTAGGCACCTTACACGCCTCATATAATTGTATTTAATTCTCCTAATAGCTCTGCTTTTTTTTTTTTTTTTTTTCTATACCTGGCTGCCTCCCAAGAAATAACAGATACTCGGTAACTATTATTGGATTTCCTATACCATAGTTTCACTTTCCACAGTTTGGGGTTTGCATGATGTAGTTAGAGAGTAGAAGTGGTAGGAGAGGTACAATGCTACTGATGAGTAACAAAATGGCAAAGATGGCCAAGAAAGCTGGGGGCACTGATTCTCTTTCTAAACATAATCTCATCACCTCTTTTTACTAAGAAACATCAAGTCCCTGCTTTTAAGCCTGATCTAACACAGAGGGTCATTCTCTTGCCCCAGGAAACCTCTTGGTCAAAAGGTGATGTTTAATGAATATCCATATCCAATCCTAAGGATTACACAGAAATTTAGAAACCCATCTGCATCTCAGAGGGGATAGGGGATGATTGCTATTTGCTTAGCATATGTGTAAAACTGACCTCTAATTGTAATTACACATGAACCAGAGAATCAGAAAAAGTCCTACTTTCCTCTAGTTTTACTGGAGAGTCTTTGATGTTAACTTTACTGGCCTGGCCTTGCTTACTCCCCCTCTACATCAGCACACAGTTACAGTTTCTACTGCCAATTAGTTTTAGTGCCCATTAATACGTTATGCTCATTCATACTGAGAACTCTTGCAATTGCTTCCTAACTGCTCTGTTTGGCACCTCACAACCTACTCTTCTTAAAACCACAAAAGGATATTATAAAAGTCAAAACTAATAAGGGCCCCCTCCCCCTCCATGGGCTTCCCTGTTGGCTCAGAAGGTAAAGGGTCTGCCTGCAATGTGGGAGACCGGGTTCGATCCCTGGGTTGGGAAGATCCCTTGGAGGAGGAAATGGCAACCCACACCAGTACTCTTGCCTGGAGAATTCCATGGATGGAGGAGCTTGGCAGGCTACAGTCTATGGGGTTGCAAAGACCCAGACACACTGAGAGACTTCACTTTCACTTTCCCCTTCCATAGCTCCCCATGCTCTGGAATAAAGTTTAAACTCCTTAGTACTTTTGGCCTAGCCTTTTTGCCATACCTATAGCATATGCATGCATACCTACGTAATAATCACATGTTCCACTTATCTCAGCAAACTTTCAGTTTTCTGAATCCAACTTGCTTTCTCTCACCTCTGGGCTTTACAAAAACTGATAAACATGCTATAGTGTATTTATACATCTCCAAGAGGCAACTCAAGCACTGTCATCCCAAGGAAGACTTGCTTGACCTCCTGTTCTATAGCCCCAGCCCACCTTCTCCAGGGCTGAGTCAGTTGTCCTCCTCAGTAACCTCAGAGCCCCCATTACAGCACTTCCTACTCCGTGTGCTAGAGGCTTACTTTTGACAGGTCTGGGATCTGCACCGAATCCCATGGTTGAAAATACAGACTACCTAGTTAAGTAGCTTCTTCATTGCAGATGGAAAAACTGAGGCCCAGCAAAGTGAAGTGACTTGCTCAATGTCTAAGACTACAATCCAAAACTCTTGATTCTTAGCAATTACTCCAAACACCAAAGGTAAAGAAAATAAGGATCAAATTGACATGTACTAAGTCTCTGAGATTGAGCTGCATAGGGTGGCTCTTTCATACGCACTTGACTGTCCAACATGCTTCTCTTAACAGTTTGTTCTTTTAACTGTTGTACAGAGAGAGGCTGAATTACAAGGGTCCAAGGTCCCCGAGCTAAGTGAGGGCAGCAGTGAGCATGTCTGTCTCCAAGTACAGGGCTCCCCGTCATTTAGCACATGTTCTGGCCTCACTCAAATCACTCAAGACTGTTCTGACTGCTGTATGGAGAAAAACGCAAAAAAGAGAGAAAAGGCGATTTTTGCCAAATATAGTCCACATAGGCAAAATGAATTTTGTAATGAGTGCACTGAACATACGTAACTAAATGGAAAGCTGAACAGAAATGAGGAAAGGTAACACCAGCAGATGAGATCTGTGTTTGCAAAAGCACTATCATTGCAGTTCCCACAGATGTATACACAAATGTCACAACACAGAGATTGCTAGGAACCATGATGCTAATTAGGGCAAAGATGTCTTTTCCTAGACAAAGTCGGGTGCCATTGCTGTGTCCTTTAAGAGTGACTTTTGACCTTGTATGGCAGGTTTCTATAAAAGCTTACATTTAAATGTCAGCATTTCAATAAAAATTACCTCATATTTGCACAGTATAGAGAATAAGAAAATGGGTTTTGCAAGGTCACACAGAAAAGACTCTGGCATGTTTGGTTTGCCACTTACTAATGTGTGGCCTTAGTGTCCTCAGCTAAAAGATGAAGACAATGGCAATGTTCTTTAAAACTTTCATGAACCTGAAACATGGTTGGAGGAAAAGCACCTGGCACAGGGCACAGTGTCTAACAGATTTCTCCCTTTCATCTCCCTCTGCTCATCATAATGTCCCTCTGGGTGTTCTCATAGGTATCTGATTCTCACAAGAATCCTGTGAGTCACACAGGGCAGATGCTATTTCCCCATTTTACAAAGACCCAGGAACTGCATGGTTTGCTTAGAAGGCCCTAGGTAATAATTATGTGAATTGGACACTAACCCAGGTTTCCCTAGACCGTGTTGCACTTCATTTATTCATTCAACAAATGCCACACACTAGCCTCTGCGGATATGGCAATAAGAAAAATCAAGTCCCTGTCCCCGTAGAAATTCCTCTTTATGTAATAGTTTCTACAGAAACTTTTATACAGAAAAGGATATAGAAAATAGCTGTTGAAGGCATGGATGCCTTGCCACAGACACTGGAGGTGAGCCAGCTACAAGCAAAGCATCGCAGCTCTGTGTCAGACCCCTGCTTATCAAAGAGGGGTCCTAAGATATCTGGAGGAGGTGGTACTACTTGTCCAAAGTTAATGATGTGCCAAAGAGCCCATCACATGTCACCACAAGAATACAACAAACCCTCTTTCCCCTTCACCACCCTTGGAACAGACTTTGATGTTACTTTAGAAATGTTTCAATGTGTCTATAGAGCTATTTTAGCATTCTCTTAGTTATACCAATCAACACTTCAAAACAAGAGAAACTTGGACATATGTTCTTCCTGATCATGCCTCACATTGAACTAAAACAGTCTTAACACATTAAAAACACGAAGGAAGTTCTTGCTACTTCCCCCTCACACCTCCCTGCCTCATGACCCAGTTTAGGGGCTGATTTTACTTGGCTTATGCAATGCCCTGCCTAGTTCCCTGCCCTCACATCTCTTCCCTCCCTAAAATGGGTGCTCTTTGACTTAATCTTTTTCTTGAAAGGATTTAAAGATCCTTTCTTTAGCAGAATCATTATTTGATGCAGGAAGATAAGCATCAAATCAGTGTCATGTGGTCCTATGTTTCAACTTCAGGCAATGCGTAGGTGACCAGTCACTTAAAAATGAGCTATGTTCTCTCTAGCACTTTCCCTGCAACAACATGAACTTTCTTCACGCACTCCTGCCTCTATGAAGGGCCTCAGCTTCTCCTTCCATTCCTGGCCTTGGAACTAAAGTGGTCCTCTCCTCCAAGCTTGTGGCCTGTCACAGTCTGGACATAACTTTCCTTCCAGTCTCATGCCCTCTCCCTTGCTCATAAAAGCCTTGGCATTAGCTATCTTTCCCATCCCAATACACAATATATTTCTTCATGTCTACATTCATACTTTGCTCTGTCTAAAATAATCCTATCCAAACTTTGCCTTCAGAACTCCAAATCCATTCATTATTCAAGGATAATCTAAAATATGACCTTTCCTCCATTCTCTAACACTGAGCAAATAAAGCAGGAAAATTGTCTAGTGTGGTTGAAAGAGTATAAGCTTTTAGCTGTATGGAGATAGTTGTCCCTGGCTTTGTGGTCCCTGGGAAATCAATAAATCTTTCTGAGCCTCAGTTACCTCATCTATAAAATGGTAATAATAATATCAACCTCACATGGTAATAATAATACTAATTCTGGGACATTGTTCAATAAATGATAGCTCTTTCAACTATAAGAGGATGCGTGCACAAGCAATGTCAGAGAGCTTGGAATGTGATGGATACCACAGATTCCATAAGGAGGAGACTTAGCTCTACTGGTAGAACTCACAGAAGTCTTCTTATAGGCCAAAAAATTTGAACCCGGCTTTGAAAAATGATTAGATTATCAACAGATAGAGACAGGAAAAAATATTCTAGGAAGAAATAATGGCATAAGTAAAAGTATGCAAGAAAGGAAATATAGAACATAATTGGTTAGTCAAATTGCACAGGTTGAGTGAAGCAAAAGGGGGGAAAGTAGTCGAGAGATATATTGCTAGAAATAATTTTGCTGGAGATTCAAACTATGTCATCAACATAGACAAATGACTGAAGTAAATCTTTACACAAATTCTAACACCACCAGAAAAGTTGGAAAATATATCAACACTTCTCTGTCATGGGTCTATGAGAAGATTTTGGTGAGAATGACTTGGCTTTCACCAGCATTCATAAAAGGTGTGAATCTGATTCAGAACTTTCAGTACAAAGGGAAGGCACCCCTTTTTGTTGTTGTGAAGACACAGCAGCCTTTTTGGGCTTTATTAGAAAATTCTCGTGCCAGCTGTCTCTTTTCTCTGACTCACATTCACACAATATGCCTCTCTCTTATTTCTCATCAGCACTGCACTCAGATACTAATGAGTTTTCGGGAATAGAAAACCCAACGGAATATTAAAATTGGAAAGAGGAGCTCGTTGAGTTAATTTTGTCAAAGTGCATCACAACATACTGCAATGTTGTAAGAATGAATATTCAAATAGGAATTCAGTCATGGGAAAATTAATTAAGGAAAATGGTATTACTAATACTGCTTTTTATATGCATACATATGCAGAGACACACCACCACCAATTGGCTCCAATGTTGAAATAATAAAAGTAAAGCACTTACGGAAGTCAAATGTTGAAGACCTCTTGTTGAGTTTCTATTTAAAAGTTTTTTTAAGTTAAAAAATTTTAACTATGATTCCAGAAACTGTTTCTAAAAGACAAATTGTATCATGTCACTCCTTTGCTTAAAATTCTGGAATAGATCCAAAATATCCTTCAGAACAAAGTAAAAGTCTTCAAGGCTATAGTATTCTCTGTGGCTCATGCATGCCTCATCTCATTTCATCCACTTGCATTCTCCCAAATATGTTTTGATCTTACAAATCTCCTGTCTTTGCACATAGTGTTCATTCTGTGTATAACATTCACTGGCCCTTTTCAGATGTAGCTCTGAAAATCTTCTTCCCTATGCTAGATGAAGGGCCTCTCCTGTGTGTTCTCAGACCACTCTGGGCTGAGTGTTGGTTAACAGCAAATACTGTGCACCAACAGAATGCTAGAGAACATGTCAAGCACTTGTATATTTTATTGCCATAGTCTGTCTATTTGGCTGCTCACCCACTAGGCAATACATTTACTAAATGTCTAAATAAATACTATATAACAGCAGCATGCTTAGCACTCAGGTTTTATCATGTACAAAAATACAAGCCCAGCCCTCAGACAGGTTATACTTTAATTATATAGATAATTATTATCTGTCCTTTGATCTATACTTCCTAAAACCTGAATATTTTCTGAATGAACAAATAAAAATTCGAGTGTGTTGATATGATGGCCCAGAAAATTGAATTTGAGTAGAGCAGCACACAGATTCTGTAGAACATGAAATTAAAAAGCAATTTGACATAGTACTGGAATCAAATATCAGGTTGGAATAAAAATACTGATATTTGAATTTCAGTCCCTGGATTAATAACTGTATGATTTTGAACAAGTATCTTAGACTCTGTGTGCTTTACTTTCTTTTTAATTATAAAATACTAACACCTGTTGGTTTAGAAAGAGCTCAACATTTTCACTCCTCTTTTCATATTCAAATAATAGAATCACATGTTTTCCAGGGAGCATAGCATCTGGGGTCAACTCTGATCAACTGGCAGTTACTCTCTGGAGTATTAAGTTCAGAAGGATTCTGAGATTGGATCCAGATTCTGCAGGAAGAAGTACTGTGATCCATTAGCAAAGTGTACTCATGAGGGCACAGGAGAGTGGTTTTATACTACGTGCAGATAGATATATTTGCTGTCCCACAGACAGAGCATGTCTATGGAAAGCTAAGTAAATGAGTGGCATAAAGTATGGAAGCAGTATGGAATGGGATGAAGAGCAAAGAAGAGAACCATAGACCATACAAGTGGGCCAGCAGGGAGAATCCAACTTCTCACGTAGCCCTCTTAAGCTACTTAGTAGTCTGCTGTGTCTTACTGTCTTCCAGGCATGTTACCCTTCTATTCTAGACTCTGAATGCCTTGTTTCTGCCACAATAGGATAGACTTGATAATGTTTGTTGGATGGATGAATGAATATACAGATCTTCTGCTTTTCAGTACGACCTTGGATATGTCCTTAATGTAACATATCACACTAAATTTGACATTGGTGCTCAACAGTTTACAGAACACATTAACCTCCATTAGCGCATCTGATCCTTACCACAAGCCAGAGAGGTGGATAATGGTGTTAACAATTTTAGAAACAAGTAAGCTCAGTCTCCAAGATTAAGTGGTCTCCTTTGTATTTGTCCTATTTGGTCATAAGTTTCCTTATAAATGAAAAAAACAAAAAGGTAAACCTGATTTCCTTGCCTCACTGGTCTGTAGAAAGGTTCAAACAAATATGAACTAAACAGCATACTGTTTGAGCACAAGGAAAGACCTTGGTAATACTTTGCTTGCTGGTAATTTTTCTTATTTCATTCTCACAAAAGCCTGAAAAAGTGGGTCTTGATATCCAAGTTTACTGATGAGGAAATCAAGCTTCAAGCCAAGGTCAGGGAACTATTAAGGGGCAAAGCCATCGTGTCTCTCCGACCCATACTCTTTTCTCCAAACCATATGAACTTTTGCTCAACAAAACTCTCACCTACAATAATGCATTCTTTCCTTTTATGTTTCTCCAAAGACTAAAGATATTAACTGTAGCATCTGGCATACATAAATACAATTTGCTTCAAGAGAGACAGGTTGCTAGCATTTATGACTCTTCAGAGGCAAACAGGCATGTGTACTTAGGATCAGGAAGGCAGGTTACTTTGGACCAAAATGGCTGGCGCTGGGCCTGCCATGGGTCTGAAGCTGCACACAGAGTTTCTAAGATAAGCAGTGGCTACAAAAGGCCTATGAAATGCTGTGTATTGAAATGCAGGTCTCACAAAATAATCCATAGTTCCCTTGTTTCCTTAGGGCCTGCAGTGCTGGGCTTTGTTCCTGGGCCACAGATGAGCCCTTCATTCTATTGTCTAAACAGGAAAATTATTGTTCCCTGAGGGGGAAAGGCTTGGGTCTGAGCTTAACTTTTTATCAATCGTGTTAATTTAGAAATAAGCTATTGGTTTGACTTTGCATTCATCAGAGTCAAGGGTGGATTGCGTTCCTTTGGTCTCTTTGTCTTTAATTAACAGCCATTGAATACCCATATTAATTAGTGAGGCTGAGAGATATTTTGCATCACCCTTCAGCATGGTGGATAATTAAAAGCCCCATTAATGAAATGGCTGCATTCATAATTTCTTTAAACCTATTATGAAACAATAAACATGATTATAGGGTAGCTTCCCATCACCTCCCAGGCTCCCTTCACTAATCTTGTCTAATACCATGAAGGTCTTAAAATTGCAGAGGGAAGGACACTAGCAAAGGGTACAGTGGTAACTTAGTATCTGATTGCTCAGGGCTTGTGGTTAACAGGGTAAATCAGAAAAGAAAAAAAAATTGTTAGTGAAAACAGAGGAAGAGACCCATTTGATGATGTGGTTTTATAAGCCTGGATTTCCTGCCTCTTGATTTTAATTTCAAGGAAAACTGAAAGCTTTGTTCTTTTTTCTTTTAATTTAATTTTTAAAATTTATTTTAAATTTTAATTTTTTTAATTTATTTATTTTATTGGAGGCTAATTACTTTACAATATTGTATTGATTTTTCCATACATGAACATGAATCTACCATGAGTGTACACATGTTCCCAATCCTGAATCCCCCTCCCACCTCCCTCCCCATACCATCCCTCTGGGTCATCCCAGTACACCAGCCTCAAGCATCCTGTATCCTGCATCAAACCTGGACTGGAGAGTCATTTCTTATATGATATTATACATGTTTCAATGCCATTCTCCCAAATCATCCCACCCTCTCCCTCTCCCACAGAGTCCAAAAGACTGTTCTATACATCTGTGTCTCTTTTGCTGTCTCGCATACAGGGTTATCATCACCATCTTTCTAAATTCCATATATATGCATTAGTATACTGTGTTTTTCTTTCTGGCTTACTTCACTCTGTATAATTGGCTCCAGTTTCATCCACCTCATTAGAACTGATTCAAATATACTCTTTTTAATGGCTGAGTAATACTCCACTGTGTATATGTACCACAGCTTTCTTATCCATTCATCTGCTGATGGACATCTAGGTTGCTTCCATGTCCTGGCTATTATATCTACCTAAAGAAACTAAAGACCTATATATAGAAAACTATAAAACACTGGTGAAAGAAATCAAAGAGGACACTAATCAATGGAGAAATATACCATGTTCATGGATCAGAAGAATCAGTATAATGAAAATGAGTATACACCCACAGCAATCTATAGATGCAACGCAATCCCT
Source organism: Aepyceros melampus (assembly GCA_006408695.1). NCBI lineage: Eukaryota > Metazoa > Chordata > Mammalia > Artiodactyla > Bovidae > Aepyceros > Aepyceros melampus. Next base: position 266,434 of record SJXQ01007524.1, read on the forward strand.
ATCAAGCTACCAGTGGTATTTTTCAGAGCTAGAATAAATAATTTCACAATTTGTATGGAAATACAAAAAAACTCAAATAGCCAAAGCAGTCTTGAGAAAGAAGAATGGAACTGGAGGAATCAACCTGCCTGATTCAGGCTCTACTACAGAGCCACAGTCATCAAGACAGTATGGTACTGGCACAAAGACAGAAATATAGATCAGTTCAGTTCATTCACACAGTCGTGTCCGAGTCTTTGTGACCCCATGGAACAAAATAGAAAGCCCAGAGATAAATCCACACATCTATGGAAACCTTATCTCAACAAAGGAGGTAAGGATATACAATGGATTAAAGACAATCTCTTTAACAAGTGGTGCTGGGAAAACTGGACAACTACTAGTAAAAGAATGAAACTAGAACACTTTCTGAAACCATACACAAAAATAAACTCAAAATGGATTAAAGATCTAAACATAAGACAAGAAACTATAAAACTCCTAGAGGAAAACATAGGCAAAATACTCTCCGACATAAATCACAGCAGGATCCTCTATGATCCACCTCCCAGAATACTGGAAATAAAAGCAAAAATAAACAAATGGGACCTAATTGAAATTAAAAGCTTCTGCACAATGAAGGAAACTATAAGCAAAGTGAAAAGACGGCCTTCAGAATGGGAGAAAATAATAGCAAATGAATCAACTGACAAAGAACTAATCTCAAAAATATACAAGCAACTCCTACAGCTCAATTCCAGAAAAATAAATGACCCAATCAAAAAATGGGCCAAAGAATTAAATAGACATTTCTCCAAAGAATACATACAGATGGCTAACAAACACATGAAAATATGCTCAACATCACTCATTATCAGAGAAATGTAAATCAAAACCACAATGAGGTACCATTTCACGCCAGTCAGAATGGCTGCAATCCTGCAATCCAAAAGTCTACAAGCAATAAATGCTAGAGAGTGTGTAGAGAAGAGAGAACCTTCTTACACTGTTGGTGGGAATGCAAACTAGTGCAGCCACTATGGAGAACAGTGTGGAGATTCCTTAAAAACCTAGAAATAGAACTGCCTTATGACCCAGCAATCCCACTGCTGGGCATACACACTGAGGAACAAGAATTGAAAGAGACACATGTACCTCAATGTTCATCACAGCTTTGTTCTTAATTGGATTGGAAATATCATCACAGGCTTTTAATTGGATATGATGACACTTTCAGCTCAAATCAATTTAGCATATATTGTTAAGTATGCACTGTGTATTGAACCAATGCATGAGAGATACAGAGATGAATCAGAAATAGTGCCTGTCCTCATAGAGTTTGCATCTAGTGGAACAAAATGTCCCTTAAGCAACCAATTCAGATACCAAGAAGGTCCTGAATATTAAGGGAAGAAAGAAGTCTCTACTTAATAGAATATTCTCTAAATCAATGTCTCTCATCCGTGTCTCAACAATGTCTCTCACAATGTCCAACAGTGGGGGTTTCTCCTAGATACTTCACTGCCTTCCTGTACTCCAATCATATGATTTATCACAAAATGCTGTACATCCCATAATGAATGAAAGATTAATTATAACAGCAACAGCAAACAGCAGAAGTTTGTCTTCTTTTAATATTTTCAATGCTGGCATATTGTGGGCACTAATAAATACTTATTGAATGAATGACTGACTAAATGAATGAAAAGCCATTTGAGTCTGTAACATAACATATCAGACTATAATTTTACCCAACTATCCTAATAAATATAACATTACACAGACAGAAACAAGTTTTTAGAGGACACAATCTTTTACAAACATTCTCCTATTTGATACAACAGTCCATGTCCTATTTTTAAAATTGAGATGAAGACATTGTAAGTTGTGAAGTGACAACACCACCCAGAGGTGTGTGTTGTTGTTCAGATTGACTCAAGTTGAGACTGATTCTTGGCAACCCATGGACTGCATACAGCATGCCAGGCTCCTCTGCTCTCCACTGTCTTCCAGAGTTTGCTCAAATTCATGTCCATTGGGTTGGTAAAGCCTATCTAACCATCTCCTCCTCTGTTACACCCTTATCTTTTTGACTTTAATCTTTCCCAGCATTAGGGTATTTTCCAATGAGTTGTCTCTTCACATCAGTTGGCCAGAGTATTGGAGTTTCAGCTTTGGCATCATTCCTTTCAATGAATATTCAGTGCTGATTTCCTTTAGGATTGACTGATTTGAACTCCTCACAGTCCAAGGGACTCTCAAGAGTCTTCTCCATTTCTCTGATAATGAGTGATGTTGAGCATCTTTTCATGTGTTTGTTAGCCATCCATATGTCTTCTTTGGAGAAATGTCTATTTAGTTCTTTGCCCATTTTTTGATTGGGTCATTTATTTTTCTGGAATTGAGCTGCATAAGCTGCTTGTATATATTTGAGATTAGTTGTTTGTCAGTTGCTTCATTTGCTATTATTTTCTCCCATTCCGAAGGCTGTCTTTTCACCTTACTTATAGTTTCCTTTGTTGTGCAGAAGCTTTTAATTTTAATTAGGTCCCATTTGTTTATTTTTTCTTTTATTTCCAGTATTCTGGGAGGTGGATCATAGAGGATCCTGCTGTGATTTATGTCAGAGAGTGTTTTGCCTATGTTCTCCTCTAGGAGTTTTATAGTTTCTTGTCTTATGTTTAGATCTTTGATCACTCATTATCAGAGAAATGCAAATCAAAACCACAATGAGGTACCATTTCACGCCAGTCAGAATGGCTGCAATCCTGCAATCCAAAAGTCTACAAGCAATAAATGCTGGAGAGTGTGTAGAGAAGAGAGAACCCTCTTACACTGTTGGTGGGAATGCAAACTAGTACAGCCACTATGGAGAACAGTGTGGAGATTCCTTAAAAAATTGTAAATAGAACTGCCTCATGACCCAGCAACCCCACTGCTGGGCATACACACCAAGGAAACCAGAATTGAAAGAGACACGTATACCTCAATGTTCACTGCAGCATTGTTTATAATAGCCAGGAGATGGAAGCAATCTAGATGTCCATCAGCAGATGAATGGATAAGAAAGCTGTGGTACATATACACAATGGAGTATTACTCAGCCATTAAAAATAATACATTTGAATCAGTTCTAATGAGGTGGATGAAGCTGGAGCCCATTATACAGAGTGAAGAAAGCCAGAAAGAAAAACACCAATACAGTATACTTACACATATATATGGATTTTAGAAAGATGGTAATGATAAACCTGTATGCGAGATAGCAAAAGAGACACAGATGTAGAGAACAGCCTTTTGGACTCTGTGTCATATACACAATGGAGTATTACTCAGCCATTAAAAATAATACATTTGAATCAGTTCTAATGAGGTGGATGAAGCTGGAGCCCATTATACAGAGTGAAGAAAGCCAGAAAGAAAAACACCAATACAGTATACTTACACATATATATGGATTTTAGAAAGATGGTAATGATAAACCTGTATGCGAGATAGCAAAAGAGACACAGATGTAGAGAACAGCCTTTTGGACTCTGTGGGAGAGGGAGAGGGTGGGATGATTTGGGAGAGTGGCAGTGTAACATGTATGATATCATAAGTGAAACGAATCGCCGGTCTAGGTTCGATGCAGGATACAGATGCTTGGGACTGATGCACGGGGATAATCCAGAGAGAGGGTGTGGGGAGGGGGGTGGTCAGGATTGGGAACTCATGTACACTCGTGGCTGATTCATGTCAATGTATAGCGAAACGAATACAGTATTGTAAAGCAAAACAAACTGAAAAATAAAAATTAATTAAAAAAATAAAAATTAATTTAAAAAAATAAAATAAAATTCTTTAACTTGAAGAAAAAAAAAAAAGAGTTTTCTCCAGCACCACATTTTGAAAACACCAATTCTTTAGCACTCAGACTTGTTTATGGTCCAACTCTCACATCCATACATGACTACTGGAAAAACCATAGCTTTGACTATACAGACCTTTGCTGGAAAAGTGATATCTCTGCAACTGACTATAAACCTACTGTTCTTCCCAATATTAACATGTCTTTGCTCTATTCACCCACTAAGTCCAATCTCTCTTCAGGAGTCTACCTGGGCTTCAGCCACAAAAGATATTTCTCTTTAAAATTCTCACACAAAATTCAGCAAAGAACTGGTAATATCCAGTCTGATATGTGCTTCTTATTTGGCTCTGTTGTATTTAAATAGTCTCACCCTCCCTCTCCAGGAGCCACTAGAAGATAGCTTTCTGCTTCTATCCTGTACTCCCCAGCATCCTTTCACTTTTAATAGACCCACAGTAGCCTTCATGATTGATCAATACAAAATTTCTCATGCATTCTGGGCCAGTTACTCCTTAAGTCTTATATCCCTTGCCTCCCCCACAAGGTGTAATACATAGTGGGTACACTTGATGAGGGTGAAAGAGGAGAGTGAAAGAGCTGGCTTAAAACTAAATATTAAAGTAACGAAAAAAGGCAATGCCAAAGAATGCTCAAACTACTGCACAATTGCACTCATCTCACACACTAGTGAAGTGATGCTCAAAATTCTCCAAGCCAGGCTTCAGCAATATGTGAACCTCCAGATGTTCAAGCTGGTTTTAGAAAAGGCAGAGGAACCAGACATCAAATTGCCAACATCTGCTGGATCATGGAAAAGCANAAATAGATGGGGAAACAGTAGAAACAGAATCAGACTTTATTTTGTGGGGGGGGGGTGCAAAATCACTGCAGATGGTGACTGCAGCCATGAAATTAAAAGATGCTTACACCTTGGGAGGAAAGTTATGACCAACCTAGATAGCATATTGAAAAGTAGAGACATTACTTTGCCAATAAAGGTCCCTCTGGTCAAGGCTATGGTTTTTCCAGTGGTTATGTATGGATGTGAGAGTTGGACTATGAAGAAAGCTGAATGCCGAAGAGTTGATGCTTTTGAACTGTGGTGTTGGAGAAGACTCTTGAGAGTCCCTTGGACTGCAAGGAGATCCAACCAGTCCATTCTGAAGGAGATCAGCCCTGAGTGTTCTTTGGAAGGAATGATGCTAAAAGTGAACCTCCAATACTTTGGCCACCTCATGCGAAGAGTTGACTCATTGGAAAAGACTCTGATGCTGGGAGGGATTGGGGGCAGGAGGAGAAGGGGACGACAGAGGATGAGATGGCTGGATGGCATCACTGACTTGATGGACGTGAGTTTGAGTGAACTCTGGTAGTTGGTGATGGACAGGGAGGCCTGGTGTGCTGCAATTCATGGAGTCACAGAGTTGAACATGACTGAGCGACTGAACTGAACTGAATTGAAGATCATGGAATCTAGTCCCATTACTTCATAGCAAATAGAGGGGGAAAGGTGGAATAGTGACAAATTTCCTCTTCTTTGGCTCTAAAATCACTGTGGATGATGATTGCAGCCATGAAATCAGAAGATAATTGCTTTTTGGCAGGAAGGCTATGACAACACTAGACAGTGTGTTGAAAATTAGAGACATTACTCTGCCAGCAAAGGTTCATATAGGCTATGGTCTTCTCAGTGGTCATATACAGTTGTGAGAGCTGGACTGTAAAGAAGGCAGAGTGCCAAAGAATTGATGCTTTCAAATTGTGGTGCTGGAGAAGACTCCTGAAAGTCCCTTGGACAGCAAGGACATCAAACCCGTCAGTCTTAAGGGAAATCAACCCTGAATACTCATTAAAAGGACTGATGCTGAAGCTGAAGCTCCAGTACTTTGGTCATCTGATGTGAACAGCCAACTCACTGGAAAACTCCCTGATGCTGGGAAAGATTGAGGGCAAAAGAAGAGGGCATCAGAGGATGAGATGGCTGGATGGCATCACCAATTCAATGGACATTAACTTGGGCAAACTTCAGGAGATAGTGAGAGACAGGGATGCTACAGTACATTGGGCCGCAAAGAGCTGGACATGACTGGGAGACTGAACAACAACTCAATACTTATGGATTACCTTCATTGCAATGTCCTACTTGTAATCCATCCATGTAGAGGTTCTGTTCTCCCAGGATTCTACATGGCTGTTTCCATTTCTTCATGTTTCATTTGCTTTTTAACCCCTAATAGAAGAGCTTCTAGCAATAGAATCACTCTCACTGACTTCTCCTGGAGGCCGATTTCAAGGATTCTTCAATGTCCTAGTTTTATTTTATTTCTCTGTATCATTCAACTGGTTGAAAAGTCCCTGTTTTAAGATACTTTCTTCAAAAGACAGTTGGCAAGGATTGCTTGGGGACTAAACTAGAGGCGGAAAGGAAGAGTGGTGTGGAAAAAGGAATGTGTTCGTTGTCTCAACTGTGACAATGGTTCCATGGATGTTGCTATGTCCAAATTTATCCAATTGTATACTCTAAGTATGTGGAGTTTATTGGATATCAATTGTACCTTAACAAAACTGCTTTTAAAAAGTGTTTATAAAAAATTCATTTCGGAAATTGGTCTCTCATGGCTTTCTTTCTAGTTATCTGACCATTTCTTCTAAGTGTCCTGTCCTATCCTAGGGCATGAATATATTTCTAGGTCTTTGGTTTGGGCTGCATGCCTTTTCCTACCATGAGAGATTGGGCCTGTCCACGTGTTTCTGAAGTGGCAACCAAACAATTAATTAGAGATGGATTCCAATTTGCATATGTGTGCTTGGTATGGGTTTATAAAATTAACTAGGCTTAAATGTATATGAAAGAAAGCTGTGTCACTGTCAACAACATTAACCTTAAATTTGTCTTCCACCTCTGCATCCTTCTTTTAATTACTGTCTTTGTCATTATTACTACATTAAGTGTTTACTTACTATATATCAGGACCTGTGCTAAACATCTGACATCTCATTTAATCCTCACAATTACTAAAGGTACTATTGTTATGCCCATCTTACAGATGAAGAAACTGGACTCACAGATAAGTTATGCAACTGTGTGTGTGTATATGTGCTCAGTTGCTCAGACACGTCTGACTCTTAGCGTCCCCATGTGTGGTAACTGCCAGGCTTCTCTGTCAATAGAATTTTTCAGGCAAGAATACTGGAGTGGGTTGCCATTTCCTACTCCAGGAGATCTTCCTGACTCAGGGATCAAATCCATGGATTTGACGGTGGATTCTTTGCCACTGTGCCATTTGGGAAGCCCCAGTTATGCAACTAACAAGAGTTAAAAATAACAGAATCCAGAGATGAACCCATAGTTGTTTAACCTCAATTATTGTTATGCCCATCTTACAGATGAAGAAACTGGACTCACAGATAAGTTATGCAACTGTGTGTGTGTATATGTGCTCAGTTGCTCAGACACGTCTGACTCTTAGCATCCCCATGTGTGGTAACTGCCAGGCTTCTCTGTCAATAGAATTTTTCAGGCAAGAATACTGGAGTGGGTTGCCATTTCCTACTCCAGGAGATCTTCCTGACTCAGGGATCAAATCCATGGATTTGACGGTGGATTCTTTGCCACTGTGCCATTTGGGAAGCCCCAGTTATGCAACTAACAAGAGTTAAAAATAACAGAATCCAGAGATGAACCCATAGTTGTTTAACCTCAAAGATCAAAATTTTAACCACAATGCTACTAATATATTATCAGAGCAGTACAACTTTTGCTTCTCTGCCTTTTTTTCTCCACAGAAAGTACCCTAAGTTTACAAACCAAGAAGATTCATGAAAATAGGAGAGTGCAAACCATCTCTCCAGCTGGTCTAGCTTTCCTACAGCCTCAGGACTACTGAAAGCAGATCAAAAGGCACTTAAATTGGCTTTCCTCTTAATATAGAGATTCCATGTACAGCTTCTGGGCACACATTTCTAGTGACAGGGAGCTCTTACCACCTGTTGAGATAGCCTTCTTCATGACTGTATACTCCCTTGTTTGACCCCATAGGAGATTGAAATCTGCTTCACTATATTTCTACTCATTAGTCTGGTTCTGCTCTCTTGAAACCTTCAAAACACTCTTGGTCTTCTGGTACCATGACAAGCTTTGAGAAATTCTAAGACCCTCTCCTGAACCTTATCTCCAGACTAAGTAGTCCAGTTTTCTTTGATTAACTTTAACAATGATCTAGCCCTCTTTGGAGAAGGGAATGGCAACCCACTCCAGTACTCTTGCCTGGAAAATCCCATGGATGGAAGAGCCTGGCGGGCTGCAGTCCATGAGGTCTCGAGGAGTTGGACACGACTAAGCAACTTTGCTTTCACTTTTCCCTTTCATGCACTGGAGAAGGAAATGGCAGCCGACTCCAGCATTCTTGCCTGGAGAATCCCAGGGATGGGGGAGCCTGGTGGGCTGCCGTCTATGGGGTTGCACAGAGGCGGACATGACTGAAGCGACTTAGCAGCAGTAGCAGCAGCAGCCCTCTTTGTGTCAGAAATTGCATCAGTTCAGTCACTCAGTCATGTCCGACTCTTTGCGACCCCATGGGCTGCAGCATGTCAGGCTTCCCTGTCCATCACCAACTCTCAGAGTTCATTCAAACTCATGTCCATCAAGTCGGTGATGCTCATCCAAGCATCTCATCCTCTATTGTCCCCTTCTCGTCCTGCCCTCAATCTCTCCCAGCATCAGGGTCTTTTTCAAAGAATCAGTTATTCGCATCAGATGGCCAAAGTTTGGAGTTTTAGCTTCAGCATCAGTCCTTCCAATGACTATTCAGAACTGATTTCCTTTAGGATTGACTGGTTTGATTTCCTTGCTGTCCAAAGGACTCTCAAAAAAATGCACCAGACACCCCTTTATGCAATATTCTAGTCAGGTAATTAGTTTTTGTCTCAGTTCAGGTCCCTTCCCTATTCTTTGCCATGAACATCTATTTCTCCGTCTGCCCTGTGCCTTCTCAAAACTGTATCCTTTCCCATAGTCATGATATGAGGACAGGCAATGGCACCACACTCCAGTACTCTTGCCTGGAAAATCCCATGGACAGAGGAGCCTGATGGGCTGCAGTCCATTGGGTCACGAAGAGTCAGACACGACTGAGCGACTTCACTTTCTCCTTTTGCCTTCATACATTGGAGAAGGAAATGGCAACCCACTCCAGTGTTCTTGCCCGGAGAATCCCAGGGACAAGGGAGCCTGTTGGGCTGCCATCTATGGGGTTGCATAGAGTTGGACACGACTGAAACGACTTAGCAGCATGGTGTCTCAGATGGTAAAGAATCTGCCTGCAATGCAGGAGACTGGGGTTCAATCCCTGAGTTGGGAAGATCCTCTAGAGAAGAGAATGGCTACTCACCCCAGTATTCTTGCCTGGAGAATTCCATGGACAGAGGAACCTGGCAGGCTACAGCCCATGGGGCCACAGAGTCAGATACAACTGAGTGACTACCAACACTTTCACTTTCATGACTACTTGATGTTACAGGGCAAAGGTGAAAAGGTTCTGGTGAAACTCCAAGAAAACAAATGTCCTGGAAGATTTCAGGGGAATGATCTGGGCATCTTTGTAGCTCTTGTGTATTTGGAATTCTTTTACTCTGGGTAAAGGAGGCAGGCAGGGTGCTGCCCTGTATTATCCTACCCTCCTGCCTAGGGCCTGTTCACCACTTAATTCTTGTAGATACTGTCTTCTCAGGGCCCAGGTCTTCTCCTTTCCACATTAGGCCACTCTCATCTCCATCCTCTGCTCCAGATGATTTCAGATACATTCCTTCAGACAACAGGGTTCTACAATGGATGTATTCAATAGACCCACCATTTATATATAGAAATTTTATTCTTTCCCCCTTCCCGCCTTCCCACTGGATCTAGAAGCACACACAATCACCCACTTTTCTTCTTGGTCTGCTTTGTCTGTTAACTTCCTGCTCACTCCATCTTCTCCTAAATTGGCCTTCCAAGTCTGCCACACAATGATGGGGCTCACTTTAATTCCTTGTTGGGCCATAGTCTAGCAAAAATGTTCAGAGAAACTTACATGTTAGACTAATTTATAAAAAGAAATTTGCAGGTCATAAAGGTTTAAGTGATTTTCCCAAGCTTACGTAGTTTAAAGTGACAGTGCTAGAATTTGAACTTTTGACAGGTCAAAAAAACTTTATATATTTTTTATCCTAGGTATGTTGCACTTTGTCCAAGTCCTTTATATATATAGCTATATATATATGTAGCTATGCCGGGTCTTCATTGCTGCGTGGGCTTTTCTCTCATTGCTGTGAGCAGGAGCTATTCTCTGGTTGTGGTGCACAGGCTTCTCATTGCCGTGGTTTCTCTTGTGGACTATGCGCTCTAGGGCATACAGGCTTCCATACTGGTGGTGCATGGGCTCATTAATTATGGTTCCTGGGTTCTGGAGCACAGGCTCAATAATTGTGGTGCACTTGCTTAGTTGTTCCATGGCATGTGGGATCTTCCCAGACTAGGTTTAAAACCTGTGTCTCCTACATTGGCAGGCAGATTCTTTATCAGTGAGCCACCAGGAAGCCCCTGGGCAAGTCTTGTTTAATGTGCAGTGAATAGACCTGAATAAAGCCTAACTGTAATTTTTTAGAATGTGTACGTGTACTCACATGCAAAAACATCTTTGTCAAACAAATAAGAACTTAGTTCTTTAGCTTTATTCAAAATGCAATGATATTTCACTGCAATAAATACACTACACTACAATACAAAATAAAAACACTAGAGTAAAACCAAAATGACATTCAAAAAGTCATTCAGCTTTCTCACCAAGGAAATTCTTTTGAAATTTCCAGTATAAAGTTGAATCTAATTCTATAAACCTATTTAATTAAATAATCCTCAGCATTTTCTACTGAGAATTTGCTCTCCCTTCTGCCTTCCCAAAGGAAAGATTAGACTTGGTAAACTTAATTTTGATAATGTTTTTCTGAAGTTTTCCTAAATTCCCAGCCAGGAAGAGGATGCATGTGTATAGAAGATAGGGTTGGGAGAGGTGGAAAATCACATGTTATTAAAAATCAGTGAGTGGAAAAACAAACAAAGAAACAAACACAAAAAGACCCTATAACACTGAGTGAGCATTCACTCCAGTGACAACAAAGACACGAGCACAGTAATACCTCAATTCCCCCAGGAAATACCATCCACCAAGGAGCCCCTTCAAGATTAAAAGTCAAAGGCTTGATGTAGAATGACTGCTAAACCACCAGCACATCTTTGTACATGAAACATCATGTGAGTGAGAGTAGCCATAGTCAGATTAAAGTTCTAAAGATATTTTATAGAAAATATCTGTGGGATGGACAAGGCTTGAAGCAATGGGACCATTTTGGAGAACATTTCAACATTCAGACAAGATAATTAGAGACTCGGCTTAGAGGCAGTATGAATAAATAGAATGGGGCAAATTTAAAAATATTTAGGAGACAAATTTGGTGAACTTGATAATGATTCGGATGTGAGTCTAAGACAGGAATTGAAGGTACTTTTTTTTTTTTTTTTTTTACCTTGAGTCATTAGGTAGACAGTGGTGCAATAAACAATGGAAGAGGAACAACAAAATTTAGATAAAATAATTGAGTTCCATTTTGGACACGTTGAAGGTAAGGTGTAAGAGACATATTAGTGTTGACATCTGACAGGAATTTGGATATATGGGCCTGGTGCTCAAGAGAAGATTTGGATAAGAGAAAAATTAGATTTTAGAATCAACTATATATAAATGGCATTTGAAAATATAAAAGATCATAAAATTCAAGGGGAAAGGTAGAGTAAAACAGTGGGTCAAGAACAAAAACTTGAGGAACATCAACACCCAAGAAGAAAGCAGTGGAAGAATATTTCCAAAGGAGAGCAATAGTGAAGTGATGGAGGCAGAGGAGGTAAGCTGTAAACATGTACTGTCATGAACTCAAACAATAAAAAAAAATATTGAACTGTGCTCATGCATTAGAAGAACTAAAATTGTTAAAATGACTGTACTACCCAAGGTAACCTGCAGATTCAGTGCAGTCCCTATCCAAATACCAACTGCATTTTTCACAGAATTAGAATAATTCTAAAATTTATATGGAAACAAAAAAGACCCTGAATAGCCAAAATAATCTTGGAAAAGAAGAATAAAGCTAGAAATATCACACTCCTTATTTTAAACTATATCACAAATCTACAGTAAGTAAACAGTATGGCACAGGTACAAAGACAGACACAGATGAGTGAAACAGAATAGAGGGCTCAGGAATTCAGAAATAGACCCATATGGGTCAGTTAATCTATGACAAAAGAGCCAAGAATACACAATGGAAAAAGGCTGCCTTGACAGTAAATGGATATATGGGCCTGGTGCTCAAGAGAAGATTTGGATAAGAGAAAATATTAGACTTTAGAATCAACCACATATAAGTGGCATTTGAAAGTATGAAAGATCATAAAATTCAAGGCAAAGGGTAGAGTAAAAGCAGTGAGTCAAGAACAAAGACTTGAGGAACATCAACACTTAGGAGAGTAGTGGAAGAAGATTTGGAAGGAAATGGAATTAAGAGCACACATGCAAAAGAATAAAACTGTACTGCTTTCTCACACCAAATATAAGAATAAATTCAAAATGGATTAAAGATTTAAATGCAACATCTAAAACCATAACTCCTAGAATAAAATATAGGCAATACACATTTCAACACTGGTCTGAGTAATATTTCATTGGCTATGTCTCCTCAGGCAAGAGAAACAAAAACAAAAATAAACATGGGACTGCATCAAACTAAAACCTTTTGTGCAGTTAAGGAAACTATCAACAAAAAGAAAGGCAACTTACTTATATGTGCAGACTACATATCTGATAAGGGGTTAATATCCAAACTATATGAAAAATACATACAACTTAATATAAAAAAATTAAAAAATGGGAAGAGGACATAAATAGCCAGTTTTCCAAAGAAGACATACAGATGGCCAGCATACACATGAAAACATAATTAGTATCACTAATCATCAGCAAAGTGCAAATCAAAACCACAATGACATATTACCTCACATCTGTCAGAATGGCTATTATCAAAAAGACGATAAATATTAAGTGTCAGCAAGGATATGGAGAAAAGGAACCTTCGTGAACTGATGGAGGGAATGTAAACTGGTATAGCTACTATGGAAAACAATATAGAGGCTTCTCAAAAAATTAAAAATAGAACTACCACTTGATCCAGCAATTCCACTTCTGAGTTTTTTCTGAAAAAACCAGAAACACTTATTCAAAAAGGTATATGCACCCCTATGTTCACGCCCATATTATTTACAAAAGCCAAGATATAGAAGCAACATAAAGGTCCACCAGTAGGTAAATGGATAAAGAAGATGTTGTATACACACAATGGAGTATTATTTAGCCACCAAAGTATGAAATCTTGCCTTTTGCAACAATATGGATGGACCTAGCAGGTATGATGCTAAATGAAATAAGTCAGAGAGGGACAAACACTATATGATCTCACTTAGATGTGGAATCTAAATAAATAAATAACAAACACAAATAAACAGTAGCAAAGTCACAGGTACAGAGAACAAGCAGATGGTTGCCAAAGTGGAAGGAGGTAGGGGCAAAAGAGACATGGGGGAGAAAGATTAAGAGGTGCAAATGTTAGTTGCAAAAGTAACTAGACAAAGGTATGAGATGTAAAGTGTGGGGAATACAGTTAATAATTATGCAATATCTTTATACAGTGACAGATGATAATAAGACTTAACATGGTAATCACTTTGTAATATATAAAGATACTGAATTACTCACTAATACAATAATGGAAGTCAATTATACCTCTGCTCGATGGTAAAAATGTCTGTCTGCAATGTGGGAGACCGAAGTTTGATACCTAGGTTAGGAAGATCCCTTGGAGCAGGGAATGGCAACCCACTCCAGTATTCTTGCCTGGAGAATTCCATGAGCAGAGGAGCCTGACAGGTTAGTCGACGGCGTCACAAAGAATCAGACACAACTGAGTGACTAATAGATGTTGAGAGAGGAATGACAAAGAAGTTTTCACAACATACGAATTGAAAATGACCCTTATATTGGGCAATTTGGCAATGAAGAAGTCTTTGGTAACCTTAAAAGAAGGAGATTTATTAATGACATAGCAGTGAGAAACTACAGTAGACTAAGGACTGAATTCAAGCTGACCCAAATCCATATGCATTATCAGTGATTTCTAAGAGGTGAGAGTTAAGGAAAATATGACAACAAGGAAGGGACATACCTGAAGATTTGGGGCAACTTTTTCAAACACTTCATAACTTTTTCCCTTAGTGGTTACAATCTAAAAGCCTTTTGCAAGCTCCATTCACCAACTCTACAGCGACAGTGATCCTCTCTACTGTGGTCATACCCCTTGGATGTCAGGGCAGGATGAAAGGCTGCAGATCTCTGATGTATCAAGTTTTTAACTTCTTTTGGATCCTAGACTCCTTCAAAATACTGATATAATCACACACACAACATTAGATATGATTTCAGGAGGTTCAAAGACCCTATGAAACAGAATCTGTCTTCATACATTGTTAGGACCCTCTTCTCTGGATAATGTTGTCCCAAGAGAAGGTAAATGATTGTAATAGTTACTATGGCACACTAGTATATGGTATAGCAGTATGCTAGCACTAAGCATTTATATTTGATACATCAAATGTACAACATACTTTTTTGCTTTTTCTCCTATTTGATTCTCCCTAAACTCCGCATTTATAGATAAGGACAATGATGTTACTCATAGCTAGTGACAGATGCAGGATGTGATTCTAGGTATCCTGGCTTCGAATCTTCTACATACACACTTGGGAGCATATCACAGATTTGGTAAATGCTATCAATATGTGAGTATTCATCACTGGAACTTACATCTGCGTAGCTTTTCCAATGACACCATAGACTTATGTGAAATGATTGCCTTACACAGCTAGTAAGTGGCAGAGATCTTGTCTGGTGATGCTGTATCACATGACTTTTTTCTTATTCCTGGCCCCAGCTGCTTGGAATAGAGCCCTGGATTACTGACCTTATCTTGGCTGTTTATTCAGTGTTCTGAGCATCAAGATGAGGCAATATAAACTCAAGCTCTGATCAACTCTATCTTTCCTCTGCCTTTTCCTCAAAGAGCCAGGGATTTAATTGAATAGCCTCCTGAAAATGCATTTCTTCTTTCTTCCTCTCATTGTTTTAATTTATTGCCAAAATGACTCCTTGGAAGTTCCATATTTCCTCTTTCAAGGACACAGAAGAGGGCAGCATAGAATTTCTTCCTTCGTAAATAAGGCTGCTCCTCTTCATTGTTCCTTATGCTCCTTAAACAACCTCCATCCATCTATATTTAATTCTCATTGATTCTCGCTTAACTGTCTTGTTCCTCCCATACTCTCGAAAGTCTTTTTCCTCTGTAGAAACTGAGTTAATGTCTACTTACTCTGATAGCACAGGTAAACAAACTGCAAGCACGTTTAGCATGAATGTTCAATTCTGCCCCTGCTCCCAGGATTACTCTCAATAGAAAAGTGGGGTGGGAGTAGAAGTAGGGAAGTGAGATTCCTGTTTATCAGGGATAAAGAGACTGGGATTCAAGAGACCCTGGCATAAACCTCACTTCCAGCTTGTCCTAGTGGTATAAACTTGAATGGATCATGCTTCCTTTGTGGGCTCAGGTTCCTTGTCTGAAAAACAAAGTGGTCTGTACTAGGTGACCCCCAAAGTCCCTTTACATTTCCTTTCATAAATTACATTTTATGGTGTTTATATATCCATTGCATAATATTAGTACAATGTAAAATTATATTCATGGTCAAGATGGTGTAGTAGAAGGATGTGTACTTACCTTCTCCTTGAGAACACCAAAATGGCAACTTGCTATTGAACAACCATCAACAGGAGGATGTTGGAAGCTACTAAAAAAGGATATCCCACATTCAAGGCCACAACGAGATGGTTGGAGGGGCAAAATCACATTAAAATAAAATCCAATACCTGAAGAGTAGGCAAACCACAAACTGCAGAACAATAATACCAAAGAAGTTCTCAGACTGCTGCAAAAGTTCTTGGCCCCACATCAGACTTCCCAACTTAGGGATTAGGCAAAGGAATGAGAATGCCCAGGGAATCTGACTTTGAAGGGTGACAGGATTTGATTATAGAACCTCCAGAGGACTAGGGGAAACAGAGACTCTTGGAGGGCACAAACAAAATCTTGTGCACACCAGGACCCAGCATTGTGTAATTCAATGATGCTATGAGCCATGTTGCCCAGGGCCACCCAAGATGGACAGGTCATGGTGGAGAGTCCTGACAGAATGTGGTCCACTGGAGAAGGGAATGGAAAACCACTTCAGTGTTCTTGCCTCAAGAACCCCATGAACAGTATGAAAAGGCAAAAAGATAGGACACCAGAAGATAAGCCTCCCATGTTGGTAGGTGTCCAATATGCTACCAAGGAAGAGTAGAGAAATAGCTCTAGGAAGAATGAAGAGGCTGAGCCAAGGTGGAGATGATGCTTAGTTGAGGATGTGCCTGGTGGTGAAAGTAAAGTCAAATGCTGTAAAGAGCAATGTTGCGTAGGAATCTGAAATGTTAGGTCTGTGAATCAAGGTAAATTGGACATTGTCAAACAGGAGAGGGCAAGAGTGAACATCAATACTTTAGGAATTAGTGAACTAAAATGGATGAGAAAGGGCAAACTTAATTCGGATGACCATAATATCTACTACTGTGAGGAAAAATCCCTTCAAAGAAATGTAACACATCTCATTGTCAACAAAAAAGTCCAAAATGTAGTAGATGGAATCTCAAAAACCACATAATGATCTTGGCTCACTTCCAAGGCAAACCATTCAAAATCACAATAGTCCAAGCTATGCCTCAACTATTAATGCCAAAGAACCTGAAGTTGATCCATGCTATGAAGACCTACAAGGCATTCTAGAACTAAGACTCCCTAAAAAAAAAAAGTGCTTTTCATCATAGGGTGACTAGAATCAAGAGATACCTGGAGTAACAAGCAAGTTTGGTCTTGGAGTACAAAATGAAGCAGGGCAAAGGCTAACAGTTTTGCCAAGAGAATGCACTGGTCATAGTAAACACTTTCTTCCAACAAAAAAAAGAGACAGCTCTACACATGGAGACTACCAGATAGTAAGTAACAAAATCATATCGATTATATTTTTTGCAGCTGAAGATGGAGAAGCCCTATACAGTCAGTAAAACAAGAAGTAGAGCTGATAGTAGCTCAGATCATGAGATTCCTATTGAAAAATTAGGCTTCAGTTGAAGAAAGGAGAATAAAGCACTAGGCCATTCAGATATGACCTATATAAAATCCCTTATGATTAGACAATGGAGGTGAGAAATAGATTCAAGGGATTAGAGCTGATAGACAGAGTACCTGAAGTACTGTAGACAAAAGTTTATAAAATTGTACAGGAGGCAGTACCAAAACCACCACCTCCTCCCCCCAAAAATGCAAGAAGGTGAAGTGGTGGACTGAGGAGGCCTTACAAATAGCTGAGAAAAGAAGAAAGGTGATAAGCAAAGGAGAAAGGGAAAGATATGCCCAACTGAATGCAGAGTTCCAGAAAACAGCAAGGAGAGATATGAAAGCTTGCTTAGGAAAACAGTTGAAAAAAATAGAGGAAAACAATAGAATTGGAAAGACTAAAGATCTCTTCAAGAAAATTAGATATCAAGGGAACATTTTATGCAAAGATGAGCCAATAAAGGACAGAAATGGCAAAGACCTAACAGAAGCAGAAGAGGTTAAGAAGAGGTGGCAAGAATACACAGAAGTACTATACAAAAAAGGTCTTAATGACTCATTTAACTATGATGGTGTGGTCACTCACCTAGAGCCAGACATCCTGCAGTGTGAAGTCAAGAGGCGTTAGGAAGCATCACTATGAACAAATCTAGAGCAAGTGATGGAGTTCCAGTTGAGCTATTTCAAATAATAAAAGATGATGCTGGAAAACCTCAGACCACTGGAATGGCCCTGTGAGAGTGAGAGGCCCTAGTAATGAAAGGTCTATTACAATTACTATTATTATCATTGTTATTATTATGATGATTGTTTTCTTCATTGCCTACTTTTCTTAACTGTTTTCTCTCCATGTCTTTTTCTCTCTACTATAAAGGCTTTGACCCTTCTCAAACACAGCTCCTTCCCCATCCAACACTTCTTTATATATATTATTCTGCTATATTAATAGAAACCATGTCTAGAATGAATAAAATGAAGGTTCTGCTCAACCTTCCCCCAACAAATTAGGCTTTAGGCATCCACATCTGGGTCCCACACTCCAAGCATGCCAATGCCAAAAACTCCAATAGAGATGACCAGGATAGGGATGGGATTGGAGGACAAAGCATTCTGGAAACAGTGTAAAGAATTAGAAAAAAAAAAGTCTCAAAAGGAGAACTTGGGTCATTGGTTGTGAACATTTTACAAATAACATTTTGAGTATTAGATTTTGGCTAGAAAGGAAAGGGAATAAATAGTAGCCAGGAGGATGGAATGGGCTCCTGCAAACAAAGGTATTTGATAGATTATTTTCCCTCTTCCTCTTCAGTCCATGGAGAACTGTTCACCCAAAGATTAATGCACTATTCCAAGTAGAAAAGAAAATTCTGGCATGGTTCCTGCAGGTATTGTTATTCAAGGAGGCCCAATCCAGCAAAAATGACTAGGAACAGTCTCAGGAAGCTCTCAGTAAGGGAAGCTAATAGGCTTGTCATTGGGGTCACTCTAGCTAAATCCAGCTAGGCTGTGGTCTATGAGTGGCAATATCAAAATTTTCTCACTCCTTGCTGTTTGATCAATTGATTTAGCAATTTGATTGACAAGACAAAAATGAAAAACAACAGGATGATGATCCTTTGAGGGAAATCAAAAGCCAGGATGGCCTCCATTAAGTTCATTCTCCCATCCCAAAGCAGAGCTAGAAGTCACACAAAAGAAGCCTCTTGACACACACGCTCATTCTTCACCGAGTCTCTTCTTGTGCTTCCCTATTCTTGACTCTCTTGGTCATTGACTTTGCCACTCATTCACTCAGTGTTTTCTTTCACTGTGTATTATCCCTTCCTAAACAACTTCTGCTTCTCATTCTACTACTCTATAATTAGCGATAATAACAGCTATAATTTTTAGATTATGTAGTTTGCTCCATGGCTTCTTCTCAGTGAATATTATACATACATGTGTATACACACACACACACACACACACACACATCCATATATATATGTATACACACACAGATATTTATATATATTTGGGAAGCCCATATGTGCTTCCCAAGTAGTCTAGTGGTAAAGAATCTGACTGCCAAAGCAGAAGACATAAAAGGTGCAGTTTTGATCCCTGAGTCAGGAAGATCCACTTGAGGATGAAATGGCAACCCACTCCGGTATTCTTGCCCACTCCATTCTCCCATGGACAGAGGAGCCTTGCATGCTACAGTCCATAGGGTTGCAAAGAGTCAGACATGACTGAAGGGACTTAACACATGAGTGTGTATGTGAATGTGTATATATATAATAAGTGCATATGTATACTTATATATATAATTTATATATAATTTGTTTATTGTTTATAAACAATAATATTATTGTTTATATATATAATTACATATATGTGCATGTGTGTGTGTGTGTGTGTGTGTGTGTGTCTATAATTCAAAGACTATTTTTGTCTACGAATTGACTCTGGTGCTAATTCTTTTGAAGATGAGGAAACTGGGGCTAGTATAGATTGGATAGCTTGCCCTGAATCACACCAGTAGAAAGTGGTAAAGCCAAGTTTCAAAATGATCATCGTTCTGACTTTAAAAGCCCAGACTTTTCCTCCTGATCTATAATGTTTAACTAATTATTTATTTCTCCTTAATAATAATTCTGATAATTTTGATTCTTCTCAGGGTACCTGGTTGACCCCTAAAATTCCATAAGCCATGCACCCCCATTATCTCTCTGCCCACATCTTCTCTAGCCTTGTAAGCCACTCTTGTATAACAGAAATCAAAGAGCTAGAAATTAGAGGAATTCAAGACAGATTTTGTAGGGCAAGCTGTCCCAAGGCCACGTGATGCTTATCTCGGAGAAGATTCATTCTTGGGTATTGCCTAACATAGGGGTGGGATCCAAGAGTTTGGTATCACCCTTGGAGATCTTTCTCTTCTCATCTTACCACAGTGTATATTTCCCACAGGGCTGCTGGTTTTATGAGTAATGAGCAGATTTACTTAAGCTATAAAAATAAAGTTAGTTCAAGTTATTATTCCAAAGAAACCTGGAACAGGGTCATGCCTCATTTGGTTTCCAAGGAGAAAAGTGTATTCGTGATATGTCAGAATTCAGCTCCTGGTGGACCCACACATATGTGCAGGCACACACATTCACAAATACACACATATACCTCCTAAACCTAAAGCAATTTTCCAAGAAAAACAGATAAAGAGGATCTTCATTACCAGAAGCAGGGAGTGAGTCAGTGCTGGGTGGAATAACTAAGCAGACAGTCTTAGTAGGAGGAATGCCATGGCATGTGAAGAACAGGCAGCAAGCTCAGCCATGGAGACCTTGGAAAGTTGCCTGGGACCTTGGAAACCATTTTAACCAACACATATATTCCAGTAATTTAAAGTATTCATTAGTTTACTATTTTGAAAGAACTCAAACAAAAAATTATAAAATTAACTTCAGGTATTATGACCTCGTTAAGAACATATATCATCTCAATCTTATATCAGGTAAATAAGTTTGAAATGAAACTTAGATCATATTTTTAAGTCAAAGAGCACAAGAACAATACAGATGAAATATTGTCCGGATTTAGTTTCTTCATGAAATATGTCTTATTTAATGGAAATATTTCCATTTCCAATTCTAGTCACTCTCTCCTGAACCTCTATCAATGTCAAGTTTACAACAAAAGCCCCAGGTGTGGTGCCAAAGTCCAGTGAAGGGGGTGATAGTGGAGCGGGATCTTCTCTCTCCCTTCTTCTTAACACTCTATTACATTTATATAACAAAAGACATGTAACAATGGAAGTATAAATAGAGAATATTGCTTTAAAGGAACAACAAAGCCTCGCCTAGTCTGTGTGTGTTAAGTCACTTCACTTGTGTCAGATTCTATGTGACCCTATGGGCTATAGCCCACCAGGCTCCTATGTCCATGAGGTTCTCCAGGCAAGAATACTTGGGAGTGGGTTGCCATACCCTTCTCCAGGGGATTTTCCTGACCCAGGGATCAAACCCATGTCTCTTCTATCTCCTGCACTGGCAGGCAAGTTCTTTACCACTAGTGCCACCTGGGATGCCTTTGTCTATTAATGAGTAATTTGCAGAGGTAAGACTAATGAGGGGCTTCCCTGGTGGCTCAGCAGTGAAATGTTCCATTTGCATGAAATGTTCTCTTGGTATCTCTAATTTTCTTGACGAGATCTCTAGTCTTTCCAGTTCTATTGTTTTCCTCCATTTCACGTTTCATGCAAATTTTCATACCAATGCAGGAGATGTATGTTCAGTCCCTGGATCAGGAAGATCCCTTGGAGGAGGAAATGGCAACTCACTCCATGGACATGGGACATATAAGTCCTATGGACGAGGAGACTGGTGGGTACAGTCCACAGGGGTCACAAAAGAGTTGGACACCTTAGTGACTAAACAACAAAGCTACTGCAAGGACAGGGCATAATCAGGGAAGGGCAGGTTGCCCAGTGAGAACAAGTTAGAGATGAAACAGAAGTAGTCAGCTGGGAACAGCTGATCAAGACTTAGTCATATCTAAAACTAGGCAATTTAATCCTGCAGGTGAAGAAATCTGACTGAATTTTTGGAAAAGGATCAACATGACATGATTTGTATTTTGGAAAATTCGTACTAACAGTCAGTGGAGAACAGAGTTAAAGGGAGAAATTGAAAGCTGGAGAACTAATCAGAAGGCTGTTACAATGATCCATTTAGAGGATAAACTTCATGAGAATACTTGGTACTCCCAGTGTATGGCTGCTG
This sequence comes from Aepyceros melampus, assembly GCA_006408695.1. Lineage (NCBI taxonomy): Eukaryota > Metazoa > Chordata > Mammalia > Artiodactyla > Bovidae > Aepyceros > Aepyceros melampus. The sequence goes on from SJXQ01007524.1 coordinate 288,367, forward strand.
TATGTAGTATTCTCAGGACCTAAAAAAGCACAATGGTTGTCTGAAGATGACAGCTGCTTACAAATAGCTGTGAAAAGAAGAGAAAAGAAAAGGAGAAAAAGAAAGATATACCCATATGAATGCAGAGTTCCAAAGAATAGCATGGAGAGAAAAGAAAGCCTTCCTCAGTGCAAAGAAATAGAGGAAAAAATAGAATTGGAAAGACTAGAGATCTCTTCAAGAAAATTAGAGATCCCAAGGGAACATTTCATGCAAAGATGAGCTCAATAAAGGACAGAAATGGTATGGATCTAACAGAAGCAGGAGATATTAAGTAGAGGTGGCAAGAATACACAGAAGAACTGTACAACTAAGATCTTCATGACCAAGATAATTATGATGGTGTGATCACTCACCTAGAGCCAGACATGCTGGAATGTGAAGTCAAGTGGGCCTTAGGAAGCATCACTATGAACAAAGCTAGTGGAGGTGATGGAATTCCAGTCAAGCTATTTCAAATCCTAAAAGATGATGCTGTGAAAGTGCTGCACTCAATATGCCAGCAAATTTGGAAACCTCAGCAGTGGCCACAGGACTGGAAAAGGTCAGTTTTCATTCCAATTCCAAAGAAAGGCAATGCCAAAGGATACTCAAACTACTGCACAATTGCACTCATCTCACATGCTAATAAAGTAATGCTCAAAATTCTCCAAGCCAGGCATCAGCAATACATGAACTGTGAACTTCCAGATGTCCAAGCTGGTTTAAGAAAAGGCAGAGGAACTGGAGATCAAATTGCCAATATCTGCTGGGTCATCTACAAAGCAAGAGAGTTCCAGAAAAACATCTATTTCTGCTTTATTGACTATGCCAAAGCCTTTGACTGTGTGGATCACAATAAATTGTGGAAAATTCTGAAACAGATGGGAATACCAGACCACCTGACCTGCCTCCTGAGAAACCTGTATGCAGGTCAGGAAGCAACAGTTAGAACTGACATGGAACAACAGACTGGTTCCAAATAGGGAAAGGAGTACATCAAGGCTGTATATTGTCACCCTGCTTATTTAACTTCTATGCAGGGTACATCATGAGAAATGCTGGGCTGGATGATGCACAGGCTAGAATCAAGATTGCCAGGAGAAAGATCAACAACCTCAGGTATGCAGATGACACCACCCTTAGGGCAGAAAGTGAAGAAGAACTAAAGAGCCTCTTGATGAAAGTGAAAGAGGAGAGTGAAAAAGTTAGCCTAAAGCTGAACATTCAGAAAACGAAGATCATGGCATCTGGTCCCATCACTTCATGGGAAATAGATGGGGAAACAGTGGAAACAGTGGCTGACTATATTTTTGGGGGCTCCAAAATCACTGTAGATGGTGACTGCAGCCATGAAATTAAAAGATGCTTGCTCCTTGGAAGGAAAGTTATGACCAATCTAGACAGCATATTTAAAAGCAGAGACATTATTTTTTCAACAAAAGTCTGTCTAATCAAGGTTATAGTTTTTCCAGTAGTCATGTATGGATGTGAGATTTGGACTATAAAGAAAGCTGAGGACCAAAGAACTGATGCTTTTGCACTGTGGTGTTGGAGAAGACTCTTGAGAGTCCCTTGGACTGCAACAAGAATCAACCAGTTCATCATGAAGGAGATCAGTCCTGGGTGTTCATTGGAAGGACTGATGTTGAAGCTGAAATTCCAATACTTTGGCCATCTGATGCAAAGAGCTGACTCATTTGAAAAGACCCTGATGCTGGGAAAGATTGAGGGCAGGAGGAGAAGGGGACGACAGAGGATGAGGTGGTTCGATGGCTTCACCTACTCAATGGACATGAGGTTGGGTAGACTCTGGGAGCTGAAGATGGACAGGGAGGCCTGGCATGCTGCGGTCCTTGGGGTCTCAAAGAGTCAGACACGACTAAGCGACTGAACTGAACTGAAAACATAGGACATGCTCAATAAATAATTCCTAAGCAAAAAGTGACCTCCATTTATATCCAGGATGGAAGTGAAGAAACAAATTGATTAGGTGGCCAAATGTCTGGCAATGAGACCACATTCATCCTTAGGTTTCAAGATACCTTTTTTATCCAGATCATTATTCAGTCTTTGCTGGCCAGGTGTCTAGACTAAGCTACTTTTTATTGTGTATTTATCTTGTCTAGACCCCTATGCTTAACATTACTGTGCACACATGATCTCATTTAATCTCTTTTTTAAAAAGACCCTAGGAATTAGGTGTTATAATTCCCTGATGCTGGGAAAGATTGAAAGCAGGAGAAGAAGGGGATGACAGGGGATGAGATGGTTGGATGGCATCACTGACTCAATGGATATGAGTTTGAGTACTCTGGGAGTTGGTGATGGACAGGGAAGCGTGGTGTGCTGTGGTCCATGGGGTCACAAAGACTCGGGACACGACTGAGCAAATGAACTGAATTGAACTGAAATGATCCCCAATTTATATGCGGAGAAAGTGAGTATCTGCTACAGGTCATGAAGCTACTAAGTTACATCAGGATTTGATCACAAAACTGACTCTGAAGCCTGAGATTATTTCACTATACTGAGAAGAGCATGTGTAGCTTGTTTTGCTAAACAGAGGATTTTATGTATCCCATTTCCATACACATTGCAAGAGGCTTTTACCTCACAACCTCAACAAACAATAGCAGCACACTTCAGAAATTTGTGCAAATGCGTTTTTAATAAACTGCCTCAAATTTTTCTGTATGTCCTAATAAGCTTTTGTATCCTCAGGAGGCCTTATTAGATAAAGATAAGATATTTTAGAAAATCCCCTATCTCTAACTACTCTAAGATGCACTAATTATTTGAAAATTTTCCTGAAAATCTCAGGCAAAAGTCTTATTGTTCATCCTGTCTTAATGAATATAAAGCCTTTTCCTTATGAAATAGCTTTGGAGGAACTTACATAAGTACTGAAGATGAAGTGGACCAAGAAAATTCTTTAAATATATAACAGATTCTAGTTAGCCCTGCCACAAGTCCTATCTGGTTATAATTCTACCCTTTCTTTGTCTTTGTCTTGCTGAAGGTATTGAAAATGTATTGCTTTTCTATTCTGGAAATGCTATTTTACACTGCTTTGTTTCAACTAGGGCTGTGGAAATAGCAACATAATACTCTTTCCCTCCCATCTAGCTATTGCTCTTTCCTCCTTAGAAAATGAATTTTCCACCTATCATTTCAAAGTACCCTGCCAAATGGTGTCCAGCTTGTGGCCGAAGTACATCTCCAGAACACAGGAAAGATGTCTCTCAGGAACAACAAGGCCACAGCATCTCATCGAATCCATGTAATCGCTTTTGAAATGGCTGTTGTTTTTATCAGCAGTCTTTTCACTGCTGTCACAGGATGATCATACTCTACCTGAGACGTCTCCCTTACTTTCCATTTGCGTGTCGAGAATATTTCAGTTATAGAAATATGCAGTTGAGTTAAACAAAGACAGTTCTTATTCACAGTCAACTCACCATTTCAAAATTTGATGGAAAAGAGAAAGAATAGACTAAAATTTACTTTTATTCAAAGCTATATGAAATAAAGGGCTTCCCTGGTGGCTCAGATGACAAAGAGTCTGCCTTCAGTGAAGGAGACTCAGGTTCAGTCTCTGGGTCAAGAAGATCTCCTGGAGAAGGGAATGGAAACCCACTCCAGTATTCTTGCCTGGAGAATTCTGTGGACAGGAAACTGGTGGGGCTATAGTCCAGGGAGTCATAAAAAGTTAGACAAGACTGAGTGCTAACATACACACACACATATGAAATAAAAAGGTTGTGAGGGAAATTAAGTCAACTGATTGTATCTACAGGGGCACAGAACTCTGTACTTATTTTATCTGTAAAATAGGGATAAAAATGATAATATTATAGAGTTTTATGAAAATTAAACACTGTATGTGAAAATGCTTTGCACACTTCTTATTAACCAGAAAAAAAAAAAAAAACAGATAATAGAAATAGTAGTAGTTGTTGTTATTGCTGTTGCTATCTCAAGGAAAATACTAACCCTTCACTCTTTGCCATTTACTGATCTACATAACACAGTCTCCCATGGATGAAGCTGTTAGTGTAGTGAGGAAGACAGGGAAAGAGTTAACTACTTGGTAATGTAATAACTCTTACAATAGAATTCTTTCTAGAGTACAAGAAAAACATCTACTTTTGCTTTATCGACTATGCCAAAGACTTTGACTATGTGGATCACAACAAACTGTGGGACATTCTTAAAGAGATAGGAGTATCAGACCACTTTACCCACCTCCTGAGAAATCTGAATGCAGGTCAAGAATCAACAGTTAGAACTAGACATGGACAACAGACTGGTTCCAAATTAGGAAAGGAGTACATCAAGGCTGTATATTGTCACCATGCTTATTTAACTTCTATGCAGAATACATCAAGCAAAATGCTGGACTGGATGAAGCACAAGATGGAATCAAGATTGCTGGGAGAAATATCAATAACCTCAGATACGCAGATTACACCACTCTTATGGCAGAAAGTGAGGAAGAACTAAAGAGACTCTTGATGAAGGTGAAAGAGGAGAGTGAAAAAGTTGGCTTAAAGTTCAACATTCAGAAAACTAAGATCATGGCATCTGGTCCCCTCACCTCAAGGCAAATAGATGGGTAACAATGAAAAAAAGTGACAGACTTTATTTACCTGGGCTCCAAAATCTCTGCAGATGATGACTACAGCCATGAAATTAAAAGACGCTTGCTCCTTAGAAGAAAAGTTTTGACCAACCTAGACAACGTATTAAAAACAGAGACCTTACTTTGCCAACAAAGGTCCATCTAGTCAAAGCTATGATTTTTCCAGTAGTTGTGTATGGATGTGAGAGTTTCAAAAAGAAGGCTGAGCACCAGAGAATTAATGCTTTTGAACTGTGGTATTGGAGAAGACTCTTGGACTGCAGGGAGATCAAACTAGTCAAGCCTAAAGGAAATCCATCCTGAATATTCACTGGAAAGACTGATGCTGAAGCTGAAGCTCCAACACTTTGGCCACCTGATGCTAAGAACTGACTCATGGCAAAAAGACCCTGATGCTGGAAAGATGAAAGGAGAAGGGGACGACAGAGGATGAGATGGTTGGATGGCATCATCAACTCAATGGACGTGAGTTTGAGCAAGTCTTGGGAGTTTGTGATGGACAGGGAATCCTGGTGTGCTACAGTCCATGTGGTCACAGAGTTGGACACGACTGAGTGACCGAACTGAACTGAAATCAAGATAAGGAGAACAAACCCCCTTTATAGGAACCTGTTAGTTCAGAGATGGTCCACATCTCTTCGGATCACTGAAGACCATTTATCCTTGTTTTTGCCACAGGCTGACTCCCTGAGGTAACAATTATGTTGCTTAATTTGGCCCTGGAGGAAGTCTTATATGAGAAATTTCCCTCAGGTGGAAAAAAACAAAAACAACAGAAAACAAAACTTACTCCCGGAGGAATTAGTATACTTCTTTCTGACAATAGGGGACATCATTCTTTTCTGACAATAAGAACTATGTAGCCTACAATGTTGCCTTTGGTTCTTGGTGACTTGGAAACTTATAAGAGATTTTTCTATTAATTCATGGCGACTCGGTTACAATTAATAAGGTGAATATTTTTCCTTTCTTTATTCATGTTCTAATAGGGCTCATTTTTTTTCAAAACAGGGGATAACAAAAGCAGTTAACTTTAATAATTATTCTATCATTTTATAAAATTAAGGATACAGTCTCGTTTTTCCCACATCCTAAATTTATTATTTTTGTGTGAAATGTCATTTATTCTTTCAACACTTAGAATGTACTACACTTTACCTATATTGAACATTGTCCCTTAGTAATGAGGGATGATGTAAACATATAAAGTACAATGTGGCAATTAGTATTACCATATATAATACTACTAGAGTTACAATATGATAATTACTACAATTATTTATAAGCTGTACAAAATATGCATCAAATATGTCCCTTTACTTTCACATGTACTGTAGGTTTGCTTCCTTGATGGGCAGCAAAATGCTGATGCCTGATTAATATGACGTTCTGAAATGTATCTCAGAAACTTAAGTACCTTGAGCTTTGAGGGAATTAAGAGGTTTTATATCTGGACACATCAGTGTACACACTTCCTTAGAAAGGGCTGTCTTCTGTAATTCACAGGGATCTCTCTAACTCTGTAATCTGAGGTTTTCTGTTCAGATTAGATTTAGAAGCCTGATCACATCTGGCACAGTGAGCAGCCACAGGAGACAGGTTCTCAACCTGAATGTGAGCCTCAGGAGCTTGGGTTTCATTTACTTTGTACACTAAGCACCTTTAATCAAGCTTCTAAGTTCAACTCAGTTTGATAACCATGTATTAAGCTTATATTTTTTCCTCCTGGAAGCAGAGCAATCAATAAGACCCCCAGTTCAGAGTTTAAGATTAGCTGAGGCGTGCTCAGTCACTCTGCTGTGTCTGACTCTTTGCGACCCCATAGACTGCAGCCCACCAGGCTCCTATGTCCATGGGATTTTTCTGGTAAGAATACTGGAGCAGGTAGCCATTTCCCCCTCCAAAGGATCTCCCTGACCCAGGGATTGAACCCACATCTCCAGCATCTTCTGCTGGCTGGTGGATTCTTTACTACTGAGCCATCTGGGAAAGCCCTAGCTGGGGAGACAGACACATACACAAATTTAGTACAGTGTGTGAAATTACAATTACAGGGGTGTGTCCAGAGTGTTTGGCCCATGGCAGGGCTCATAATTTATTTGGGGAAGAACTCAGTGATGATGGCCAATGGAGAATGAGAAGAGACAAAGAACAGGAGGGAAAAAGGTTGTGGAATCACCCACTTACCTACTTACCATACAATGCACAACGCCAAGATGGGGTCAGGCTGAGTGAAGCAGAATTTGTCCCAGGGACCCACTGAGGTAAGCAAGTGGCATGGATGTGGGATCCAAGTAGCAGGTGAGGCTAGAATCAAGCTCTGGGGGATGCGATTAACCTAAATTTGGTATCAGAAGTCCAGTCAAACAAGCTGGAATTCAGACTTGAGCACTGTTCTTATCCAGTCCTAGTCTTCGTGGCTCAGATGGTAAAGTATCTGCTTAAATGGGGTAGACCCGGGTTTGATCCCTGAGTCAGGAAGACCCCCCCTGCAGAAGGGGATGGCTACACACTCCAGCGTTCTTGCTTGGAGAATTCCATAGTCAGACAATCCTGGCAGGCTACATGGTCCATGCGGTCACAAAAAATCGGACAGAACTGAATGACTAGCACTTTCACTTTGAGAGGGAAAAATAGAGTGCTAGACAGTGGAACTGAGGAAGAAGTCCAGTTGCTTGTGGTAGAGAAAGGCTCTCCATGATCAGGCAAATTGCTGGCACCTAGCGTCATGCCCAGACATACTGAGGACTAAATTAGACACCATATGCTGGAAGTCTGAGACAAGTAATAAGCCTCCTGTTTGGAATAAGACTGGCATAGAATCTTAACCTGAAAGCCTTGAGATTTTAGAGGTATGGGAGGGATAAAGGCAGCATCAAATATATTTGTTGTCGAAACATTTTTGAAGGTTGAGAACGTGATTCTCAGCCTCTTTCCTATCAAGACAAAGAGGAATCTTTTTTTTTCTCATTTGTCTAAAGTTATTAGCAAGAGACACCATCATTGTCATTTTGTATGCTGAGTGTCACATAACTATGGTAATAGAAACTTGAGAAAGTGAAGAACTTCACTCTATTTTTCTCCACTGAACTTTCCTCATCTTCTACTTATATGTAGATTCGTGATTTTTTTTTTCTCTCAGGAGAGCCACAAGAAACCTGTCAGAAATATTCCAGCATATGCAAATCCTAACTAGACAGACAAAAATAATCTTTGCTCTGTTCCTTATGTGCTCTGTGGGAGTTTGGCCTTGTTTGCATGATCGATCGGTTTGTACGCTGCTTTTCTTTTTTTTTAATTAATTTTTATTTTTTAGTTTGTTTTGCTTTACAATACTGTATTCGTTTTGTTACACATTGACATGAATTAGCCATGAGTGTACATGAACTCCCAATCCCGACCCCCACCTCCACCCTCCCGCCCCACACCCTCTCTCTGGATTATCCCCGTGCATCAGTCCCAAGCTCCTGCATCCTGCATCAAACCTGGACTGGTGATTCGTTTCGCTTATGATATCACACATGTTACATTGCCACTCTGCCAACCCATCCCACCCTCTCCCTCTCCCACAGAGTCCAAAAGGCCATTCTATACAACTGTGTCTCTTTTGCTGTCTTGCGTTGTACGCTGCTTTTCAAAATCATTTTTCAAGTGGAGACACGAAGTAGAAAACAAGAGAAGTATGTAGGTCTGGGCTGGGTGAGAGGGCACCTAATTTAGGATAAGCCCTTTAACAACTTCTGAATATCCCTCCTTTACATTATCAGATGGTCACTATCAAGAGTAAACAGCCTTGATTATATGGGCAATAGGAGAGAGATGAAATTCCTCAAAGACAAACTTTTTTTTTTCCTGGTTGATATTACACTTCTATATATAAAATCAGGGGATGATATGCAAACTGGAAAAATTCACTTAGGATTCTGAAACATTCTCAGGACCATTACCCTTTGTATCCCAGGGTTTATGGTGCTTCTGGCCCTTCCTCATGGGCCATTTTTGCTGTCTTCTGCAGGAGCTTCCTCCATATCCAACTTCAAGGAAGAACCTCCATCAATTTGGACTCTTCAGAGAGGTCCCCCTACTTGTCCAGTTCCACACATAATGTGCTCCTTGTAAGTAAACCATATGAAACATAATTCTCTGCCATGGAGCTCTATCATCTGAAACCATCACCCTAAAACATTACTTTTTCTGGTTTTGTCTGTTTTCTATCTTCACCTCCACTGTCTCTGTCCAAGCTTCTTCATTTCTACTTGTATCACTGAAGTATTAACAGTCCTTTCACTTGCCTCTCTGTGGCCATTATTCCCTCTTCTCCCTGCTTCCCCAACTTCTTCCTCCTCCTGACACAAGCTTCTTATTCACTATTTCATTGATAGGGACTCCAAAGTACAAACATGAAAATGCAACTTCCTTGATGAAAAAAAATCACAACTACCCTTAATCAGATGCTGAAGAAAGGGGAAAGGAAAATCAGCAGCACTTTTTAGCATCTGCAATGTGTCAGACTCTTTGCTGGTCCTGTTTTATATATGCATATGTATATAACTGCTCTACAACCTCACAACTATTTTTCAATATAATGTGTCATTATCTCAGATTTATTGTGAGGAAACTAAGGTTCATGGTGCTTACATAATTTACCCAAGGCCATATGGCAGGTAGACTCAGAACACAGCAGCTGAGCTCGGCAGGTGTATATCTACTGCTATTTCTTTGCCACTATAAATTCTATGTTCTGGAGGCATAGAGATCAATATGATATTTTTGCCACACCTGATTCTGAGAAGCCTACAATGAAGGAGATACTCACACTAACTAAATTATAATATGATGTGATAAGTACAGGGCTGAGTGGCAAAGACAGGGTTTGAATTTAAATCTCTCCCAATTAGACTACTGGTTGTGAATTTTTGCACAGATGAGGAACTGTTAAATGTTAAAACTTTCCTCAAACTTTCACATGGTAGTATTCACCATTTTACTCAGAACTATGAAAAGGCAAAAGTTACAATCAATTCAATGAAGCTTTCAAATGAATGTTCACTGTATTAATCACAACAGCAACAATGTCCATTTGATCCACATCTTTGTGAGAGGCACTGTTGGTCATTGTACAGATAGTAAGTACCTAGCCACATCTGAATTTGAGACCCCTTTGCGATAATCTTATGACTCTCCCTGGGTCTTTAGCCTGTTCACTGGGGATAAGCACCTACGTTATAGAAACCTCTGATACAATACCCCTCTTAACAGGGTTCTGCAGTGTTGACAATTAAAAGCCAGAGCAAAACATTATTAGTAAAGCATATGCCTTGGTTAGACCTTGTAGAGTAAAGAGTTTTGTCCCTCCTTTAACCCATCTGGGCATCCCTGCACAGGAAAGGAAAAAGCAGAGAGGGAGGGAACGACTGTTATTTAGTGTCTGCTCTGTGCTGTGCTGTGCTTAGTTACTTAGTCATGTCTGACTCTTTGTGACGCCATGGACTGTAGCCTCCCAGGCTCCCTGTCCATGCGGATTCCCCAGGCAAAAGTACTGGAGTGGGTTGCCATGCCTTCCTCAGGAGATCTTTCCAACTTAGGGATCAGACCCAGGTCTCCCACATTGCAAGCAGATTCTTTACCGTCTGAGCCACCGGGAAAGCCCAAGAATACTGAAGTGAGTATCCTATCCCTTCTCCAGGGGAACTTCCTGACCCAGGAATTGAACTGGTATCTCCTGAATTACAAGTGGATTCTATGTCAGCTGAGCTAGGAGCCAGATAAGTCCCTGTTTGGTGCTAGCCACATGCTTTATAATCTAACGCTACACTGCATGTGCTGTTTAAAGTCTTCTGGCAGAATCTTGCTTCCCCTTATTTAGCCTGAGTATCTGCCTTTCTCTTCCTTCACTTTATCTAACTTCTTCTCTATTTTTTTTTTCCCCCAAACATACTTTGATCTTTTACATCCCAATACCGTTGGTAAAGTTGTTATTCTGCTTGGAAAATGCATTACTAGCTCCCATCATGGGTCAAAATCTAACTCCTCTCTGAAGCTATCCCCGACTTATGCAAGAAATCATTCTCTCTCCCCCTGCCACACTTGATTTGCCCTTCCTTTGTAGTACTGGTCTCATTTTATCTTATTAATTTGCTTACATAGGTGGCTTCATCACTGGCCCATACTCTTTTGGTGGCTGGGGCTGAATCTTTCCTCTTGAATCTCCAATGTAAAGAATTGTGCCTAGAACATAACATGCATTCAACAAAAGTTGACTGAATAATGAATGAATCAACAAAGGCTTAGTTACTACTCTGCCATTACATGTGTCAACAGGGATATTTTCTGAAATTGTCTGCTTCAGCTTTAGTGACTGTTTTACAGCTTTTGGTCCTGCCTTTTGTCACTTCCAAACCTATTCATCTATTGAAGTGACAGTAAAAGCCCAGGACAAAAGTGCTGGCTGCTCTCATTCATTCACTAAGTGCTATCTGACTCTTCGAGATCTTGTGGACTGCAGCATGCCAGGATGCCTGTCTTTTCACTTCTCCTGCAGTTTACCCAAACTAATGTCCATTGAGTCAGTGATGCCATCAAACCATCTCATCCTCTGTCATCCCCTTCTCCTCATGCCCTCAAGTTTTCCGAACATCAGGGTCTTTTCCAATGAGTAGGATTCTGGCATCAGTTCAGTTTAGTTCATTGCTCAGTTGTGTCCAACTCTTTGCGACCTCATGAACTGCAGCATGCCAGGCCTCCGTGTCCATCACCAACTCCTGGAGTCCACCCAAACCCATGTCCATCGAGTCGGTGATGCCATACAACCATCTGATCCTTTGTCGTCCCCTTCTTCTCCTGCCCTCAATCTTTCCCAGCATCAGGGTCTTTTCAAATGAGTCAGCTTCTTGCATTAGGTGTCCAAAGTATGGGAGTTTCAGTTTCAAGATCAGTCCTTCCAGTGAACACCCAAGACTGATCTCCTTTAGAATGGACTGGTTGGATCTCCTTGCAGTCCAAGGGACTCTCAAGAGTATTCTCCAACACCACAGTTCAAAAGCATCAATTCTTCACTGCTCAGCTTTCTTCACAGTCCAACTTTCACATCCATACATGACCACTGGAAAAACCATGGCCTTGACTAGAGGGACCTTTGTTGGCAAAGTAATGTCTCTGCTTTTTTAATATGCTGTCTAGCATCAGGTAACCAAATTATTGGAGCTTCAGCTTCAGCATCAGTCCTTCCACTGACTATTCAGGGTTTATTTCCTTTAGGATTGACTGAAGTTTGATCTCCTTCCTGCCCAAGGGACTCTCAAGAGTCTTCTCCAACACCACAATTTAAAAGCATCGGTTCTTTGGTACTCAGCCTACTTTATGGTCCAACTCTCACATCCATACGTGATACTGGAAAAACCATAGCTTTGACTATATGGACTTTTGTTGGAAAAGTGATATATCTGTTTTTTAATACTGTCTAGGTTTGTCATAGCTATTCTTGCAAGGAGGAGCAAGTGTCTTTTTATTGTGTGACTGCAGTCACTGTCCACAGTGATTTTGGTGCCCAAGAAATAAAATCTGCCACTGTTTCCAGTTTTTCCCCATCTATTTTAAGCCAGCCTTTCACTCTCCTCTTTCACCTTTATTAACAGGCTCTTTAGTTTCTCTTTGATTTCTGCCATTAGATTGATATCATCTTCATACCTGAGGCTGTTGATATTTCTCCAGGCAATCTTGATTCCAGCTTGTGATTCATCTAGCACAACATCTCACATAATGTACTCTGCATATAAGTTAAATAAACAGGTGGCAATACATAGCCTTAACATACTCCTTTCTCAATTTTGAACCAGTCCATTGTTTCATGTTCAGCTTTAACTGTTGCTTCTTGACCTGCATACAAGTTTCTCAGGAGACAGGTAAAGTGGTCTGGTGTTCCCACCTCTTTAGGAATTTTCCATAGTTTGTTGTGATCCATGCAGGCAAAGGCTTTGGTGTAGTCAATGAAGCAGAAGTAGATGTTTTTCTGGAGCCCCCTTCCTTTTTCTAAGACCAGTGGATGTTGGCAATTTGACCTCTGGTTCCTCTGACTTTGAAAAAAAAAATTATTGCAGGATATTTGTTTAACAATATTGTGTTGGTTTCTGCCATGCATCAACATGAATCATATACAGGTATACATACGTACCCTCCCTCTTGAATCTCCTTCCCATTTCCCACCCCATTCCACCCCTCTACGTTGTCACAGAGCACCAGGCTGAGCTCCCTGTGCATGAAAGTCACTTAGTCGTGTCTGACTCTTTGTGACACCATGGTCTATACAGTCCATGGAATTCTCCAGGCAAGAATACTGGAGTCAGTAGCCTTTCCCTTCTCCAGGGGATCTTCCCAACCCAGGGATCAAACCCAGGTCTCACACTGCAGGCAGATTCTTTACCAGCTGAGCCACAGGGAAACCCTGAGTCCCTATATCACACAGCAAATGTTCACTGGCTATCTCTTTTCCATATGGTACTGTGTATGTATCCATGCCATTCTCTCCATTCACCCCACCCTCTCCCTCCCACACTGTGTCCACAAGTCTGTTCTCTATCTTGCGTCTCCACTGCTGCCCTGCAAATAGGTTCATCAGTACCATCTTTCCAGATTCTACACATATGTGTTAATATACAATATATGTTTTTCTCTTTCTGACTTACTTCACTTTGTACAATAGGCTCTAGGTTCATCCATCTCATTAGGACTGACTCAAATGCATTCTTTCTTTAAAGCTGAGCAACATTTCATTGTATATATGTACCACAATTTCTGTATCCCTTCATCTGTTGATAAACATCTAGGCTGCTTCCATGTCCTAGCTATTGTAAAAAGTACAGAAAGGAACACTGGGGTACATGTGTCTCCTTCAGGTATGGTTTTCTCAAACTATATTCCCAGTAGTGGGATTGTTGGGTCATATGGTAGTTCTAGTCCTAGTTTTTCAAAGAATCTCTGTACAGTTCTCCATAGTGGTTGTATCAATTTACATTCCCACCAACAGGGTAAGAGGGTTCCCTTTTCTCCACATCCTCTCCAGCATTTATTGTTTGTAGGACCCTCAGAATGGGAGAAAATAATTGCAAACAAAACAAATAACAAAGGATTAATCTCCAAAACATACAAGCAGCCCATGCACCTCAACACCAGAAAAAAAACCCAATCAAAAAATGGGCAGAAGACCTAAGCAGACATTTCTCCAAAGAAGACATACAGATGGCCAACAAACACATAAAAAGATGCTCAACATTGCTCATTATGAGAGAAATGCAAATCAAATCTATGTATCACCGCACATCAGTCAGAATGGTCATTGTTTAAAATCCTCTGCCTTTTCTAAATCCAGCTTGTACATCTGGAAATTCTTTGTTCATGTACTGTGGAAGCCTAGCCTGAAGGATTTTGAGCAGTACCTTGCTAATATGTGAAATGAACAAAACTTTATGGTAGTTTGAACATTATTTGGCATTGCTTTTCTTTGGGATTGGAATGAAAACTGACCTTTTCCAGTCCTGTGGCCATTGCTCAGTTATCCAATTTTGTGGGCATATTGAATGCATCATCATTTAGGATTTGAAATCCTCCAGCTCAGCTGGAATTCCATCACCTCCACTAATTTTGCTCATAGTAAATGGCAACCCACTCCAGTATTCTTGCTTGGAGAATGTCATGGACTGAGGAGCCTGGTGGGCTGCAGTCCATGGGGTCACAAAGAGTCAGACACGACTGAGTGACTTTACTTACTTACTAATGCTTCCTAAGGCCCACTTGACTTCACACTCCAGGATGTCTGGCTCTAGGTTAGTAACCACACTATTGTGGTTATCCAAATCACTAAGATCTTTTTTGTATAGTTCTTCTGTGTATTATTGCCACCTTTTCTTAATTTCTTATGTGTCTCTTAGGTCCTTGCTATTTTCTGCTGGAAGAGATCTTAAAGGCCATCTAATCTGATCTTCCTATTGGCACAAAAAGCCACTTTCCATAGTCAATAATCATTCATTCTCAGATTGAATACCTCTAATGATAAGGAGTTTACTATCTTATATGGGAATTCATTCATTGTTTAACAGTATTAATTACTAGGAATGTCATAATATATATATTTATATCATGTCTCCCTACTAGTACTATTCTTGTCCTCTGAAATTGTACTATTTGCATGCATTTTCTCCCTCAAATGACATCCTTTCAGCTATCTGATAAAAGACTGAGAAATTAAGCAGTCATTTACAAAAGGCATTGTGGGACCTTAGGAACACCCACTGATTTCTAGGATCAAAGCTGAGAAGGCAGATTTAGCTGCTGAGGCAGCTGGTAGGAGCAGTTAGGTTCGGTAGCCAAGAGACTGGCAAATGCGAGCTGAACCCTAGAAGGCACCAGAACTCCAGGTGATGGAGAGCAACAGAGGGTGCCGAGGTGGCACTTTACCCTTATAGCAGGGCAAGGCAGCACAGGCGAAAATATGGTGTTAAAAAGAGCAGTTCAACAACCTTGAAGGATAAAGTGCAAAATAGGACATAGAATGGAAAAGGTGAGGCTAGGCAGGCAGTCAGAAAACTGAGTGTCAGAGAGATGAAGTATTTGCCCAAGTTTACAGACTAGGCAGGGGAAGAGGTCACTCTAGTTAAGATCTGGGTTCAAGTTTGTTTTGCTAGTCAAGTAGTCTTGATACTATCTCATGGTGTTTCCCTGTCAGCTCACCCTCAGTATAGCCTCAAAATGACGATTCAAAGATGACAAATCAGATTGAGTTTTGTATACTCACTAGAACCTTTGCAATAGGATGGTCCCTCCATTAGCCTCCATGGTTAACTCCTAAAACAGTTTCCCACCCCACCTCCACCCCTGCTTGTAACCACAAGAGCACTCAGGTCTCAGAGTTTCTGAGCCAGAGGCCCTCCCAGAAACTGCACAACTCCCTTTTCTATGATGTGCAGGATTATTAGCTGCTGTGGGTTAACATGGTCTCCTGTAAATATATTATTTAACCAGTCAGTGTTGTGGGTCTGAAAGCATTTTTAAAGATGATTTTCCATATCTCTCTTCCAGTCAGTTTAACTTTGGAAAAATTCAATTTTTATTGTTCTAACTTACTGGGAAGCATCTCATTTTCCGCATTTTATAACATCTAAGCAAAGCTCAGGCTTTGCTATCAAAAGAGATACAACAAAAATAAAAGTAGAAACACCTTCTTGACAAAACTCATGCCATGACATGGATTCCAACTGGCTTTGTCAGTTTCACTTCTTGCCTCTGCCACTGAGAACAGCCCTAGTGGACTCAACCCCTTGTTCCATCTCAAAGGCCTTAGAATGGCTGAAGTCTCTCCTAACTGATTCTTTTGTCAAGGTTGGTGATTTGAGATAGCAGTGACATTGCCAAAGTTGCACAGAAAATGAGCATCAAGGGAGAGAGGTTAGAATCTCTGGATTTTGCCATGGTTTTACGTTAGTCATGAGAGCTGTCAAAAAAGGGATGGAAGAAGGAAATGAAAGCCCCATGTAAAGATTACCTGAATAAATGATTCCTACATTGTTAATATGCACAACAGACTCAAGATAAACATAAAAGAAAACCTCCCACCACATAGCCATGCCCAGAGTCCTTAAATAAGTAGAATTTTACTATTCCCAGCAGAGTTAATGGAAGTGACTACACTGAAAAATCAGTTAATTTCTGGGAAATGTTTTTAATTCACTCCTTTTTTTCTTTTTTTTTTACTTTATTTTACTTTACAATACTGTATTGGTTTTGCCATACATCAACAAGAATCTGCCATGAGTGTACATGAGTTCCCAATCCTGAACCCCCCTCTCACCTCCCTCCCCATACCATCTCTCTGGGTCATCCCAGTGCACCAGCCCCAAGCATCCTGTATCCTGCATTGAACCTAGACTGGCGATTCGTTTCTTACATGTTATTATACATGTTTCAATGCCATTCTCCCCAATCATCCCACCCTCTCCCTCTCCCACAGAGTCCAAAAGTCCTTCCTGATCACCTCCTTGGGGGTCATTCAATTAGCACGAAAGCTTGGCTGTCAAAGATTCTAGAAATACTCCTTTGACACAGTGCTGAGCAAGACATGTGGGTTTTTTCTATTGGCCAATCTAACAATACTTCCATACTTTCCTTTGAAATCCTTGAAACTATTTATTTTTTGTTTAGGTAAGAGGTGAAAAGGAATCTTGCCTCCTAATTTAAAAGCAGCTTCAAAACATTTAAGTTATTTTTTTTTCTGTTTTTCTTTTTAAGGCAGGCAGGAAAAACAAACAAACAAACAAAAAAAACAACCTTAACTAGATAAGCATGAAGCAAGGCTGGATAATAAATATCTGGCCCACACATAACTATTAAAGATCATTGGTCCTCTTTTAAATTAAACTGCAGGAAGGTCACCTTGATTACATCCCAGACACATTCTCAAATAGCTATAGGCTTTGGTTGTCACGTCCAGAACCCATTAAGGATGAAATGAACCAGAGCTTGGAAACCAAAAAATGAATCTCTAAAGAACTGAAATATGCTTCCTTGCTCCCTTTTGCTTTTGCTGGTCACACTTGCCTGTATGAAACTGCTTCCCTGTTTCTCCTATCCCTATCCACCATTATGTAGTGGAATGAGCATGGACCTTGTCATCATAACACTTGATTTGAATCCTGACTATACTACTTTCTAGCTACTTGCTTTGGGTAAGTTGCTTAACCCCTTTTAGATTCAAGTTCTCCCTTAGTAAAAGAGGAATAGGAATAGCTGTTGCTGAAGATGCTAGAGAAGATTAAGCTAGAAAACATCTATGACAGAATTTAACACAATTCTTAGCATGTAGCACGTGCTCAATTAAATACTACTCTTCTTCCCTCTTCCCACCATATTAGCCACCTCAGCATCCACTGGTTCTTCTAAGAATATAGCAAATCTATCATCAGCAGATATGATGCCTTGATATTAGAAGAACCCCCCTCTGTCCTACTCTGCTATTTTCCTCAGAGAGGGCTGGCTTTTGGTGCCACAAAAAATGTAAGTTTGTATCTCAGCTCCTCTTATTTCAAGCTGTGTGAAATCAGGGAAATCACTGAACTTTTCAGAGGTTCTGGTTTGTCATCATTAAATAAAATTGTTACCTATGCCATAGATTTGATGTGCTGTGAAGATTAAATAAATGGAAAGCATGTTGTGGAGAACTTTACCTATCACAAACAAACTGTAGCTTTTACAGCTAATTACTAATAATCCATTATAGTTCCTTTGTATGCCCAGTCTAAACTAAACGTAAAGGGCAGAGAAAAGAAAAAAAAAAAAAAACACTCAAAACAGAAACACTTGTTCCTTGGCCTCCAGAAGCTCACAGTCAGGAACAAGGTGTTCAGTAAAATAAGTGCTAAAGTATACTGGGGGAGGGGTCTTGGAAATAAATCTAGAGAGCTCTCATACAGTGCACTTAGTTTTCAAGGAGTTTCGTTGCACAGTGAACCATGAAGGAAAACCATTTTGGCTTCATAAAACATTTTTGTTTCAAAATAAAAAGAAGTTAAATTGAAGCATATTAACTGGATCTAACAGTTACACCCAACTCTGCAATGATGGGATTCCTTTTTCAACATCTTCTATCGTTGACAGTGTTCATTTCATTCACTTCAGTTCAGTTCAGTCGCTCAGGTGTGCCGACTCTTTGTGACCCCATGAATCGCAGCACGTCAGGCCTCCCTGTCCATCACCAACTCCCGGAGTTCACTCAGACTCACTTCCATTGAGTCCGTGATGCCATCCAGCCGTCTCATCCTTGGTCATTCCCTTCTCCTCCTGCCTCCAATCCCTCCCAGCATCAGGGTCTTTGCCAATGAGTCAACTCTTCACATGAGGTGGCCAAAGTACTGGAGTTTCAGCCTTAGCATCAGTCCTCCCAATGAACACCTAGGACTGGTCTCCTTTAGAATGGACTGGTTGGATATCTTTACAGTCCAAGGGACTCTCAAGAGTCTTCTCCAACACCACAGTTCAAAAGCATCAATTCTTCGGTGCTCAGCCTTCTTCACAGTCCAACTCTCACATCCATACATGACTATAGGAAAAACTATAGCCTTGACCATAGGGACCTTTGTTGGCAAAGTAATGTCTCTGGTTTTTAATATGCTATCTGCTGCTAAGTCGTTTCAGTCCTATCCAACCCTGTGCGATCCCATAGATGGCAGCCCACTATGCTCCCCCATCCCTGGGATTCTCTAGGCAAGAACACTGGAGTGGGTTGCCATTTCCTTCTCCAATGCATAAAAGTGAAAAGTGAAAATGAAGTCGCTCTGTCATGTCCGACTCTTAGCGATCCCATGGACTGCAGCCCCCCAGGCTCCTCTGTCCATGAGATTTTCCAAGCAAGAGTACTGGAGTGGGGTGCCATTGCCTTCTCTGAATATGCTATCTAGGTTGGTCGTAACTTTCCTTCCAAGGAGTAAGCGTCTTTTAATTTCATGGCTGCAGTCACCATCTTCAGTGATTTTGGAGCCCAAAAACATAAAGTCTGACACTGTTTCTACTGTTTCCCCATCTATTTCCCATGAAGTGATGGGACCGGATATGATGATCTTGGTTTTCTGAATGTTGAGCTTTAAGCCAACTTTTTCACTCTCCTCTTTCACTTTCAACAAGAGGCTTTTTAGTTCCTCTTCACTTCCTGCCATAAGGGTGGTGTATCTGCATATCTGAGGTTATTGATATTTCTCCCAGCAATCTTGATTCCAGCTCGTGCTTCATCCAGCCCAGTATCTCTCATGATATACCCTGCATATAAGTTAAATAAGCAGGGTGACAATATACAGCCTTGATGTACTCCTTTTCCTATTTGGAACCAGTCTGTTGTTCCATGTCCAGTTCTAACTGTTGCTTCCTGATCTGCATACAGGTTTCTCAGGAGGCAGGTCAGGTGGTCTGGTATTCCCATCTCTTTCAGAATTTTCCACAGTTTATTGTGATACACACAGTCAAAGGCTTTGGCATAGTCAATGAAGCAGAAATATGTTTTTCTGGAACTCTCTTGCTTTTTCCATGATCCAGCAGAAGTTGGCAATTTGATCTCTGGTTCCTCTGCCTTTTCTAAAACCAGCTTGAACATCAGGGAGTTCACGGTTCACGTATTGCTGAAGCCTGGCTTGGAAAATTTTGAGCATTACTTTATTAGCTTGTGAGATGAATGCAACTGTGTGGTAGTTTGAGCATTTTTTTGGCATTGCCTTTCTTTGGGATTGGAATGAAAACTGACCTTTTCCAGTCCTGTGGCCACTGCTGAGTTTTCCACATTTGCTGGCATATTGAGTGCAGCACTTTCACAGCATCATCTTTCAGGATTTGAAATAGCTCAACTGGAATTCCATCACCTCCACTAGCTTTGTTCGTAGTGATGCTTCCTAAAGCCCACTTGACTTCACATTCTAGGATGTCTGGCTCTAGGTGAGTGATCACACCATTGTGATTATCTGGGTCATGAAGATCTTTTTTGTACAGTTCTTCTGTGTATTCTTGCCACTTCTTCTTAATATCTTCTGCTTCTGTTAGGTCCATACCATTTCTGTCCTTTATCGAGCCCATCTTTGCATGAAATATTCCCTTGGTATCTAATTTTCTTGAAGAGATCTCTAGTCTTTCCCATTCTGTTATTTTCCTCTATTTCTTAGCATTGATTGCTGAGCAAGGCTTTCTTGTCTCTCCTTGCTATTCTTGGAACTCTGCATTCAGATGATTATATCTTTCCTTTTCTCTTTGCTTTTCGCCTCTCTTCTTTTCACAGTTATTTGTAAGGCCTTCAGAAGCCTCCAAATTCAGTTATTTGTAAGGCCTTCAGAAGCCTCCAAATTCACACTGAATACTTTTGACTTCTCAAAAGTACTACAAGCCCATAGGGAACAACAAGATAGCTCTCTATGTTTCACTCATTTAGAGGTTTCC
This sequence comes from Aepyceros melampus, assembly GCA_006408695.1. NCBI lineage: Eukaryota > Metazoa > Chordata > Mammalia > Artiodactyla > Bovidae > Aepyceros > Aepyceros melampus. The sequence continues at coordinate 308,987 of SJXQ01007524.1, forward strand.
TCATCCTCTAGACATATCTTTAAAAAGAAGATTAAAATTCTTCAAAAGATAAAATTAAGATTCTGAATTTGGAGAAAAGAGAAGGATGCATTATCGATGCCTTGTACCCTTTCCCTGCTCAATATTCCCTATATTTTTGTAGCATTTTACCATTTTTAAATCCACATTTTAATTTAATATCTTACTTATGACACTCAGAAAAAATCTATGAGGAAAGTAGCTTTATGATTTAAAAATCTATTTTTTTCACATTTTAAATTATCTTTGAAATGGAATTGTGTCTTACAATCAGCATAGTATTTCTTTTCTTTCCTGAAAAGCTGATAAATCAATACCATCCTTGTTAAATTGTTATATAATACATCTCTAGGCTGCAGTCCATGGAGTCACGAAGAGTCGGGCATGAGTGAGCAACTCCACTTTCACTTTCCACTTTCCTGCATTGGAGAAGGAAATGGCAACCCACTCCAGTGTTCTTGCCTGGAGAATCCCAGGGACGGGGAGCCTGGTGGGCTGTCGTCTATGGGGTTGCACAGAGTCGGACATGACTGAAGCGATGCAGCAGCAACATGAAAATAGTTTTTAAAACTATTTTAGATATATTGGAAGCCAATACCCATATAAAATGCTAAAGTCAATAATCCAGAGCAAGAGAGTGGAAGGATCAGGTCTCAAATCCTAAGCTTCGAGTTCTGGGTAATGTTTTTTTCACCATCCAGCTTTGACCCAGACTCAGAAGGCAGGACTACTCTTTTAAAAGGATAATTAGAGTCCCTCTCCCCCAAGACTTGTACTGGAAGAACTGCTTTATCAGCCACAAATCCCATTTGATCTTCAAGCTGGTTCTAGTGCCTAAAAGTTGCATCTTTGGCTTTTTCTTTGGACTATGTAAGCAATTCCTGATACAAAATCCACATTGTGTATTTCTAGATGTATATGTATAATCATGTGTATAATTTTCTGTGTCACCTCATTCCACAAAGGATTTGACACAACCCAAGGAAATATAAACCATAAAATTATGAAATAAAAGAACACAATATAAAAATCAAGATTAAGAAAATAGGTCAAAGCTAGAGTCAGTAGAAACAGAGCACAACTGGACAGGCCATCGGTGCCCACACAGGGTGATATTGCTAAGCCATGAATTTGGCTTTGAGCTTTCTGACACCCACAGTGAAAATAAAGACACATTCTGTGTGTGAAGTGAAAGTGAAACCACTCAGTCATGTCCAACTCTTTGTGACACTGTGGACTGTAACCCACCAGGCTCCTCCATCCATGGGATTCTCCAGGCAAGAGTACTGGAGTGGGGTGCCCTTTCCTTCTCCAGGGGATCTTCCCTACCCAGGGATTGAACCCAGGTCTCCTGCATTGCAGGCAGATGCTTTAACCTGTGAGCTCTGTGTGTGAAACTTACCTTAACTAAGGAAGTAAAAAAAAAAAAAAGAAAATTCCACTCAAATGAGCCCATGTGGGGCTTAAATAGGGAAAGTGATAGATGTCTTGATCAGTAATCTCAGTAAAGTGCCTAAGAGCAAACACCGACTGCTTTTTATGGTGTCCCAGATGAAATGCTAAATGAAAGACAACTGGATATCAAAGTAGTTCAAAGTAATTTTGTCCAAGTACATGATTTTCTGATGATAAATCTTGATTCAGTAATAATTCCTACAATTTATAGAGGAATGGATGGGCTGCACACCATCCCAAAGTATTATATTATTTAATAAAGTAACTCATTTTGATAAGAGTAGAGGGTACAGGCTGTGGTTTCTGCCAAAGGTCTAGAATATAAAAACTTTGTGTTGTTTGAGGAAGACCCAAATCCTCAAAGAATGCGGCCAAGCGGTTGTTGTTGTTCAGTCACTAAGTCCTGTATGACTCTTCATGAACTGCAGCGTGCCAGGCTTCTCTTTTCATCACTATATCCCACAGTTTGCTCAAACTCATGTCCACTGAGTCAGTGATGCCATTCAACCATCTCATCCTCTGTCATCCAGGTCTCCTCTTGCCCTCAATTTTTCCGAGAATCAGGGTCTTTTCCAATCAATCAGCTCTGCACATCAGGTGGCCAAAGTATTGGAGCTTCAGCTTCAGCATCAGTCCTTCCAATGAATATTCAGAGTTGATTTCCTTTAGGATGGACTTGTTTGATCTCCTTGCTGTCCAAGGGACTCTCAAGAGTCTACTCTAGCACCACAGTTTGAAAGTGTCAGTTCTTTGGTGCTCAGCATTTTTTATGCTCCAACTTTCACATCCATACATGACTTCTGGAAAAACCACAGATTTGAATATACAGACCTTTGTTGGCAAAGTGATATCTCTGCTTTTTAATAAACTGTCTAGGTTTGTCATAGCTATTCTTCCAAGGAGCAAGTGTCTTAATTTTGTGGCTGCAGTCACCATCCACGCATTGATTTTGGAACCCAAGAAAAATGAAATCTGACACTGTTTCCACATTTTCCTTATCTATTTGCCATGAAGTGATAGGACCAGATGCCATGATCTTACTTTTTTTAATGTTGTTTCAAGCCAGCTTTTTCACTCTCCTCTTTTACCCTCATCAAGAGGCTCTTCAGTTCCTCTTCATTTTCTGCCATTAAGGTGTTATCGTCAGCATGTCTGAGGTTATTGATATTTATCCTGCCAATCTTGATTCCAGTTTGTGATTCATCCAGCCCAGGATTTCACATGATGGACTCTTCATATAAGCTAAATAAACAGGCCAAGCTGTACAGACACCAAGAAGCTTAAAATATCTCATCTGTCAGTCCCACATCTACTTTAGACCCTTTATAAGGTGAGTGCAATCACAAGATCTAGAAGTCACATTTGCTACTAATAACCTTTAATATACAGTTGACCCTTGAATAATAATAGTTTGAACTACAAAGGTCCACTTATACAAGGATGTTTTGCAATAGTAAATATCAGAGTTTTGCATGGTTCATGGTTGAATCTGCAGATGCAGAGGAATCATAGATGTGGAGGGTTGACATTAAATTATATGTGCTTTAACCCCTATGTTTTTCAAGGGTAACTGTATTAGATCTTGGTTTTTGAGTTTAATCAGTTCAGACCTGGGCCCTGAGAACCTAGGACACAGAAAAGAAATGTTGATGAAAGAATGAGGATAGTCTAAGAAGGTCTTAAAATTAGTGTCTCAAACTTTGGGGATGGGGTTTGAGATGAAAAAACAGTGAGGAAGAGGAGAGTTATCACAGCAAGGGAAGAGGAAGTGGACTTGGTAGTATAATGGGAAGGAAGGACTTTCTGACTTCAAATAACAATCATGGTCTTGCCTTGTTCCTTTGGGCTTCCCTGATGGGTCAGCAGGTAAATAATCCACCTGCAATTCAGAAGATGCAGGAGACAAGGATTTAATCCCTGGGTGAGGAAGATCTCCTGGAGGAGGGCATGCCAATCCACTCCAGTATTCTTGCCTGGAGAATCCCAAGGACTGAGAAGCCTGGAGGGCTAGTCAATAGGGTCACACAGAGTCAGACACGACTAAGCGACAGAGCAGGCACACACGTGCTTGTTGCTTCACTGGGTAGTCTAAGCTTTCCAGACAGGTACGTGCATGTGAAAACCCTCTGTCAAGCATAAGGGTTTATATACTGTAGCCATTTTCAATTTAACTCCTTCTCAGTGGTTTTATTTCGTTTTTTTGTTTTTTTTAATGCTCTATTTTGCCTTTGAAATGACTTCTTACGGGACTGCATAGCTTGAGAAGTCCAGTGCAAAATGAAAATGTAGGCCTCTTACTCAAAAATTAGTATGTTCCCCAGAGGGCAAGAACAGGGCATTAAGCCCAAGTCTGAAGCTCTTCTAAATGCAGGGCCCTATTAAACTGCTGGGTTTCATGTCCTGGAAATCATCCCTAGATTCTCACTAAAATCTGGATCTAAGCAACTACTCATTGAGTACAGTCCTGACTGGATCATTAGTAGTCTTTAATTATCAGGGGAAATCTTTTGGGGAAGTTTTACATCAGTTATATATCAGCTATTCCCATTATTCCCCTTCCCCTTTGACACATTCTCATTGACTCTGACAGCAGTACACACTGGTGATGATGGTGAATGAGAGAGTGAGTGCAGTGGTGAGAATGATGACACCTGAAGAAGCCTTGGTTAGAGCCAGATCACTAGGTCTGGGGGGATTGGAGGAACTGGGTTCAAGGGCTGTAGACCCAAAGAAGACTAATATGGTAGTGAGCAGTAAGGATGCCACAAAAATTTATGCTGCCTTCATGATTTTGCCCAGAACTGGTTGGTATGATAGAATTTGGGGCTTAAAAATGAGAGTTAGTGTTTCCTAAAACTAACTGATATGCTGAGAATCCATCTCAAGGAAACCCATCAATAAAACGTGACATATCAGAAATTTCTATTTTGAAAATATCACATCCTCAACTCTCCATCCTTCCACTAGTCTGGTTACTTCATGGTCTGTCTCTACTTCTAATACATGATTTGCCATTAAATCATTGCATGGCCCAGAACTTCTTTTAACTTTTACAAATCTCAACCTTTGTTTCTGTAAAATGGGAATATTGTTTGTTATACTACCAAAAGCCAATCATGAGGGTCAAATATACCTTACATATAATATACATTCAGAAAATACTGTTAAGGTGACATAAGTCTGTATCACTGACAATTTTTTTTAAAGTTTAGGTCCTCTTTTTTTTTAACTTGGAAGTCTAAATAAGGTAGCTAGGAATCCATCCAAAGGACTTTAGGTAAGCAGCAGAATAATTGGGAGAAAGAAAAGTAGAGAAGGAGCTTGAGAGCTCACACATCTGGCCTGATTACACCAAGTTTAACATAGCCTTGGAATTCAGCACTAACAAAAATCTCAGTTTCTCTCTTCTTGCAATCAAATTGACACAAGATAAGGTCTGTGACAGGTCCCATACAGAATACTGGAGGTATACAGATGAATCAGATATATTCTCTACTCTGGGGGTTCACTGTCCAAAACACTCTACATAGAGGAGTAGAAGCAGGAAGTCTAGTTGGGATGAGGTGATAAGAAGTTGAATCACTGAATCTTTTAATCAAGTTTCTTAGTGATAGATTCAGCGTCCCCTGAGCATGTATGTATGTGTGTGTGTGGTTGTGTTCCCATGTACAAATGCATACTTGTGTCTGTACCTTTATCAGTATGCATCACATCTAAGAGAAGATAGAAGAAGTTATGAAAATGAAAACAAAGCTGTCAGGTATAGTCAAATATGGGCTTCCCACGTGGCACTGGTAGTAAAGAACACACTTGCCAATACAGGAGATATATGAGATGTGGGTTTTATCTCTGGGTCAGGGAGATCCCCTGGATGAGGGCATGGCAATCCACTCAAGTATTCTTGCCTGGAGAATCCTTTGGACAGATGAGCCTGGAGGGCTATAGTCAATAGGGTCGCAAAGGCTGGGCACAACTGAAGCGACTTAGTGGAGAAGGCAATGGCACCCCACTCCACTACTCTTGCCTGGAAAATCCCATGGATGGAGGAGCCTGGTAGGCTGCAGTCCATGGGGTCACTAAGAGTCAGACATGACTGAGCGACTTCACTTTCACGTTTTACTTTCATGCATTGGAAAAGGAAACAGCAACCCATTTCCATGTTCTTGCTTGGAGAATCCCAAGGGCAGGGGAGCCTGGTGGGCTGCCATCTATGGGGTCACACAGAGTCGGACACAACTGAGCAACTTAGCAGCAGCAGCAGCAGCATAGTCAAATATGCTAACTACTGAAAAATTAGGGAGGCCCTAAGACTTACTATTGTCTGCTTTCATTCACTCATTCATTCAGTCAACTAACCAGAATTTACTGGGCACCAGCTGCATGCCAGCCACTGGGTGCCAGGAGGTATATGAAGATGAAGACTTAGGTACCATCCTGCCTTCAATAATGGAATCGTATAAGTTATACATTATTACCCACTAAATTGTAACTGCCTCAAAATCAGGTACTTTATCTTTTCTGTACATGGCAGTAGAAAATATTTGTGGAGCTGAACTGATAATAAAGAAAAAGAAAATGTCCTCTTTTGTATGTCACAGGATGCTCTGTTTGATACACCGTTCTTTTAAAAGAAAAGAGTTACAACTGCAAAGACATATACTATTTGGTTTGTTCCATGATTGCCAGAACACAATACTAAAGAACTAGGCAGAGAAGCTAGAGAAGACTTCAGGTTGATTAATCATGGACTTCCGCTAGTCTCAAGTTGGGCCTGCTTAAGCTGACCCCGCTTATCTCAAAGAGGATAGGATATCCCAGTGGGGTGAAATTAGAGGAGCTGCCAAATTGACTTTGACATATTATGCTTATGTTAGCACAGCTCAGAGAATCTGCTTAACTGGGAGTTCATTTTCAGTAAGCAAACCCTGGTGTGAGCAATCTATGACTTAAGCATAGATTCCCATGGATTGTAGACTGAGCCCAGACAAATGTTCCATCTCCTTGGGGCCATAAGGGCTAGTGGCCCAGTACGTTCCTTAATATGAAACTGAGTTCTGATCCCAAGATAAATTCACAGCTTAGCTCTTTGACTTTGAACAATCACCTAATATTCACAGCTGCAGTGACTTTTCGTTCTGCAGAGGATGTATTTACTAGGCTGGTGGCAGGAGCCTGAAGCTCACGGTCTCTTGAAAGTCTCGCCGCTCCTGAAATCTATGCTGTTGTAGATCAACTGCTCCCTGCTTCTTCCTCACACCTTACTACTCAGACACTCAAGAAGAACAGGAGAGGCCCCACATTCAAAATGACCTCTTCTCCTGTGATGTCCATAGCATCTTCTCATGTGGCTTTTCATACTTATTATCTTGTACTAGAACAGGGGAACATATATCAGTCCTGACTCCCTTAAGAGCCTGCCAATTTCACAAGCATAAGGGGAATGTCATATTCATTTTATATTTATAAAATGCCTTAGCACAGAGGCAGAATTTGGTAAATGTGTACTGACATCATATAACATATATCTTGTGAATACCTAGTATGTGCCAGGCACTGTCCTAGGTACTCAGGATACATCAATACACAAAGCTTCCTATCTTTGTGACACTAGGAGAAGACAGGCATAAGTAACAAACACAATTTAGAAAGCATTATATACATCTATTAGAACACAAAGACTATGAACAACAATAGCAATAAGTATTGACAGAGAGGATAAGAGCGATCAAGAGCATTAGGGTGGGGGCACTTTGAAGTTTTAAAGATGATGACCCAGATAGATGCCTTTGAATATAAATCTGAGCCACAACTTGGAGTTGAGAGAGTGGCTATATGGTTATCTGAATCAGGAGCTTTCCAGGCAAAGGTAACAGCTGGTGCAAAAACCCTAAGGCAGGGGGGTGTCTGGCATGCCTGAGGCATAGCAAAAGGCCAGTGCAATTGCATCACTGGAGGCAAGGGGAGAAGCAGTAGAGAAGAGTGACATAACCAGACTTGTGTTTTGTAAAGCTCACTGCAGTGGCCCTGCAGAGAATGGACTGCAGGGAGCAAGGGTGAATCAGTGGGCCAGGAAGAGGTCATTGCAGCAGTTCAGAAGAGGGATGGTGGTGCCTCACACCAGTTCAGCTGTATTCACAGGGCCTCAGTTGCTTCTATGAAGGTTATAAAAAAAAAAAAAAAAAAAAAACAAAGAATACAATATCGTCTCCATCTCCAGAAGCTGACAGTCAACAGTCTGTTCATAACCTATTTCTCTGGCCTCATTACCTACCACAGGCCCCAAGTTCTGCTCATCTTTCCTGTTCCTAGCACACAGTATTCCAGCCAGCCCAAACTGGTTGTTATTTCCCAAACACACCTTGCTTTCTCATACCTTTGAAGTACTCTTTCTTTTGCCCAGAGCTTCATTTACCCAGTTTGCTGAGCTCACACATTTTGACTTCAAGACTCAATTTAAATGCCACCTTTTCAGGGAGTTTCCCCTAACAGCCTGTGTGGAATTGGTCCCCCTCCTGTTTCCCCAGCATACTGTGCATACTGCTTATCCAGGTGCATTATAAATAGACTCCTGCTAGACTGTAAATCACAGGCACTATGACTTATTAAATGCCTACAATATCTCGCAAAAGTTTTTGCCTTCATTATCTTTTTACTAAACACAGGGAAGGAGTTAGGAAGAGAGAATAGAAAAAAAGGGGGGGAGAGAGGAAAACAGGAACTAACACAAGCCACTTTTGAAAGTTTGTCAACATGATCTAGAAAAACCCCTTTATATGGTCCTTTTAAAGAGAAAACTGGGATCAAGTAGAATAAGACCCACTCAGGTTCCAGGCACATTTCTCAGCAAATGCTCAGCTCCAGAAATAGGATGACATGGTCAGTGGGAGTCAGTCATCTACAAAAAATTCCTCTAATCAGAACAAGTGTCTAGATTCCTTGATCAAATGCAGAAAAGCACTTGTGTGGGAGTGGGGTGGGAGGAGGCCGGGGGTGGGGGCGGTTCCTGATCTTTGGACCTGCCTGAGCTGTAAGGGGCATACAAATGTGCTGAGCAGCACAGAGTGAACCTCTAGCCTCTGCTGTGGAGAGTGATTCAGCACTGCCTGGGGCCAGCACTAGGCCAGAGAGGAAAGGGTTGGGCTTGGGGAGAGGCCGAGAAGTTCTGGAAAACTAGCCAGGCCTGGTCATGGTGAAGGGTACAATCTAAGCTGAAGAGGAATGGATATTTAAGGGGGATACTAGTTGTTGTACTGGGGGACTCATCCCACTTTCTCTCACTTAATCCTCATAATTACCCCCAAAGCTAGGCATGGTTATCTTCCGGAAACACAGAGGCTGAGGTATAGGGACATGAAGCAACTTGTCTAGAGAGAGATACACACCAGGTAGAGCCTGGATTCCCATCAGGATCTCTTTCAATCACAGCATGAAGCTACCCATGTGTCTGCTCAGCTTAGGTCTGATTGTGGCCTGAGGGGAGACCAAGTTTCAGATGTGCTTTGTCCACCTTGCTACATGTCTCTGGGAAAATAATGCCCTCTCTCTGAGACTCATTTTTATCTTTTGTTCATTAAGAGTTGGAACCAGGTGACCTTTACAGACTCTTCAGACTTAAATTCTATGCGAGCTATAAGAATTTTAAAGGTGCTACTTCTTCTCTCCTTCCCTACATTCTTTCCCACCATCCTTTACACACACCCACATGCCCTCTTGAAGTGGTGTATAAAGAATCTTTTTATATATTCCAGTTTGAAAAAAGAAGCTTGACAAAGCATAGAGACTTGAGGGACTTTATCACTGTTGATTCACTCAAAACTACACACCTCCCCCACCACTTACTGCCTGATCTTCTTTGTTTATGCCAGGAAAAGCAAGCCTCCCCCTAGAAAAAGAGAGCTGCCTTTATCTTCTATAAAATTCACTCTTTTTAAACTCTACCTTGGGGTTTCAGTTACATTAAATAACCCTATTCAGCATGTAATTGGAGAAAATATAATGGAAATATTGAAATAAAAATAATATTCTCCCTAATATATTCATTTTAATTGTTCCTTTTCTTCTCATCAGAGTGAGTGGGAGGTAAGCCCTTCTATTTCGGTTACATCTTCTTTAAATGACTGGAGTTTTTATAGTGTGCTATTTTGTGAACAGAGATTCTTCCTTTTTTTTTTTTTTCAACTCACTTATGTTAAAACACCTCTGGGTTCAAGTTAAATCATTTTATTGTTCCAGATATACTTGATCATAAGCCAAAGAATAATAAGTATTCTGCTTATGATCCAAGTATCCTTATTAAGTGCTTATACCAAATAAAGCTTTCTGGAATTAGTTGAAAATATAGGCTTGACAACAAAAGCAAACTTTCATGGAAAGGCATTAAGTTCCAGAGACAATGTAGGGTTTTTGTGAAAAAAGAGCAAACTGTACCAATAATTCTTATAACAACGACATTTTGGAGGGTCACGCAGCTTTAATTCCCACAGCTACCTTGTAAGATGGATATTGTTAGCTCCATTTTAATCTCAGGAAACAGAAGCTTGGAGAGGTTATATAAACTGCTTAATAATCCAACAAAGTGAGTGATGGAATCTGGCTTTTAGATGTTGGTTTCAGAGAGATGGATCAAAAAGAAAAAAGGAAAGAGTTTGTCTTCTTTGAAATCATCCAGGATAATTAAGTTCAAAATCTACTTTAAGAGACTGCTGGCAAACTGAACCCCATTCCAGACTGCTCTGCCTGGTAGTTACTAGAATGAACAAGAGATACTCTCCCTTCCAGAGCTTGGAAACCGTATGGCCAACCACAGATCTGCCTAGCTGGTGGCTGCCATGTTATGAGATGAGTGTGGGCTGCTACCAAGTAGGATCTGTTTCAGACAGACCCCATAGAAGTTTTCTCAGGGAGGGAATGGAAAATGCAGTACCTGAATAGTGTCACCAGCCCTGACTCTGATGCAAAAGAGGCAAAAGTGTGTTGATACATACACACACACACCATACACATTATTCACCCACACCCACCTGCCCCCACCAACAAAATCACCCCTACCACATATACCACACACACACATAAACCCAAACATACCACATATAACATACACACACAATGGGAAAACAAAATATAGAAATTAAGAAGATACTTTATACACTGTCAGTGGGAAGTAAAATGATGCAGCCACTTTGGAAAACAGTCTAGCAGTTCTTCAAAAAGTTACACAGAATTACCATACAATAAAGCAATTCCACTCCTTGTTATATACCCAAGAGTAGTGAAAAGATTTTTCCATGCAAACACTTATACACAAATGTTCATAGAAGCATTGTTCATAATAGCCATATTATTTTCCATATTAAAAGTGGAAATAACCCAAATATTCATCAGCTAATTAGAGACTAAAACATTGCATATCTATAGAATGGAATATTATTAGACTATAAAAAATTAATTACTGACACAAATACAACATAAATGAATCTTAAAAACATTATGCTAAATGAAAGAAGCCAATCACAAATACCACATATTGTATGACTATATTTATTGAAAGAGTAGTAGGTAATCTTATCAGAATAGGTAATCTTTTAGAGATAGGAGTAGGAAGTTAGAGGTTTCTTAGGGTTAGGGATTGGGGACCACTTCCCTGGTGGCTCAGAGGTTAAAGTGTCTGCCTCCAATGTGGGAGACCTGGGTTCGATCCCTGGGTCGTGAAGATCCCCTGGAGAAGGAAATGGCAATCCACTCCAGTATTCTTGCCTGGAGAATCCCATGGGATTGGGGAAAGCAGAGTGGCTAATGGGTATAGGTTTCTATTTTTATTTTATTTGACAATTATAAAAATGCTCTAAAATTGATCATAGTAATGGTATATAATTCTATACTAAAACCATTGCATTTTTAAATATGTGAAATTTAAATAAGTGACCTATATGATGTACAAATTATAACTTAATAAAGCTGTAATAAAAATAAAATAGGTATGATCAAATCTAGATCTAGCTGGCACAAGAACATATATTCTAAATTTAAATATCTGCCCAACAGTGATAATCTGAACAATTCTGTACTCAGAAGAATATGATGTGCATAATTTTTGTTTTGATCACTTTAAGTAAATTTTAAGTTGTAAAATCAATGATAATCATTTTTAAACATTTGAAAAACAACAGAAAAGGACCCCCAAAGGAGAAAACACCCCCAATACCCAGATAAACCATTATGAATATTCTGGTTTCTGTCATTTATACGCATACATATTAAACCTTGTTGTAAACATTCTTTTACAACAGGATTTTTAATAACTTCATCCTATGATACACCAAATTTATTAACCCATCTCTGCTAATGAGTCTTTAATTTTTAATTTTTCCCAATTATAATGAATACTGCCATGAACATTCTTAAGAACAAGTCTTTGAGCATAACTATTTCTTTTCTTATCATGAATTTGAATCCTTGAATTCAGCTGAGCAGCAGTAAAGTGTCACCTCATATTTTGACTTCATTAATCATAGGGGGAAAAAAATGGTTCTTAGAAATCTCTGGTCTCTGTTCCTGGTCCAATCATCAATTACCCTAAAAGAGAAATACATGGCCACAAATAAGTTCAATCTGATCTAATTTTGATGTTTATCAATTAACATAAACTGAAAGGAATTTCAAAGTGTTGATTCACAACCAAAAAGTCTATGCGACCCAGCAGACAGCAGCCCGCCAGGCTCCCTCGTCCCTGGGATTCTCCAGGCAAGAACACTGGAGTGGGTTGCCATTGCCTTCTCCAGTGCATGAAAGTGAAAAGTGAAAGTGAAGTCGCACACAATAAACTGTGGAAAATTCTGAAAGGGATGGGAATACCAGACCGCCTGACCTGCCTCTTGAGAAAACTATATGCAGGTCAGGAAGCAACGGTTAGAACTGGACATAGAACCACAGACTGGTTCCAAATAGGAAAAGGAGTACATCAAGGCTGTATATTGTCACCCTGCTTATTTAACTTCTATGCAGAGTACACCATGAGAAACGCTGAGCTGGATGAAGCACAAGCTGGAATCAAGACTGCTGGGAGAAATATCAATAACCTCAGATATGCAGATGACACCACCCTTATGGCAGAAAGTGAAGAGGAACTAAAAAGCCTCTTGATGAAAGTGAAAGTGGAGAGTGAAAAAGTTGGCTTAAAGCTCAACATTCAGAAAACGAAGATCATGGCATCTGGTCCCATCACTTCATGGCAAATAGATGGGGAAACAGTGGAAACACTGTCAAACTTTGTTTGGGGGGCTCCAAAATCACTACAGATGGTGATTGCAGCCATGAAATTAAAAGACGCTTACTCTTTGGAAGGAAAACTATGACCAACCTAGACAGTATATTCAAAAGCAGAGACATTACTGTGCCAACAAAGGTCCATCTAGTCAAGGCTATGGTTTTTCCAGTGGTCATGTATGGATGTGAGAGTTGGACTGTGAAGAAAGCTGAGCGCCGAAGAATTGATGCTTTTGAATGGTGGTGTTCGAGAAGACTCTTGAGAGTCCCTTGGACTGCAAGGAAATCCAACCAGTCCATTCTAAAGGAGATCAGTCCTGGGTTTCTTTGGAAGGATTGATGCTAAAGCTGAAATTCCAGTACTTTGGCCACCTCATGCGAAGAGTTGACTCATTGGCAAAGACCCTGATGCTGGGAGGGATTGGGGGCAGGAAGAGAGGGGATGACAGAGGATGAGATGGTTGTATGGCATCATCGACTCGATGGACAAGAGTTTGGGTGAACTCTGGGAGTTGGTGACGGACAGGGAGGCCTGGCATGCTGCAATTCATGGGGTCGCAAAGAGTCAGACACAACTGAGCAACTGAACTGAATTGAATGTTTAAATGGAGCCAACTCTTCCAGCTATTGAGGAAAATCCTTGCTTTCTGCTTTTTTCCTGCACACACAGCCAGACATCATTTCACAACTTTCTTTATAGTTAGATATGGTCTTAAACTATACTTTAGCCTATGGGATTGGACCAAAAGTGTTATGAGCTACTTCCATGACTGCTAATGAAATACTCCCACGTGGGAGTTAGAATGGAAGTGATGCCCAGGTAACCCTGAAACTATTTATTCACGATAACAGTCACCCTGAGTCTCTGAATGGCTCTATACTTAAGAGATGACCTGTCCATTTGTTCATGATGAAGAAAATAATTGTACTTGTTTTGATCCATTAGACATTTCAATCTAACACAATAATTAAGTTCAGTCACTCAGTTGTGTCTGACTCTTTGCAACCCCATGAACTGCAGCACACCAGGCCTCCCTGTCCATCACCAACTCCCGGAGTTCATCCAAACCCATGCCCATTGAGCCGGTGATGCCATCCAGCCATCTCATCCTCTGTCGTCCCCTTCTCCTTCTGCCATCAATCTTTCCCAGCATCAGAGTTTTTTCAAATGAGTCACCTCTTCACATGATGTGGCCAAAGCATTGGAGTTTCAGCTTCAACTTCAGTCCTTTGAATGAACACCCAGGACTGATTTCCTTTAGGATGGACTAGTTGGATCTCCTTGCTGTCCTAGGGACTCTCAAGAGTTTTCTCCAACACCACAGTTTAAAAGCATCAATTCTTCGTGCTCAGTTTCTTTATAGTCCAACTCTCACATCCATACATGACTACTAGAAAAACCATAGCCTTGACTAGATGGACCTTTGTGGACAAAGTAATGTCTCTGCTTTTCAATATGCTGTCTAGGTTGTTCATAACTTTACCCTAATATACACAGACACTGTAGCATGACAGAAACTTATTATGCCTTTAAGAAGCTTACAATTTTATAGGGGAAGGAAATTAACTTTATAGGAATATAGGACATAGTATATGATAGGAGGAAAACATGAGTGCTTGATCTCATCTTAGTGATTCTAGTGATGATGCTTTCCCCAAAGAAACAGCATCTAATGTGAGGTCTGATGCAAATATGGAAGTTAACCAGGAAAAGGAGAAGGAAGGAAAAAAATAAGTGTATTACAAGCATAAGAAGAGTATTTGCCTCAGTAAAAGTCTGAGTATTAAGAAAGAACCCTGGGGTATAGGATTTCCACAGGTAGAGAGTGGGATGAGACATTCTTGGTAGAAAGAACAAATACAGTGTGTAAGAGGGTGGGCTGTATACCTTTGGGGTACATGGCAAGTACAAGGTGGCTGCTGCAGCTCCCAAGATGATGGGGTTGTTCAGTTCAGTTCAGTTCAGTCGCTCAGTCATGTCTGACTCTTTGTGACCCCATGAACCACAGCCCACCAGGCCTCCCTGTCCATCACCAACTCCTGGAGTCCACCCAAACCCATGTCCATTGAGTCTGTGATGCCATCTAACCATCTTATTAAATACATTGACTCATGCCAGATGACTGGAATAGGGACATAGACAGGCAAGAGAGGGTCTAGATTGAAGAGCCTAGATTTCTGTACAAGACAGAAGCTAACTACTGAAAGAACAAGAAAGTCCCAGCTGCAGGAAAGTGTCAGCACCAAGGGTCATTCTCCAAGTATCTGGTCAATGAGAAAGACCAGAAAGAGTTTTAGAAAGAGTTTTAAATTAAATCAACAATTATCTATTGAGCATCTACTGTCTGTTAAGTACCGTCTAGGCATGAAGGTATAGCAGTAAACAAAGACTAACCTCATGAAGCTTCCAATTCAATGGATCTAGAAAGAGAAAGCTGAGTTTTCAGTTCTGATAAAGAGTATAGGGCCAATCTTTTATTTAATATATTTTTAATGCATCATATCTTACCGAGTAATTTTATATATCCAAAGGTTAATGTTTATAATTACAGTAACCTTTAGGCAGCAAGTAGCACAGGTTTGATCCCTGGTACAGGAAGATCTCCTGGATTAGAAAATGGCAACCCACTCCAGTATTCTTGCCTGGAAGATTCCATGGACAGAGGAGCCTGATGGACTACAGTCCATTGGGTCGCAAAGAGTCAGACATGACTGAGCACACATTTCTCACATGAACAGTATTTTATCTATTTTATTGACAATAGAATTAAGTTCAATGATATGAGGTAATATAGTACAATAATAATTGCCACTATTTCTGGACCCATTACTATACATCAGGTGCTTCCAATAAAGTGATTCACATATATTCTATTAAATCTTCAAAACCATCCTGAAAAATAGGATATTATTACACATCTTTTTCATAAGAAAACCAGGACTCAAGTCAGTGTCAGCTAAAAACTGAATCTAAACTGCTGAATATATTCTATTTGCCCCTCTGTAACACTCTTCATCCTTCTCTTCCCTTGTCTCTGCCTGAGATGGCTGACCTCTATGGATTATATCAACCACATTCTGAGCTTCTGGCTTCTGTTTAGGGCCTCCTCTGGGGACATCTAGAGTCAGGAAGGTAGCAGAGGGATTTATTTCTCTGGATCTCTTCCTGTAAAGTCATCTAAGGCTGGCTTTTCTCTTGATAGAAGGTCACTACTACTTTCAAAGCAGCATACTCTATACAACTCTCCCTTTCTAGTTTACAATAACCCCTTCCTGTTGTGACAATTCTCATGTCTCTAGTCCCAAGCTTTTGCACTATCCTTTGTGGTTCTACCCCACTGACTTTTAATATAATGGTAAATCTTCCACAAATTATCCTAACTTGGGCGGCCATCTGTTTCCTTTTGGAAGTCTCAATGAAACACAATCCTGTGAATATACAAGAATCTGCATTTTCATTCATTTCTTCAGCCTCTCAAGAGGTCTTGGGTCACTGTGAGATGTAGCACTAACCCTCCAGCTACAGTATATGTGAGCTCTAGCTGCCCAAAGCATGATTTCATAGCATCCTCTGCCTTCTCTCCCATGGGGTTATCATCCTCTGGTGGTTTATTTCCTTGAGGCCTGGATCATGAGTCCTGACAAACAGACACCTCAGGACCAGAGAGTGGTGAATGTAGTCTGGAGCATTGTTGGTCAGTTTTACCAACAATTTCCTCCATGAGTTCCTTCAGAATTTAATTTAAAAGTTATTTATATGATTTTCTGGCTTAAAGGCCATGATGCTTTTGAACTGTGGTGTTGGAGAAGACTCTTGAGAGTCCCTTGGACTGCAAGGAGATCCAACCAGTCCATTCTGAAGGAGATCAACCCTGGGATTTCTTTGGAAGGAATGATGCTGAAGCTGAAGCTCCAGTACTTTGGCCACCTCATGCGAAGAGTTGACTCATTGGAAAAGACCCTGATGCTGGGAGAGATTGGGGGCAGGAGGAGAAGGGGACAACCGAGGATGAGATGGCTGGATGCCATCACTCACTCAATGGACGTGAGTCTGAGTGAACTCCGGGAGTTGGTGATGGACAGGGAGGCCTGGCATGCTGAGATTCATGGGATCGCAAAGAGTCAGACACAACTGAGTGAATGAACGGAATGGAACAGAAAATGATTTGTAGCTTTTTCCAGTTTTCATGGTATAAATATGTGACAATTTCAAACTAAAACTACCAATGGTTTTAAAAGCAGTTCACAAAATTGCTGAAAACTTAGTGATGAGCTTCTGCAAGTGGATAGGTGAAGCTCTAGTGCACAACTGTCACAGGTGATTGGTAAGGTTATATATCCATCTGTCTCACCTTTTAGTAAGAGTTTCACTCTTGGTCATAACCTGTATTTCCAAACACCTCTTACTCTTCATCTCCAGTGTCTTTACCAATCTCAATAATATTCTGGGAGATCAGAAAGAGAGGGTACATTATATTCATTTTAATAAATGAGGAAACTTGGTCTTGTGAAAGTGATATGGTTCACCCCAAATGTAAGTAAATTTTTAACATCATCTAAGAAGCTATTATTTTATTTTTAATAAATATTAACTTTGATTTTTCACAAATATAAAGTTGTAGAACATCTAAAAATAATAAAAAAAAACTCTGAAGAATAAAAATCTACCATAATCCTACTATTACCATACCAGTTAACAGTATTATGTGTGTATTTAATATATAGGCTTCGCTGGTGCCTCAGATGGTAAAGAATCTACCTGTAATGCAGGAGGCCTGGTTTCAGTCCCTGGATTGGGAAGATCTTTTGGAAAAAAGAATGGCTACCCACTCCAGTATTCTTGCCTGGAGAATTCCATGGACAGGTACAAATATATATATAGATACATACATTTCATACTATTATCACAATTATATATAGTATTATACCCTACTTTTTACTTTATGTAAGATCAGCATTTTCCTATGTTATTATTAGTTACTGGAAACTATTTTTAATGCCTATATAATACTGCTCCAAGTTGACACATTATAATTACTTAATAATTTTCCTAGTTTTGGACATTTAGGTTGGTTTGAGTTTCTGACATTATCAGCTACTCTAAAATGAACACCTTCTTAAAGATTTTTCTATAATATGGATCTGTTTTGATTGTTTAAATCTCAGAAAGTATTGCCAGGCCTATGATTTGGGTTTTTAGATCTCTTTCTTCTTTATTTTTCAATTCTTAAAATAGTAAACTACATGGACATTTTAATACAATGCCATTGCAAGTTTCCATGGAAATGTTCAGGTTTTCTTAGTGATCCCTAACTGACAGTGGAAGGGAGCATTTTGAAACTTAATCTAAATGTAAATATAGCTCTTGGTACTATTATTTTATATGAAAATGTTCAAGGGTAATTGGTAATAACACTAGCATTAATGATAAAATAATTAGAGTATTAGCAGATTATGCTGATATTTTTTTATGACCTTTGGTTTTTGTCTTCCTAATATTAACACAGGGTCTTTCTTCTGTTCTGCCTTTAGAGTTGACTCCCTGGTTCTTCATTTCTGCCTCTTCATTTAGGAGTTAGGCAACCAATTTGTCTTAGTTTTCCCAGGAAATCCTCAATTTTAAGCTAAAGTCTAAACTCCTACATCACAAGAAATTCCATACTTCTAGGCAAACCAGGTGAATTTTGGTCACCTTGCCAGTTAGGAGTGGGTAATGGAAGCAGAATGGCTAAGGGTCACATAGATCTGAGGCAGAGTCTTTGCACTATGCCCCTGAGTAATTATGACAACCTTTTCTGAGCCTGGGTTTCCTCACCTGGAGGTGATAACCTCTGGCTTTCCTACCTCTTGGAGCTACTGTGAGTTATATACTAAGTAAGTAAGTAAAGTCACTCAGTCATGTCCAACTCTTTGTGACCCCATGGACTGCAGCCTACCAGGCTCCTCAGTCCATGAGATTCTCCAAGCAAGAATACTGGAGTGGGTTGCCATTTCCTTCTCCAGGGGATCTTCCCGACCCAGGGATCGAACCCAGGTCTCTCGCATTGGAGGCAGACGCTTTAACCTCTGAGCTACCATACTGAGAGAGTTAATTCCTAGGCAGGTTGATAAGAAGTCTGGGGTCCCCATGAAAGAATAAATGGCTTCTGCCCCACCTACATTCCTTAGTCTTAGTCACATAAAACTTTTTTTCTTTAAGCCTGGAACTGATGATTACACAACAAAAACTCAGTTTAAATTCTGTACTAAGGATTATATAACAACAATGTATCCTGCTTGAGGACAGTTTCTCCTTCCTGAAAACTGTCTGGCTAATCCTGTTATCTTAAAATGTGAATTATGGGAATGGGTCTAGTAAGGTCTTTACAACCTTGAGACATTCTTTTGATTTATTATAATAACTAATTAAAGTATATAATTCCCTTGCTAACACTAGTGAGGGAGGCACTCTCTGTCCCCTTCTGATGTCTATGTCAGAAGCTTTCTCTGTCCGTTTTCATACTTTAATAAAACTCTGAGACACAAAGCTTTTGAGTGATCAAGACTGGTCCCTGGTCCCAAAGCTAAATCTTCTTCTTTGGAGATCAAGAATCCAACACCGTTTACCGTAAGCTATCAATACCATGATGCAAAATCATTTTATAACAATAAAGTGCTATGAGACTGTTTCATATTGTGCCCAAAGTGTTAGAGGTACTGGGTTCAAATCTCTGGCCCTTAGTTTATCATGTGCAAAATGAAGGCTTTTTGCTAGGTAATCACTAAAACTTCCTTCTAGGACATTGATACGGCATATCACAAACACTGAGTCTTCTCCCTCAAGTCCTGGTCTATCTAATGTGAAAGAGATCATTCATGCTGCACATTGCACATTGTCTGTATTGTTTGAAGTGAATTAATGGTAACCATCACTAATTTTGCCCAAAGGCAATAGTTTAGTTTCAACTGTTTGACTGGAAAGCCAGTAGTTTTTTTCCCTACACCAAGCTATCATATTTCAGTCCCTTTTCTTGCAGTAAAAGCAAAGGGAGGCAGTAGGGCAGCATGGAGGAAAGTTACGGGCCTGCTAGTCAATCTTACATGGATGCCAGACTTTGTACTGCCTTAACTTGCTGTATGAGCAAGTCACATATCCTCCTCATGACAGACACGACAGAGTCAGGTTTAAATTCAGATCTCTTCAAGCCATAACTAAGCTCTTAACTATTACTAAATTAGAATAGAGAAAATGGGTTAAGATTTAAATTAGTGACTCTGTATTCATATCCCAGCTCTGCCACTTCTAGCATTACTAAACTATTAGAGCAAGTTATTTAATCACCCTGAGCCTCAGTAGCCTCATTTGTAAAACTGAGAAAGTAATAGATGCCCTTTTCAAAGTTCTGAGAGAATCAAAGAAACTAACACAGTGTATGAAAGCTGTTTATGATAGAATGATGTGCATTAATCTTGATTCCTAACAAAGAGCCTAGAATGCAGTAATTTAGTCCATAATATGACTTTGAGGGGATTTTAGAAGGCCACACCTTCTGGATCATTGATCAGCAAATTCTCATTAGCTCTCACTCATTTTCCCGTTTGGCTCATTGTCTCATGACCAGGATTGTAGCATGGATTTTTTTCTTTTCCTCTTCCTTTCTGTGCTTCTTACCATTTGAGTATTGAGGTTAAAACAATACCAGTAACTATAACACTTGGCCAGTATTCCTTATAATTTAATTGGGAACACATACTGATAGGGTCCACCCTCCCTCTCCATGTCTCCCTGACAGGGGGCCATTCTCGTTTAACTGAAGCAGCTCCAGAACTCTTCATATGCTGACAGCCCTCCATTGTTGGGTAGCTCCTATTGGTAGGATGCACCGTATAAAACTAAATGGTTAGAAGTTGGTAGAAGTTGTTCAGTTCAGTTCAGTTGCTCAGTCGTGTCTGACTGTTTGTGACCCCATGAACCGCAGCACGCCAGGCCTCCCTGTCCATCACCAACTCCCAGAGTTCACTCAGACTCACGCCCATTGAGTGAGTGATGTCATCCAGCCATTGCATCCTCTGTCGTCCCTTTCTCCTCCTGCCCCCAATCCCTCCCAGCATCACAGTCTTTTCCAATGAGTCAACTCTTCCCATGAGGTGGCCAAAGTACTGGAACTGCAGCTTTAGCATCATTCCTTCCAAAGAAATCCCAGAGCTGATTTCCTTTAGGATGGACTGGTTGGATCTCCTTGCAGTCCAAGGGACTCTCAAGAGTCTTCTCCAATACCACAGTTCAAAAGCATCAATTCTTCAGTGCTCAGCTTTCTTTATAGTCCAGCTCTCACATCCATACATGACCACTGGAAAAACCACAGCCTTGACTAGATGGACTTTAGTCGGCAAAGTAATGTCTCTGCTTTTGAATATACAAAGCTCAAAATTCTCAAGTTTTATTTGAAGACAATGTAGCAGCAGTGAAGAAAGTGATAGGCCTATAAGTCAGTCCCATGTGGGCTCCAGGCTCTGTTGCATTTACTTATTGTACAATTTTGGGCAACTCATCTATCTTCTTCTGGTTTCTATTCTCCAGTCTGAAAGACTGTGGATAGACCTTCTATATAAAGAGGGGAAGGATGTCAGTGTATCTTTCATAAACAAAATTCAACTCAGATCACTCATAAGGGAAGAGGACACAAGCATATCATCTCTGGTGGAAATAAGAGAGAATGGTTCACACCTTGTCTGAGTACCACACTTGCCTCGGCAAGAACTCTCCAGGCAGCACAGTGTGAAGATCATCCAGGATGGACAAATTTGCTGGGTCCTGAGGAAGAATTGATGCTTTTGAACTGTGGTGTTGGAGAAGACTCTTGAGAGTCCCTTGGACTGCAAGGATATCCAACCAGTCCATTCTAAAGGCGATCAGTCCGAGGTGTTCTTTGGAAGGACTGATGCTAAAGCTGAAACTCCAGTACTTTGGCCACCTCATGTGAAGAGTTGACTCATTGGAAAAGACTCTGATGCTGGGAGGGATTAGGGGCAGGAGGAGAAGGGGACAACAGAGGATGAGATGGCTGGATGGCATCACTGACTTGATGGACATGAGTTTGAATGAACTACGGGGGATCGTGATGGACAGGGAGGCCTGGCGTGCTGAGATTCATGGGGTTGCAAAGAGTTGGACACGAGTGAGTGACTGAACTGAACTGATGGGAGAAAAGAGAACAGAACTTACTCCTGGTTCATTCCAAGAATTAGAAGATCCAGAGATGGAATATATTTTAAAGTCTGTTTTATCTGATATGAGTATTGCTCCTTGGCTTTCTTTTGATTTTATTTGCATGGAACACATTTTTCCATTCCTCACATTCAGTCCTTATCAGTCCCCAGATATGAAACAGGTCTCTTATAGACATCACATATATGGATCTTGCTTCTGTATCCACTCAGTCAGTCTATGTCTTTTGGTTGGAGTATTTAATCCACTTACATTTAAGGTAATTGCTGATATATATGTTCTTATTGTCATTTTATTGTTTTTGGTTTGTTTTGTAGGTCTTTTTCTCCCCTTCCTCCTTTGTTCTCTTCTTTTGTGATCTGAAGACTATCTTTAGTGCTGTGTTTAGATTGCACTTTCTTTTTTGTGTGTATATCTATTATAGATTTTTGGTTTGTGGTTGCCATGAAGTGTTGATACAGCAGTCTCTATTTATACAAGACTGATTTAAGTTGTTGATCTCTTCATTTAAAATGCATTCGTAATACCTTGCATTTGTATTCTCACATTTTCTGGTTTTGATATCATATTAGCATGTGGATGATTTCCTACATTTACTGTATGTTTGCCTTTACTGATGAGCTTTTCAGTTCATAATTTTCTTGTTTCTGGTTGTGGTCTTTTCTTTTCCACCTAGAAAATCTCCTTTAGCATTTGTTATAAAGCTAGTTTTGTGGTGCTGAATTATCTTAGCTTTTGCTTGTTTGCAAAGCTTGTGATCTTTCTGTCAAATCTGAATAAGAGCCTTGCTGGGTAGAATATTCTTGGTTGCAGGTTTTTCCTTGTCATCATTTTAAATATATCCTGCCACTCCCTTCTGGCCTGCAGAGTTTCTCTTGAAAATCAGCTGATAAACTTATAAGGATTTCCTTCTATGTTATTTGTTGCTTTTCCCTTGTTGCTTTTAATATTTTTTCTTTGTATTTAGTTTTTGTTAGTTTGACTGATATGTGTCTCAGTGTGTTCCACCTTGGATTTATCTTGTATGGTAATCTATGGGCCTCCTGGACTTGGGTGACTATTTCCTTTCCTATAATAGGTAAGTTTTTTTTTTTACCATAATCTCTTCCAATATTTTATCAGGCCCCTTCTCTTTTTCTTCTTCATCTGAGACTCCTATAATTTGAATGTTGGTGTCCTTAACATTGTCACAGAGTTCTTTTTTACTCTTTCTGATATTATAAGAATCCTTCTTTATTATCTTTTCTGTTTCAATAACTTTGCATAACAGTATGTCTGCTAGTGAAAAATATTATTAGTTTTTGCTTTCATCACAAATGTCTTAATTTTCCCCTCTGCTTGAAAGATATTTTTGTTAGATATAGAAGTCAGGGTTGACAACTATTTTCTCTCAGCATTTGAGAAACATTGTACCACTTCCAGTTGGCTTAGCTTTTCTTAGTACTTTCAAGATTCTTTTGTCTTTCAGTTCAGTTCAATCACTCAGTCGTGTCTGACTCTTTGTGACCCCATGAATTGCAGCATGCCAGGCCTCCCTGTCCATCACCAACTCCCGGAGTTCACTCAGACTCACGTCCATTGAGTCCGTGATGCCATCCAGCCATCTCATCCTCGGTCGTCCCCTTCTCCTCCTGCCCCCAATCCCTCCCAGCATCACAGTCGTTTCCAATGAGTCAACTCTTCGCATGAGGTGGCCAAAGTACTGGAGCTTCAGCTTTAGCATCATTCCTTCCAAAGAAATCCCAGGGCTGATCTCCTTCAGAATGGAGTGGTTGGATCTCCTTGCAGTCAAAGGGATGCTTGCAGAAGTTCAGTTATGATACTTCTTGGCAAAGATTTCCCTCAGTTTTTCCTTTTTGGAGTTTTTCTGGTTACTCAGTCCCTCAAATCTATAGGTTTACTTCATATTTTCAAATCTGAGAAGATTTCCACCATTTAAAATATTTTTTCAGTCCCACTCTCTCCTTTCCTTCTTAAACTAATGAAATAAATGCTAAGTTTATTGTTTCATCAGTCTCCAAGGCTCTGTTCATTTTTATTGATCTATTTTTTTCTCTATTGTTCAAAGGGGTAACTTCTATTGTCCCATCCTAACATTTATTCTTTTTTCTGTTTTGCTACACTCTGCTATTGATCCCATCCTTAAATGGGTAATGGAAATCCAGATTCCTCAAGGAGTCTGACATCGTAGAGAGGAGAGAAGGGTCCATCACTGACCAGCTGGAACGAAAGTCTCAGTTCCCTACTTTTCTCTGACACCACCTGGATGGAGGTTTGAAGTAAAAATGGAAGTTTAGGCTTCCTGCTTGACATTTGTTGGTAAGGGAGAAAGTGAGGCTACAGTTTTTTTTTTTTTTCTCTCTCTTTTTTCCACAGTATTTGATTAGAACAAGTAATTATTGCCTCAATGTTTTTGTCTTACTGGGCTGCCTTTTTCTTGTGCTTTGTTTAGCCCAAACAGGCTTTTGGGAAGGACTGTTGTTTGCTGTGCCCATTGGTATTTCCAGATTGCTGGCTTCTTAAGCAACCATTCTGCCATTTATGAGGCAACAATAAGACTCAGGATTCTCACCAGTATATCATATCCCAAGCTCTGAGACACCTAGTCATTCTTCCCTCATTACCTCACCTTTCAGAGTTATTCTGTTTGTTCCATAAGTGAATGTAATGGCCACAAGATTGGAAAAGGTCAGTTTTCATCCCAATCCCAAAGAAGAGCAATGCCAAACAATATTCCAACTACCATATTGTGCTCGTTTCACATGCTCACAAGATTATGCTCCAAATCCTTCAAGCTAGGCTTCAGTAGTACATGAACTGAGAACATCTGGATGTACAAGTTGGGTTTTGAAGAGGCAGAGGAATCAGTGATAAAATTGCCAACACTTGTTGGATCATGGAGAAAGCAAGGGAGATCCTGAAAAACATCTACTTCTGTTTCATTGACTATTCTAAAGCCTTTTTGACTATGTGTTAACAACAAACCATGGACAATTCTTAAGGAAATGGGAGTACAAAACCATGTTACCTATCTCCTGAGAAACCTGTATGTGGTTCAAGAAGCTACAGTTAGAACTGGACAAGGAACAATGGACTGGCTCCAAATTGAGAAAGGAGTTCAACAAGGCTGTATATGGTCACCCTGCTTATTTAACTTAAGGCAGACTACATCATGTGAAATGCAGGACTGGATAAATCACAAACTGGGAGAAATATCAGCAACCTCAGATATGAGGATGATTCTACTCAAATGGCAAAAAGTGAAGAGGAATTAAAGAGCCTCTTGATAAGAGTCAAAGAGGAGAGTGAAAAGGCTGGCTTAAAACTCAGCATTCAAAAACTAAGATCACGGCATCCTGTCCCTTTGCTTCATGGCAAATAGAAGGGGAAAAGTGGAAAGAGTGACAGATTTTATTTTCTCAGGCTAAAATGTCACTGCAGATGGTGACCATAGTCATGAAACTGATGTTTATTCCTTGGAAGAAAAGCTATGACAAACCTAGACAACATATTAAAAAGCAGATATATCACTTTGCAGGCAAATGTCCATATCCTCAAAGCTATGGTTTTTCCAATAGTCATGTACAGACGTGAGAGTTGGACCCTAAAGAAGGCTGAATGCTGAAGAATTGATGCTTTCAAACTCTGGTGCTGGAGAAGACTCTTGAGAGTCCCTTGGACAGTAAGGATATCAAACAGTCAATACTAATGGAAATCAACCCTGAATATTCATTAGAAGGACTGAGGCTGAGGCTAAATTTCCAATATTTTGTCTAACTGATGTGAAGAGTCAATTCATTTGAAAAAACCTTGATCCTGGGAAAGAGTGAAGGCAAAAGGAGAAGAGGGAAGCAGAGCATGAGATGGTTAAGACAGGATCACTGGCTCAACGGACAAAAATTTGAGCAAACACTGGAAGATGGTGAAGGATAGAGCAAACCGGCCTGCTGTAGTGCATTAGGTTGCAAAGAGTCGGACCTGACGAGTGACTGAACAACATAAATCCCCAGTCTTTCTTCTTAGAATTTCATGCTCCAATAACATTGAACTTTGTTTACCAAAGATATATACTTCACATATATCTCTTCCCTCTATGATCTAACTTTTATTCATCTTTCAGCTATCACAATAAATAATATTCCTAAATAAGGTCTCTTATCCTTGAAGCAGACTAAGACTTATATGCTATACTACTACTACTAGTAAGTCGCTTCAGTCGTGTCTGACTCTGTGCGACCCCATAGACGGCAGCCCACCAGGCTCCCCCGTCCCTGGGATTCTCCAGGCAAGAACACTGGAGTGGGTTGCCATTTCCTTCTCCAGTGCATGAAAGTGAAAAGTGAAAGTGAAGTCACTCAGTTGTGTCTGACTCTTAGTGACCCCATGGACTATATCATGCCAAATAGGCTTCACAGGTGGCTCAGTGGTAAAGTATATGCCTGCCAATGCAGGAGATAGGGATTTGATCCCTGGATCTGGAAGATTCTGGAAGATCTGGAAGAAGAAATGGCAAACAATTGCAGTATTCTTGCCTCAAGAATGCCATAGATAGAGGACAGGCCAGTCTGTGGGGTTGCAAAGAATCTGATACAATCGAGTGATTGAACACATGCTGAGTAGTCCAAGCATGCTGATCTCCCCTTTGTTTTAATGATTATAATATTTATCAGATTACATATTTAATGTCTAGCCCTTTAGACTATGAGCTCTGTGAGAACAGTAACCATATTTCTCTTGTTTTATTCTAACACCGTACATAATCCTGTACAATGTGACCGCTTAGCAAGCATCTGTTGACAAGCTGAAGGAAGGGAGAAAAGAATAAAGGAAGAGAGGAAGGAAGGTGAACGGGAAGAAATGAAGGAACAAAAATTATTCAGTCAGTTTTGGGTGAGAGAGGAAAAGATAAGAACTAGTCAGAAATTTTATTGAATACGATCCTTGAGATTAAAAAAATATTTAGACATCCATTTCATATTCATTTCATAAGTGTATTATTATTCATTTCATAAGTGTATTATTATGCACTTTTTACAGTGAGGAAACTGAAGCTTATAAAAGAGGTATCATGGCTCATCAGGTTGTATCTTCTATTTGAAATCCCATTTTCTTAAGTTTTTGCTCTTGCCTCATTTCCTTAAGATCTAGCTAAAATACCACCCACCCCAAAAGCTTCTCCTTTTCTTTTCAAGTCCTAATATCATCATTTTCTTCTTTATCTCTAACCCACAGCACACTTTATATACCTTCCTAATGGTTTTAAATACATGCTTCTTACATATATGTTTCATTTAAACCTCTTAAAATTTTAAAGATATAATACAGGTCATATTAATATTTATTACCCCAGTACCAAGCACAGTTAGATGCTCAATAAAAATGTGTTACATGAAAGCTACCTCTAAGATTAAGTCCAATTTCCTCAATCTGCTACAATGGACAAGTCAATCAGAGAAGTTATTTAAGATTTACCAAAGGCCACAGAGCTTCATGTTACTCCCTGACTCTGTGCCCTCTCATCCACCATTCCCATGCATGGAAAATTCAAGAAACAGTAAAGATGGAGTCCTGAGATCTCTGACTAATGTTACCAATCACAAGCTGTGAAAACATCTTAGGTTTAGTTTCTTCATAGGTAAGGATACAGATATTGGCTGTTTTTTAATGCTGGTTTCCAGGAGCTTCCAGCACATAGAAATTTCAGCATTTGACAATAGTAAAAAAATATTAATCAGTTACGGTTGAAAAAAATGTGATGCTATAGAGTCCTCAGTCATTCAGTTAGATCAGTTGCTCAGTCATGTCCAACTCATTGTTATCCCATGGAATGCAGTATGCCAGGCTTCCCTGTCCATCACCAACTTCTGGAACTTGCTCAAACTCATGTCCATCAAGTCGGTGATGCCATCCAAACATCTCATCTTCTGTCATCCCATTCTCCTCCTACCTTCAATCTTTTCCAGCATCAGAGTTTTTTTTTCCAGTGAGTCAGTTCTTTGTAGCAGGTGGCCAAAGGACTGGAGCTTCGCTTCAGCATCAGTCCTTTCAATGAATATTCAGGACTGAACTCCTTTAGGATTGACTGGTTTGATCTTCTTGCAGTCCAAGGGTCTCTCAAGAGTCTTCTCCAACACCAGAATTCAAAAGCATCAATTCTTTGGCACTCAATTTTCTTTAAGGTCCAACTCCACAATCATACAAAACTATTGGAAAAAAAAAACATAGCTTTGACTAGACAGACCTTTATCGGCAAAGTGATGCCTCTGGTTTTTAATATACTGTCTAGATTGGTCATAGTTTTTCTTCCAAGGAGCAAATGTCTTTTAATTTCATGGCTGCAGTCATCATCTGCACGATTTTTCGAGCCCAAGAAAATAAAGACTGTCATTGCTTCCATTGTTTCCCTATCAACTTGCCATGAAGTGATGAGATCAGACGCCATGATCTTTGGTTTTTGACTGTTGAGTTTTAAGCCAGCTTTTTCATTCTCCTCTTTCACTTTCATCAAGAGGCTCTTTAGTTCCTCTTCAGTTTCTGCCATAAGGGTGGTATCATCTGCATATCTGAGGTTATTGTTATTTCTTCCAGAAATCTTGTTTCCAGCTTGTGTTTCATCTAGAGTGGCATTTTGCATGATGTACTCTGTATATAAGTAAAATAAGCAGGGTGGTAATATACAGCCTTGACATACTCCTTTCCCAATTTGGAACCAGTATGTTGTTCCATGTCCGGTTCTAACTGTTGCTTCTTGACCTGCATACAGATTTCCCAGGAGCCAGGTAAGCCAGCAGCTTCCAGCAGCTTCCAGTCTTGTGTTCTTTTCTCTTGAAGAATTTTCCACAGTTTGTTCTGATATACACAGTCAAAGCGTTTGGCATAGTCAATGAAGCAGAAGTAGCTGTTTTTCTAAAGCTCTCTTGATTTTTTAATGATTCTGCAGATATTGGCAATTTGATCTCTCATTCCTCTGCCTTTTCTAAATCCAGCTTGAACATCTGGAAGTTCTCGGTTCACATACTGTTGAATTCACATACTGTTCACATAGCTTGAGAATTGTGAGCATTACTATGCTAGCGTGTGAGATGAGTACAATTGTGCAGTAGTTTGCACATTTTTTGGCATTGCCTTTCTTTGGGATTGAAATGAAAGTTGACCAAAATTTTCCAGTCCTGTGGCCACTGATGAGTTTTCCATATTTGCTGGCATATTGAGTGCAGCACTTTCATAGCATCATCTTTTAGGATTTGAAATAGCTCAGCTGGAATTCTCTCACCTCCACTAACAACTAACAATCCTTAGAAGTTCAATATGTAAACAGAATTAGAATGAACTAAAATAGGCAGAAAACTTCTAAATCTTTCAGCTTCTCCATTTTCCTGCTAGTTATGCTGATTTTTAAGCCCTCAAATGCCTTGAGAGGTTATATGTTTATCTGCATAATGGCTTTTTAGTTGCTTCTTTTGCTCATTTGCTTTCCACAGTTAATTGATTAGCAGATTCATGCTAAGTCCTGAAGGTATCTTTGCTTAGAATCAATTACAGACCCCTGTGCCAGGTGAAGAGAAAGCTTATTTCACCTTGAAAATGTGAAGAAAGTTTGTTTTCCCAATTTGTTATATATTTCATCCAGAAAATTTAAGGTTTCTAATGTTTGTCATGAAGTAAGGATATTTTCAAGGCCTGCTTATAATATTAAATTACGTAAAGTCCATAGGGGCTTCCCAGGTGGTGCTAGTGGTAAAGAATCTGCCTGCCAATGCCGGAGACATAAGAGACAGGTTCAACTCCTGGGTCTGGAAGATCCCTTGGAGGAGGGCATGGCAACCCACTCCAGTATTCTTCCTTGAGAATCTCATGAACCAAGAAGCCTGGTGGACTACAGTCTATAAAGGTCACAAAGAGTTGGACACGACTTTAGCGAGTTAGCATGCACAATGCCCATAGGGACTTCCTAGGTGGCACATTGGTAAAGAATCTGCCTGCTAAGCAGGAGATACAGGTTTAATCCTTGGGTCAAGAAGATTCCCTGAAGGAGGGCATGACAACCCACTCAAGTATTCTTGCCTGGAGATCCCATGGACAGAGGTGCCTGGTGGGCTACAAACTCCATAGGACCAGTAAAATCTAATAATCTGAGAGCCAAACAGTCACACACATTTCTTTATGTAACTCTGGGAATATTTAGGATCATGATTACTGGAAAATAGGTTCTGGTACCAGTAATAAACACAAGGATCAGAAGAAAGTCCTAGGCAGAAAGCACCAAAGGGACAGAAAGGATCTTCAGAACAAAGTAGTAGAAAGAAGGGTAATAATCACGGCCTACAGAGATCAGTTAATAAAATTCTAATGTGAAATTTCTCTTTTGGAACAGATTGTTTTCTATCATATTCATACAGTATATTCCCAGTATCTATATCTATAGCACATGGCTCATTAAGGTGTTCAATAAAGTCCTATTAGCTAAATAAATCTCCAAACATCTTGCTTGAAGAAAGGATAGTGTTAAAGAAGATGAAAAGCATCCCATTCAATGTCTGGGAATAGAAAAGTAAAAATCTCTCTGAGAGATTAAACATGTCAACAACTTGACTTATTCTAGTACCTTGTACCTTATTGGCTTCAACTACAACAAACTTTGTTCTGAAACTTTAAACCTCTTTAGATTGTTAGAGAAGTACAGTGACCACATAGCAGGTTCTGCTCAGAGCCTGCCAACACTGGATGAGAATGCTGACTTAATTATAAGACATTATAACATAAATATAGAGACATTAATATTTCAAAATCTTGTCAAGAGCCCTAAAAGAGAGGACTCAGATGATAGTGCATGAGAAATGAAACAAAATGAAATAATTAAGGCAGAAGGGTCTTCAAAAGCACATAAAAAGACTCCAGAACTGAACACTTGAGGAAACCAAATGGTTCTTATTACCGCTGTGTAAGATCCCAACACAGTCTCATAAAAGAAGTATGATGTTATTTCAAGGTCCTTGTGAGCAGATCAACAGTGATATGCTTTGTTGACAAGATTTGAAGCACACATCTACATATATGCCTATTAACAGAAAGAAGTGTTTTGTTATTATCCACCAGGCTGAATTCAGAAACTTACAGCAAAGGTCTGCCTCCTGTTCAGATCCCAATGTTGAAAGGAAACTGAGAAACAGCAGTATAGTTACTTTGACTTAGTAAAGTTAAAAAAAAAAAAAGGCCCAGGAAGATATTTTTACCTTTAATAAACAGTTTTGATTATCATCATCAAATGCCTACACTTTTACAAACCTAAGTTTCTCAGCCCAGCATTTATAGAAAATTGCCAAGTATCATTTCTAGATAAAAGCACAATTCAATATTTATGAATAGCTAGATTTCTATAAATATAGACATTTGGAGATGATCTTCTCACTAGTCATTAAAATTTGAACAGGGATCAAAGCTAGAATAATATTAACAATTCCTTGCATTTGTAGAGTATTCTACAAAATACTATTAATAACAGATGACATTTATTGAGTACTTCGCAAGTGCCAGGCACTTTACATGTAAATTCTCATCATGAATTCAGTTCAGCTCAACAAGCATTCACTTAACACCTACTGTGTGATAGGTGAATAACACTTGGTTTCTGGCTTTAAAAACTCTCATTTTGGTGCACTCAATCAATGTTGAATGAATAAATGGATGAACAAAGTAATCAGTTTGAATGGCAGTGGGGGATAATAACAATAACACAGGCTCTTCCCCTTAGTATTTATGGTCATGAGAAAGTACTTAACCTATCCTAGCCCCAGTGTCTTCATCTGTAATATATGGATCTTTAAAATAATCTCCCTTGCTTATTGTGAGAATAGTAACATCAAATATAAAACATCTGACAAAGAACAGATTTTCTCAGTAAGTGGCAGTAGTTATTATTAACATTATCATCATCATCATTACTATTACTAAGTAATCCTATCCAGCTGTCCTCAGCTACACTATAGCAATGGGACAAATAGAACTTCAGCATCCAGAAATATTCACACCATATCTATACAAAGAAACCACAACAAACAAGCAAAACAAGGGAACTCTGCAAAACTGTAGCCCCCAGTATCCTCCTGGGTTAATGTCAATATCTCTGCCCAGGTAAGAAAAGAAAAAACAAAAACAGAGTCAGCTTTATGCTTCCAAAGATGTCACAATAAAAGCCAAATAAGACAGGAAGTTTATCTTATCAAATAACAGACTGTACATTTCCTTATAAGAGGATGCTAGTAATCCCAAACACGGAACCATGTTTTCTTTTCCAACATTCTCAAAGAGCAGTGCCTAGAGCCCAGACAATGAACCTGCAGAAACTCATTGAACTCATCTTAGGGCCAGTAGAGCAGATAAATTGGAGCACTGAGTCACATTCTCCAATCAAAAGGAGGTCCATTCTGTGGGTCACTTACCATTTTGGTCTGCTGGTAGATTTCACCATAGGGGCCATCCCATCTCTATAAAGACTTTTAGTTTTGCTGAAGTTAACAATGTTGAAAATGACTCTCTGAGAAAGAAAGAGGGAAAAGTTTATCAGAAGACTGTGCTATTCAGGTTGCCCCTTTCTGATAATTAGAACTGGAAATAAAAAGCAGGGTTAAGGGAAAATCATATGGACTAGCTACCAACCATAGTGAGAATAAATGATATTCATAGAAATTCAGTGTTTCTGCTAGCTTAGCATAGTAATCAAGAACACAGACTCTGGAATCTAGAAGGCTTAGTTTTAATCTCACTCTACCACTCTCAGTCTGTGACCTTGCCAAGCTACTAAATCTTTCTCTGCCTCAGTTTCCTCATCTGAAAAATTGTGATGATAATGGTACCTAGGGTTACTGATGAGAAATGATTTAATGTACAGTGCTTGGAACTTTGCTTGGTACATGGTGAATGCTATATAAGTTTTAGTTATTTTATTAATTGTGCCTTCTCTCTAGGCTCACCTAGAATTTCCGTGGAAATGAATAATAACAGTGGTGCATTTGAAGTTCAACAAAACTAAAGATAATAACTTAGTGAAAAATTGAATTTAAAAACTTCTGTAGCTGCTCAGCACCCTTTTGCCTACAACTACAGAATATATGTTTTCTCCCTTTTTGTTATTTTCTGCAGGGGCCAGGACTACTGGGCTCAATCCTGATCTTAGTTTATTGGAGCACAGACACACAGATGAGCTCCTTCCCTCCCTGGGTCTCACCTTTACAATGGGGGCGTGGAATGTTTTAGATGACTAAAACCCTTCCAGAAGTCTGGTAGACTTAAATCAAGTCTTTGTTTTAATAAACCACTTTATCACAAGTGACGAAGACAGATGGGGAAAGAAAAGAGAATTGGGGTTAAAAGACATGAAATAGTCAAAAGGAAAAAGGATGAGGATCAGGGCAAGAGCAGCCTAAATAGTTAGAGAAAATGAAAGGCTTTCGAGAGGTTACCACAGCCTGGCCTTTCTATCCAAAGGCAGTAAAAAACAGAAGCATCAAAATTCATGTATTAATTCACTGAATAAATATTTATTGTGTGAGGTATTAATGTCAAGTGCCAGAAATTGTATACACTTAATTTTTTAAAATATTCTCTTACAATTATATTAAAATACAAACATCTTCATTTATAGATGTGGAAACTGAGGTTCAGTGATGTTAATTAACCTGTCTTAAGTTGTACAATTAACAGTTGGAAAACTGATATCTAAACTCAAGGAATAAAAGAGTTAAGACAGCCAAGATCTCTAAGTTATTCACTAAGGTTCCAATTTCATAATTCCAATCAAGTCTGTTTTCTAAAATAAGGGCAAAAATACACTGGGCAATTTTTGAAGCCTTTAAAACTTGTTTTCCTTTAAAAATAAAATAGAACCATTTCCTCTGGATTCATATTTGGGACTACCATAAAATGTTTTGTTCTGTGAAATAAGGTCTTAGGAATAACTCATGTTTTTCTTTCTCCTCAGAGACCTAGCCATTGACCTCTCTCTAGGCATTTCAGTTTCCGACCTCTTTTCTGTCATTACGTTAAGTCATCAAGAATGTCCAAAGCTATTCCATTATTAATAAACCAGACCTGCCTGTTGTCAGTTCAATTATTTCTCCTAGGGTCTTGGCTACTGTTTGATTTAAGAAAATCACTATCAAGGGGACAAATGGCCTTTGAAGCTCATAGTGCTTAATCCCCCTTTTTTCTTCTGAAATTCCAGATGTCAGATCCATTTCCAACGAATCTGGGAGCCATGATGTACTTTTAGGATCTAGACTAATGCTAAATGCATGAGGAGATCTAATACAGAAAGAATGTGTATATGTGAAGTTGGAATAAAAAAATGAAAAAGTGGAATATTTATTGATCATTCATATCCTACTACTTGCCAAAAACTTTTCCCCAGATATATAAAATATACTATATTATTTAGCTTCTTTATTCATAATTATTCAAAATTGTTTATTTTAGACTAACTTTAGACATGAGGAGATTGAATCTAATAAAGGATAACTACACCCCCACTCCCAGATCCCAGAACTATTAATTGGTAGAGCTAGAACTTAAATCCTAAGTGTCTAGACAATAAATATAGTTTCTCTATGATACCAAATACAGAAAGAAAACAATCTTTCTTTCTTTCTTTTGGCTGCATATCTTGTAGGATCTTAGTTTCCCAACCAGGAATCCAACTCGGGTCCCAGCAATGAAAATGCCAAGTCCTAACCACTGGACCACCAGGGAATTCGTGAACACATTCTTTTATGATTCTCCACCCATGCATTTTTTTAATTTATTTTTTTAAATATTTTCATTTTGCATTGGAGTATAGTTGATTAACAAATAATGCCATGATAGTTTTGGGTGAATAGCAAAGGAACTCAGCCGTACATATACATGCATCCATTTCTAACCAAACTCCCCTCCCATTTAGGCTGCCACATAACATTGAGCAGAGTTCACTATGCTATACAGTAGGTCAGCAGTTTGTACCTGTCCACTCCAAACTTCATAACTATCCCTTCCCCCATTCTTTCCCTTGGCAACCATAAAATCGTTCTCTAAGTCTGTGAGCCATTTTCTGTTTTGTAAGTTCATCAGTTCTTTTTAGATCCCACATAAAAGGGATGCCATAGAGTATTTCTCTTCCCTTATCTGACTTACTTCAGTCAGTATGACACCTCTAAGTCCATCCATGTTGCTGCAAATGGCATTATTTTGTTCTTTTTAATGGCTGGGTAATATTCCACTGTATATATGTACCATATCTTCTTTAGTCTTTCCTCTGTCAGTGGACATTTAGGTGGCTTCCATGTCTTTGCTCTTGCAAACAGTGGTGCAATGAACATTGGGATGCCTGTATCTTTTCATCCTGTTTTTTTCCAGATAAATGCCCAGGAGTGGGATTGTAAGGTCATATGGTAGCTCTATTTTGAGTTTTTAAGGAAAAAAAAAAAACTATAGTAGTCACTGTACCAATTTACATTCATACCAACAGTGTTAGAGGGTTCTCTTCTCATCACACCCTCTCCAGCCTTTGTGGTTTGTGGATTTTTTTTATCATAGTCATTCTGAGTAGCGTGAAATGGTATCTCATTGTAGTTTTGATTTCCATTTCTCTAATAATTAGTGGTGTTGAATATCATTTCATGTGTCTCTTGTCCATCTGTATATCTTCCTTGAAGAAATGTCTATTTAGGTAGGTGTTCTGCTTGTTTTTTGATTGAGTTATTTGTTTTGATGCCGTTAAGCATCATAAGCAATTTGTAAATTTTGTAGACTAATCTCTTGCCGGTCACATCATTTGCAAATATTTTCTCCCAATCTATGGTTGTCTTTCTGTTTTATTTATTCTTTCCTTTAGGATGAAAAAGGTTTTGAGTTTAAGTAAGTCTCATCTGTTTATTTTTGTTTTTATTTCCATTATTCTGGGAGATGGATCAAAAATTACTACAATTTATATCAGAGTATTCTGCCCATGTTTTCCTCTAGGAGTTTTATGGTGTCCAGTCTCACAGTCTTTAATCAATTTTGAAATTATTTTTGTGTATTCTACCTGTGTATTTTTGAAAATGTTTTGTAGGTTATTCAGCAAGGCAGCATGTGGTTGTGAGAATCAAAGGTATTTGGAAGCAAGCAGTGCAGGAAATCTTGGCTTCCGTATTTTCTAGTTATTTGGCAGTTATTTACTCAAAATACATTGACAAAACTACATCTATGAGGTAATGGTAACAGTAACAACTACAATAATAACTAACAACTTCTGAGACTTTCTATGCTCCTAATTCTAACCTGTGCTTGCTAAGTCATGCCAAATCGCTGCAGTTGTGTCTGATTCTGTGCGACCCTACGGACTGCAGCCTGCCAGTCTCTGTTCATGGGATCCTCCAGGCAAGAATACTGGAGTGGGTTGCCATGCCCTTCTCCAGGGGATCTTCCTGACCCAGAGATCGAACCCGCATCTCTTACATCTAATTGCATTGGCATGTGGGTTCTTTACCACTAGCGCCAAAATCACCTGGACAGTTTTTAAGTTACTAGAGATGTGTGGACCTCATCCTATGGACCTCATCTTAAGCTTCCCTGGTGGCTCAGTTGGTAAAGAGTCTACCTGCAATTTGGGTGACCTGGGTTTGATCCTGAGTTGGGAAGATACCCTGGAGAAGGAAATGGCAACCCACTCCAGAATTCTTGCCTTTGAGAATTCCATGGACAGAGGAGACTGGTGGGCTACAGGCCATGGGATCACAAAGAACTGGACACAATTGAGTGACTAACTTTCACTTCCCCTTTTCATCCTAAAGCTGATATCTGATGTATTAGCTCACTTGTTTTGAGAATAATGAATTTTTTGAGACAGGGACAATTTATTACCTCTTTAGGGTGAGGCAAGTGGTATCAAGAATAAGTAACTTAAAATTACATAGTAGTTTGCAGTAGAGTTAGAATTTGAACCAAGTCCATTGACTCAAGAGAATAAGATCTTGGACTTTCCAGATAGATATATCTGAGACTGAAACCTAGTTCCTCATTGGTTTTGTTAACTTGGGCAAGATAATTACTCATTTTTGATACTGTTTTAAAAATCAATCTGGGATTGAGATGATAATACCATTCTAACAAAGTTGTTATAAGAATCTGTGAGATTATATAAGCAATCAACTGGCACATTACATCTAGATAAGAATAAGAATTTGATATTTATTGAACTTCCTCCCTTATCTTAACAAAACTAGATCTTTCAGTTTTTTACAGCTTCCTTCCTTCTCTCTTTCCTTTTTTTCCCCCAATCCTTCCTTCCATTATTTTTTTTTTCTATATTAAAAAATTTAACCCAGGCTTCTTGTTTTAGTAATAGGATGCTAGAGAGGGCAATGGCAAAGCCCATGGATGGAGGAGCCTGGTAGGCTGCAGTCCATGGGGTCGCTAAGAGTCGGACATGACTGAGCGACTTCACTTTCACTTTTCACTTTCATGCACTGGAGAAGGAAATGGCAACCCACTCCAGTGTTCTTGCCTGGAGAATCTCAGGTACGGGGGAGCCTGGTGGGCTGCCATCTATGGGGTCGCACAGTGTCAGACATGACTGAAGCGTCTTAGCAGCAGCAGCAGCAACAGCTCTAAATTGAAGCTTTATAAATGGTGACCTGTAGCACAAGCTCTCCAGGTAGTCTTGTGTGAGGCCTGGAGCTCTGCCCATCATGACTAAGGGGCTCATGGTGCTATGGAGGAATACAAGAACTCCACCCCAGTGTAAGCCAAGGAACGGTGCATTGTTGCTGACGGTGTGGTAAGGAGCCTGCATGCAGTCCCAGACAGTGGCTTTAATTCTTTTTCTTCCCATATATCCAATACTTTGCCCAATCAAGAGTAAATTTTCCACTTATTGGTGTCCAAGCTGTCCCAAGGACTATTCTAAATAGGCCTGAATATTCTAAAAATTAGAGAGTTATAATTATTTTAAAACATTTCATTACCTTTTTCTTGTTTAATAGCTAAGTCATGCCCAACTTATTGCAATCCCATGGGCTGCTGCCCTCCAAACTCCTCTGTCCATGAAATTCTCCAGGCAAGAATACTGGAGTGAGTTGCCAGTCCCTTCTCCAGGAGAGCCTCCCAAGCCAGGGATGGAATTCAAGTCTCCTGCATTGCAGGCAGATTCTTTACCACTCAGCCACCAGAAAAGCCTTAAATCAGTATAATATTGAAAGTTTGATTAGATCTTAACATCATTTGATTTTTATAAGAATTTCAATATTGCAATTACAAGTGAAAAAAGGAAAACTATTAGATACTCTAATATAATTTCACATGGTTTGTATATTTGAATAGTTTAAAATTTTTTATCACTTTATTGTGGGAAGAGTTTCTTATTAATGTTAAGTCTTGATCAGGAATTTCATATATTCATTTCAGAAATCAAAACCTCATACAAAAATGGAAAGTTCAATGGACAAAAACTAAAGTATTTTGATTAAAAATTTGAAGATTAAGAAATAGGATTTGATTTCCTCTGTGTAGTTTTTTGTTGTTTTATTTTAAAATTTTGTGTTAATTTTTTTTAAATCAAGCTTTATATGGTCATCCTATAAACATTCCCAGGTATTACAACATTCTGCATAGGTATCATCTTTCCTATATGTTTAAATGCTGTTTTATCTGTGTGCCTGAAAGTGAAAACAGTTGGAGAATACAGCTCTGGATAACCTTCCACAAACTGCCAGAAACTATAGGATATTTAAGAACATTATTTACATGAAGAGCTCCTAATAAATAAAAAGAAATCCACAGATGCTGGAAAAATAGGTGTACAGAAGGCAGATTATTGGTCTTGGTATCTAAGAACTTAGATTTTTTTTAAATCTATGCAAGGATAGTAAAAGAGGCTCTGAATCTGTTTGAGGAAGGCTATCTGACATGAGTGAAAGTGAAGTCACTCAGTCATGTCTGACTCTTTGTGACCCCATGGACTATAGCCTGCCAAACTCCTCCACCCATGGGATTTTCCAGACAAGAATACTGGAGTGGGTCACCATTAGTCTCCCGCACGGCAGGCAGACTCTACTGTCTGAGCCAGCAGGGAAGCCTTCTTGAGATGAGAAGCATCTGACATGAGATGCTTTCACAAATATAGGACCCTCAAATGATATAGTATTAGTGGAATTGTGATCTAGAAAGAAACCATTCACTAACGATGGGAGATGACAAAGATATATGTGTATCTATCCCTAGATCTTGGGGTAGAAAATAATTTTAAAACATGGGCCAGACACTTTTAGGTTTCAGTTTGAATTTACACCACCTGCTTAAGAATTGGGGCTTCCCTGGTGACTGGATTCAGTGGTAAAATATCTACCTGCCAAGCAGGAGATGCAGGAGTCACAAGTTTGATCCCTGAATCAGAAAGATCCCCTGGAGAAGGAAATAGCAACCCACTCCGGTATTCTTGCCTGAAAAATCCCATGGACAGAGGAACCTGAAGGCTACAGTCCAGTGGTGTTGCAAAGAGTCCAGCACAACTGAGCACGTATGCACATTTAAGAATCCAGGCCAAACATTTACAATAAATTTCATTATAGGGCTTCCTTGATAGCTCAGTTGGTAAAGAATACACCTGCAATGCAGGAGACCCCGGTTGGATTCTTGGGTCAGGAAGATCCCTTGAAGAAGGGAAAAGCTACCCACTGCAATATTCTGGCCTGGATAATTCCATGGACTGTATAGTTCATGGGGTTGCAAGAGTCGGACAGGACTAAGCAAGTTTCACTTTCACTTAGTTACAGGAATATATCCCTGGAGCACCTGGTTCAAGCAATAAAAGAATACTTTTGATTTGAATGCACACATTTTCAGCCTAGGCACACAGAATTTCCATAATGAAGCCCTAAAGAGGTCAACCTTTCATATACATTTATAAAACATAAAAGAAAACAATCCACACTAAAAGTGAGAATCAGTTAGAGAAATAGACAACTGAATTAGACAACAAAGAGCATCAGTCATAAAACTATCTGGTGAACTATAGAGAAAGTACTTTTTAAGTGATTAAAAAAATAAAAGAATGTTCAAATACATGAGAACAGAACAAAACACAGTAAGTTTTTTTTAATGCCAGAAATAGCCTAGAAAAAAATTATAAAGTGTTTTTAGAAATTATAAAAGATAAAAAATTCAGTAGACAGGTTAAGATGCAGCATGGATAAAATTTTCAAAATTCCACAGTGAGAATTAACAAGATAGAAAATATGAAAAGAGACACAGAAGGAATAAATAAAAATGTGTATCTGATAAAATTCTAAAAGAGACAAGAGAAACTGGGAGAGGAAAAAATCCACAGAGAGAAGACTAAATATATTCAAGAAGTGATGAAAGACAGGAATATTCAGATTTAGGAATCACAAGTCCATCCAAAGTAAGATGTTTTAAAAATCTTGACATAGACACATCATAGTGAAACTATTGAATACAAAACACCAAAAATGAAGAGCGTGTTTTCAAAACTAATAAAAGAAAATAAAAATTATGTACAAAGGAACAGAAGTTAAACTTAAGGAAATTTAATACCAGCAACAGGAGAAATCAGAAAGTAATAGAATAACATAACCCAAGAAAAAGGGTATAATAAATTTTCAAACAAAGCCTAAGAAGTTTAGCAATTTCAGATTTCAGTGAAGGAGCTACTAAAAGACAAATTTCAGAAGAAGAAATTGACCACAAAAAGTAACAATGGCAAGAAGCAACATTGGGCAGAGAAACAAATAAATGTAAATAAGAACTGACTAAAACTATGACAATATTTATTTTTAGAGCTATTAAAAATTTTGCCCAAAACACTGGTTAGTAAAGTAGATGGTGGTGAAATGGAGAGAGGCAAAATCAGAGTTAAAGTATTATAAGGTCTTTCTATGATTTCAAAGGAGAATAGGGGAGCCAATTAACTTAATGAAAGTGAAAGTGTCAGTCACTCAGTCCTGTGTCTGACTCTCTGAGACCCCAAGGACTGTAGCACACCAGGCTTCTCTGTCGATGGAATTTTCAAGACAAGAATATTGGAATGGGTAGTCATTACTTTCTCCAAGGGATCTTCCTGACCCAGGGATTAAACAGAGGTCTCCTGCATTGCAGGCAAATTCTTTATGGTCTGAACCACCAGGGAAGCCCTAATTAATTTAATTGTTTTAAACAAGAATGTGACAATCAAGAGTACTCACTATAATAATAGAAACAGGATTAATAAATTCCAAATGAGTTTTAAAAAAAGAGAGAGAGAATAAAGATAGCATAACAAACATAATAGAAGATATTAGAGGGAAAAAAAGAAAGGAGAAACATTATTGAAAACTCAAAATGACAGTAAAAGTAATTCTAAATATCTATAATCACAGATATTGAAAACTGACAAATTCATTTGTTAAAAATCCGATTAGAAAAATCTACACTTATCATCTTGCCCAGAGACAAGCATAAGAAATAATGGCACAAAATTTTGAAATTGAAAACCTAGAAAAAGATATAAAAGATATATCATGAAAACACTAAAGGAAAGTTGTTAGAGTTATGGCAGTATGAAATATTGATTTTTCCTCAAAACATATTGAGGGAAAATGTAAAATTAAGGATATAATCACCATATAAAAGCAAATATTCTACATGAAGATCAACTTTAAATTTGTATGAACCTAATAAAAGCTGGCTCAGAGGTTAAAGCGTCTGCCTGCAATGCAGGAGACATGGGTTCGATCCTTGGGTCAGGAAGATCCCCTGGAGAAGGAAATGGCAACCCACTCCAGTATTCTTGCTTGAAGAATCCCATGGATGGAGGAGCCTGGCAGGCTACAGTCCATGAGGTTGCAGAGTCGGACATGACTGAGCGACTTCACTTCACTTCACTTAGCTATAAAAGCTGACCTGCCTCTTGAAAAACCTATATGCAGGTCAGGAAGCAACAGTCAGAACTGGACATGGAACAACAGACTGGTTCCAAATAGGAAAAGGAGTACGTCAAGGCTGTATATTGTCACCCTGCTTATGTAACTTATATGCAGAATACATCATGAGAAATGCTGGTCTGGAAGAAGCACAAAGCTGGAATCAAGATTGCTGGGATAAAGATCAATAACTTCAGATATGCAGATGACACTACCCTGATGGCAGAAAGTGAAGAGGAACTAAGAAGCCTCTTGATGAAAGTGACAGAGGAGAGTGAAAAAGTTGGCTTAAAGCTCAACATTCAGAAAACAAAGATCATGGCATCTTGTCCCATCACTTCGTGGGAAATAGATGGGGAAACAGTGGAAACAGTGTCAGACTTTATTTTTTTGGGCTCCAAAATCACGCAGATGGTGATTGCAGCCATGAAATTAAAAGATGCTTACTCCTTGGAAGAAAAGTTATGACCAACCTACATAGCATATTCAAAAGCAGAGACATTCCTGGGTCAGGAAGATCCCCTTGGAGAAGGAATTGGCAACTCACTCCAGTATTCTTGCCTGGAAAATTCCATGGATAGAGGAGCCTGGCTGGCTACAGTCTAAGTGGTTGCAACGAATTGGGCACGACTGAGCAACTAATATTGAAAGATCACTTATTAAAATCTATAAAACTTTCCACATACACAATTAGAGAATAAACTTTTTTTTCAAGTAATAAGTGATATTTGTAAAAGATTAAGTACATACATATCATCACAAAACAAATCTCAACAAATATCAAAGAATTCATATTCTTCTAATCATAACTTCCCACTGTACAGTGATAAAATCATAAATCTGGTACCAAAAAAATGTTGACCCAAAACTCTCAAACATTTTTAAATTTTTATATACTCTTCTCATTTTTTAATGTATCAAAGAAGAAATAATGAGAGGAAGTATAAAGTATTTAACCTTGGATGATTGATTCAGCACTATATAGCAGAACAGTGTCACACAGAAAAAATACATATACAGAGAAATTAAATTTTAGCCCTATGTGTCTATACTAGAAAGGAAGAAAGATTGGAAAAGAGAGTGCCAAGCACTTAACTTAAAAAGTTAAGAAACAAACAGAAAATAATTCATACCAAAGAATCTCAGAAATGGAAAACACTGGAAGTACTTGGGATGCCAGTCTGAGCTTGGTTCATAGTCCTTGTAAAGAAAAGTTAAATCCCAAATGCCTTCCCTCACATCAACACCCAAGTCACTCTTCATCCATCATGACAGGAAACTAGAGACTCATTTTCTGGAGAGGTGGAAGAGACTCCAGATTCAAATTCCAGAATACTGAAAGTCAAGTTTATAGACAGTGGTTTTAAAAAATATATTCTGTGGGAAAATTAACTCAATCAAAGATAAAGGATATACAAATATTAGCATGGAGATTCCCCCAAGGAAATAGATCAGCATAGTCCAAACATGTATTTAGAACCTCTATTTCAAAATTTAATGGCAATCTTTTACTGATGAAAGACATCAACAGAAACAGAGACCAAAGCAGCCAAGTGAAGGTATGATGGGGTTTGGGGAGGGGGGACAGAAATGATTTGCAAAAGGTACATTAAATACCAATTTAACAGAAAAAGAAGAAATAATTATTAGCTAAAGGCCAGAGGCAGATGGAATTGTTGCAGAACAGAAAATTTTTAATCATGTATCACAAGACTCATCTGAAGTAATAGCTGGAAGTGAAAGCTCAGTTGTGTCTGACTCTTTGCAACCCCATGCGCTGTAGACTACTATGCTCCTCTGTCCTTGGGGTTTTCTAGGCAAAAGTACTGGAGTGGGTTGCCATTTCCTTCTCTAGAGGATCTTCCCAACCCAGGGATTGAACCCAGGTCTCCCACATTATAGGCAGATGCTTTACCATCTGAGCCACCAGGGAAGTCCTAGTTACATAGTCATAATAAAAGATTGAATATTATTTTAACCAAAAGATGGCATAAATATGTGGAGGAGGAAAAGTGCTTATATTTTGTAGCAGAACTTTTAAAGGATGAAAACATCATCTCATAATACAAAGTAGGTAAATACTACTGAAAACTAAAATAACTAGAGAATAGCTATATCGAAGTTTTATTTAGAAATACAGAAGTAATATCAGAAGAAACAATGATACACCATATTAACAAATTGAAAGATAAAAACCATATGATTATCTAAATAGATGTAGAGAAAGCCTTTGACAAAATTCAACATCCATTTATGATAAAAATCCTCCAGAAAGCAGGCATAGAAGGAACATACCTCAACATAATAAAGGCCAAATATGATAAAGCCACAGCAAACATTATTCTCAATGCTGAAAAATTGAAATAATTTCCCCTAAAGTTGGGAACAAGACAAGGGTGCCCACTCTCGCCACTACTAGTAAACATA
The DNA here is from genome assembly GCA_006408695.1 of Aepyceros melampus. Classification (NCBI taxonomy): domain Eukaryota; kingdom Metazoa; phylum Chordata; class Mammalia; order Artiodactyla; family Bovidae; genus Aepyceros; species Aepyceros melampus. The sequence continues at coordinate 353,285 of SJXQ01007524.1, forward strand.
GTTTTGGAAGTTTTAGCCATAGCATCAGAGAAGAAAAAGAAATAAAAGAAATCCAGAAGAAGTAAAAGAAGAAGAAGTAAAACTCTCACTGTTTGCAGATAACATGATCCTTTACATAGAAAACCCTAAAGACTCCACCAGAAAATTACTAGAGCTAATAAATGAATATAGTAAAGTTGCAGGATTTAAAATTCAGTTCAGTTCAGTCGCGCAGTCGTGTCCGACTCTTTGCAACCCCATGAATCGCAGCACGCCAGGCCTCCCTGTCCATCACCAACTCCCAGAGTTCACTCAGACTCACGTCCATTGAGTCTGTGATGCCATCCAGCCATCTCATCCTCGGTCGTCCCTTTCTCCTCCTGCCCCCAATCCCTCCCAGCATCAGGGTCTTTTCCAATGAGTCAACTCTTCGCATAAGATTAAAAATTAGCACATAGAAATCTCTTGCATTCCTATACACTAACCATGAGAAAACATAAAGAGAAATTAAGGGAACAATCCTATTCACCATTGCAACGAAAAGAATAATATACTTAGAAATAAATCTACCTAAAGAAACAAAAGACCTATATATAGAAAACTATAAAACACTGATGAAAGAAATCAATAATGACACAAATAGATGGAGAAATATACCATGTTTATGGATCGGAAGAATCAATATAGTGAAAATAAGTATATTACCCAAAGCAATCTATAGATTCAGTGCAATCCCCATGAAACTACCAATGGCATTTTTCAGAGAACTAGAAGAAATAATTTCACAATTTGTGTGGAAATACAAAAAAACCCTCGAATAACCAAAGCAATCTTGAGAAAGAAGAATGGAACTGGAGGAATCAACCTGCCTGACTTCAGGCTCTACTACAAAGCCACTGTCATCAAGACAGTATGGTACTGGCACAAAGACAGAAGCATAGATCAATGGAACAAAATAGAAAGCCCAGAGATAAATCCATGCACCTCTGGAGACCTTATCTTTGATAAAGGAGGCAAGAATATACAATGGAGAAAAGACAATCTCTTTAACGATTAGTAATGGGAAACTGGTCAACCACTTGTAAGAGAATGAAACTAGAACACTTGCTAACACCATACACAAAAATAAACTCAAAATTGATCAAAGATCTAAATGTAAAACCAGAAACTATAAAACCCCTAGAGGAAAACATAGGCAAAACACTCTCCGACATAAATCACAGCAGGATCCTCTATGATCCACCTCCCAGAATACTGGAAATAAAAGAAAAAATAAACAAATGGGATCTAATTAAACTTAAAAGCTTTTGCACAATGAAGGAAACTATAAGCAAAGTGAAAATGCAGCCTTCAGAATGGGAGAAAATAATAGCAAATGAAGCAACTGACAAAGAATTAATCTCAAAAATATACAAGCAACTCCTGCAGCTCAATTCCAGAAAAATAAGTGGCCCAATCAAAAAATGGGCCAAAGAACTAACAGACATTTCTCCAAAGAAAACATACAGGTGGCTAACAAACACCTGAAAAGATGTTCAACATCACTTATTATCAGAGGAATGCAAATCAAAACCACAGTGAGGTACCATCTCACACTGGTTAGAATGGCTGCTATCAAAAAGTCTACAAACAACAAATGCTGGAAGTGTGTGGAGAAAAAGGAACCCTCTTACACTGTTGCTGGGAATGCAAACTAGTACACCCACTATGGTGAACAATGTGGAGATTCCTTAAAAAATTGGAAATAGAACTCTCATATGACCCAGAAATCCCACTGCTGGGCATACACACTGAGGAAACCAGAATTGAAAGAGACACGTGTACCCCAATGTTCATCGCAGCACTGTTTATAATAGCCAGGACATGGAAGCAACCTAGATGTCCATTGGCAGACAAATGGATAAGAAAGGTGTGGTACATATACAGAATGGAATATTACTCAGTTATTAAAAAGAATGCATTTGAATCAGTTAGAATGAGGTGAATGAAACTGGAGCCTATTATATAGAGCTAAGTAAGTCAGAAAGAAAAACACCAATACAGTATATTAACACATATATATGGAATTTAGAAAGATGGTAATGACGACCTGTATGTGAGAGAGCAAAAGAGACACAAATGTAAAGAACAGACTTTTGGACTCTGTGGGAGAAGGCGAGAGTGGGATGATTTGAGAGAATAGCATTGAAACATGTATATTATCATATGTGAAATAGATCACCAGTCCAGGTTCAGTGTATAAGACAGGGTGCTCAGGGCCTGTGCACTGGGATGACCCTGAGGGATGGGATGGGGTGGAAGGTGGGAAGGAGGGTCAGGATGGGGAACACATGTACACCCACCCTGATTCATGTGAATATGTGGCAAAAACCACCACAATATTGTAAAGTAATTAGCCTCCAATTAAAATAAATTTAAAAGATTTTTAATTAAAAAAAAGAAACAATGAAAAGAAATATGACTGCCTCTGCCTCAAGACCAGGAGAGCAAGAAACAAATTCTGCCTGCTGCCTGTTTTTGAAAAAAAAAAAAAAAAAAAAAACTACCCATGCTTATTCACTATGAATGTGAGTGTGTGTGTGTGTGTGTGCGTGTGTGTGTGTGTGTGCGCACGCTCAGTTGTATCCAATTCTTTGTCACCCCCTAGACTGTGGCCCACCAGTCTCTCTGGAATTTTCCAGGCAAAAATACAGAAGTGGGTTGTCATTTTCTACTCTAGGGGATCTTCCCGACCTAGGGATTGAACCTGTCTCTCGTGTCTCTTGCATTGATAGGTGGATTCTTTACCACTGTATCACCTGAGGTGTTGTCTGGTTGCTTTTGCCACATCATAGCACATAGAATAAGCAAAGACATTAAGTGTTGTGACGGAGACCTGTTGGCTCATAAAGCCTAAATTATTTACTACTTCGTTATTTACAGAATTTTGCTGATTCTTGCTTGAGCAAGCAGGAATCAAAACCTGTGGCAAAAGTAAAGGAATATTTTCTTTTTAGCCTTTTCTGTAGGATTTCACTTTTTACATTACATACATGTATTTTGTTTTCATAAATATTAAAGTTAAGTAAAATTTAAAAAAGATAGAAAGCTACTCAATTAATTTTATGAGGCATTATAAACTTCAAGCAAAAAACAGGTAAGGACAACTGGAGAATAAAAAGTTATAGCAGTATGTCAGTTATAAATACTGAGTGAAAAATTCTAAATAAAATATGAATTCAAATCCAGCAGTAAATTTATACAAACACACACACACACACACACACATTACAGCAATACAAATTAAAATGAAATCTAGGAATGAAAGAATGATTACATATTAAAAAGAGATATAATTACTCCTTGGAAGAAAAGTTATGACCAACCTAGATAGCATAGTCAAAGGCAGAGACATTACTTTGCTGACTAAGGTCCGTCTAGTCAAGGCTACGCTTTTTCCAGTAGTCATGTATGAGTGTGAGAGTTGGACTATGAAGAAGGCTGAGCGCCGAAGAACTGATGCTTTTGAACTGTGGTGTTGGAGAAGACTCTTGAGAGTCCCTTGGACTGCAATGAGATCCAACCAGTCCATTCTGAAGGAGAACGGCCCTGGGATTTCTTTGGAAGGAATGATGCTAAAGCTGAAACTCCAGCACTTTGGCCACCTCATGGGAAGAGTTGACTCATTGGAGAAGACTCTGATGCTGGGAGGTTTTGGGGGCAGGAGGAGAAGGGAACGGCCGAGGATGAGATGGCTGGATGGCATCACTGGGGTGGACATGAATCTGAGTGAACTCCGGGAGTTGGTGATGGACAGGGAGGCCTGGCCTGCTGCGATTCATGGGGTCGCAAAGAGTCGGACATGACTGAGTGACTGAATTGAACTGAACATCATATTAATAGATTAAGTGAGAAATATTAAATTATCAACAATAGAATAAAAATATTTAATAAAATTCAACATTCATTCAAAAAAGTTTTAAAAGATCTTTGCAAACTCTAAAAGAATTTCCTTTATCTTACACAGGGTTATCTACTAATTTATAGCAACCCTACTAAATGGTGAAATATGAAAATTAGTCCTTTTAAAGTCAGGAAACAAAAACTGTTGCTTCTCTTCAACATGATTTTGAAAGGTCTAGTGAAATAAAATTGAAAAAGTAGTAAAAAAATGAGAATTAAAAAGAAAACATTATTCATAGATGACATTATCACCTATATAAATTACCTTTTATTAATAAAATAAGAGAAGCTAAAGGAAACCTTTAGAATAAAGAGATTCTAAGAAGGTTAGGATTCAAGAACAACATACAAATTTCGGCAAAGAACCTATAAAACAATGTATTGATAATCAAGAAAAATATAGAAAAATATAATTTATTCATATCAGGAATATAAAAGGAAACACAACTACAAACACTAAAAAGACAAGAACAAATATTATAATAAAAAGACATTTTTCAAAGAACTTGAAAAATCAGAGGGCAAATTCCTCTAAAACTATATTTGAAAAAATATATTTAAAAAACCCCAAAACACCAATTCATAAAGATCCATACACTCCAATGTTCATAGCAGCATTATTTACAATTGCCAAGGCATGGAAGCAACCTAGCTGTTCATCAACAGATGAATGGATAAAGAAGACATGATATATTTATATATACACACATACACACAAGTACAACGGAATACTACCCAGCCATAAGGAGTGAAATTTTGCCTTTTGCAGTAACATGGATAGACCTGAAGGCATTAAACGAAGTGAAATAACTCAGACAAGGAAAAATACTATATAATATCACTTATATGTGGAATCTAAAAAATACAGCAAATTAGTGAGTACTAAAAAAGAATCATACTCATGGATAAACAGCAGTGGTCTCCAATCTTTTTAGTACCAGAGTCAGGATATGTGGAAGACAATTTTTCCATGGACCAGGTTGGGCAAGACTTGAAGATGGTTTCAGGATGATTCAAGTGCATTACATTTATTGTGTGCTTTATTTCTATTATTATTACATTGCAATAATGCAGTAATGTGAACAAGGAGGAATGACTATAAATAACAGATGAAGCTTCAAACACTTGCTTGCCAATCACCTCCTCCTGTGCAGCCTGGGTTCCTAACAGGCCACTAATCAATACTAGTTCATGGCCTGGGGCTGGGGATCTCGATATAGAGAACAAACTAGAGGTTACCAGTGGGGAGCGGGTGAGGAACAATTTGGGGGTGGGAGAGTGAGAAAGGAGGTATAAAGTACTGGGTAGAAGATCGGCTATAAGAATGGCTTATACAACACAGAGAACATGGCCAACATTTTATAATAACTATAAGTAGACCATAACCTTTAAAAATTGTATAAACTTTAAAAAAATCTATAGGAATTCAGATGGTAAAAAATAGCAAAGGCAGCCTTATCAGATAAGAAGGTTTACTATAAAGTTATAGATATTAAAACAAAGTGACTTAACATTGCTACAGATCAATAGAGATAAGACTTCATGGATCAAAACAGAGAACTTAAGAACAGACTCAGTACATATCAGAGATGACATTGTAGATGAGATTGAAAAGTTGAAGAATCAATGAATGGTATTGGGCCAATGGATCATCCATATCAAAAAAATATAAAGTGGGATCTCTATCTCATACCAAATACAAAAATAAATTTCAAATGGATTAAGGAAAAAATGTATAAGGCGAAACACAGTATATTATTTTATGGACTAAGGATAGGTTAGGACATTTTAGACAAAACAACAGAAGAATAAGCCTTGAAGGAAAGGATACATATATTTGATTACTTCACAAAAAATTATTATATGAAAATATACCATAAATAAATGAAAAAAAAGCCAGTGGTTGAAGAAGTCATGTGTGTAATGCTTATCATTGAAAAGAGTACACAAACCTATAAAGACCCCTTAGAAGTGAAAACTTAAAAGACCAACTATCCAATAGAAAATAGGTGAAGGATAGTCAGACATGGTTTCTTGCATGCCTTACTAAGTAAGTAAGTAAGTAAAGTCACTCAGTCGTGTCCGACTCTTTGTGACCCCATGGACTGCAGCCCACCAGGCTCCTCAGTCCATGAGATTCTCCAAGCAAGAATACTGGAGTGGGTTGCCATTTCCTTCTCCAGGGGATCTTCCCGACCCAGGGATCGAACCCGGGTCTCCCGCATTGGAGGCAGAGCTTTAGCAATTGTAAATCATGCTGCTATGAACATTTCATCTGAAGGCCAGATGAAACAAATGGCCTACAGATATATGCAAGCATGACCACCCTACTAGTAACTGAGAAAAAATAAGCTAACAAAACAACAAAATACATTTCTTACCCTCATACTGGCAAAAAAAATAGGAAATCTGAAAATACCAAATGTTGGAAATTTTGTAAGAAACAATGAATTCTTTTTTAACACCACTGTTGAGCATGCAAAATATAATAGACTCTTTAGAGGGTAACTTGACCATAAAGATAAAGATGTTTATAATCTATGATCCAGCAATGCCATTTCTATGAGAATTCCTAAAACAATTTTTGTACATTACACAAGGAGATACAGACAATAATGTTCATTCTATTAATAGTACTATTCCTTTCTAATAGTAAAACAAACTAAAAACTAAAACTAGTTAACTCAGAATGAGAATGGATAAATTATGATTCACAAGCTGAAATCAAGATTGCAGGGTTAGAAATAGCAACAACCTCAGATATGCAAATGGTACTACTCTAATGGCAGAGAGCAAAGAGAAAGAAAAGAGTCTTTTGATGAGGGTGAAAGAGAAGAGTGAAAAGCTGGTTTAAAACTCAGCATTCAAAAAACTAAGATCATGGCATCTGGTCCCATCACTTCATGGCAAATAGATGGAAAAACAGTGGAAACAGTGGTAGATTTCCTTGGGCTCCAGAATCACTGTGGATGGTGACTGCAGCCATGAAATTAAAAGAAGAAAAGCTATGAAAAACACAGACAACATATTAAAAAAACAAAGACATCATTTTGCTGAGAAAGGTCCATATAGTCAAAGCAATGGTTTTTCCAGTAGTCATGTAAGTAGTCATGTGAGAGTTGGACCATAAAGAAGGCTGAGTGACAAAGAACTGATTCTTTTGAACTGTGGTGCCAGAGAAGACTCTTGAGAGTCCATTGGACTGCAAGGAGATCAAACCAGTCAATCCTAAAGGAAATCAACCCTGAATATTCACTGAAGCACTGATGCTGAAGCTGAAGCTCTAACATTTTGGCTGATGCTGGGAAAGATTGAGGGCAAGAGGAGAAGGGATGATAGAGGATGAAATAGTTGGATGGCACCACCGACTGAATGGACATGAGTTTGAGCAACCTCAGGGAGATAGTGAAGGACAGGAAAGTCTGGTGTGCTACTGTCCATGGGCTCACAAACAGTTGGACATGACTTAGCAACTGAACAATGACAACAACAAATTATGGTTCATCAATTACTACAATGAAATAATACTTTTCATCAACAATGAATGAACTAGAGCTACATTTATGAACATGGATAGACACCAAGAACAATGTTTAGTGAAAAAGATAAGCATTATAGAAGGCAAACATATAGCATAATTTAATATAATACATGCATAATAAAAGTACAAAATCATAAATGGGAATTATACTCATTAATTTCAGGACTATGGCTACTTTTGAGAGAAAGTAAAGTAAGAGGGAAAGCTGTAGCCATGATGTTTCATTTATTAAAATCAGCGAAAGAAAGCAGAATCTAAAGGATGACCAAATGTTAACACGTGCTTCAATCTTACTGGTCGATCCTTTAGTGTTTTTATATTATCTAACAAGTATTTAAAATTTTCCTAATCTAAATTTCTAAAGTTTAAATACTTTCACCTCATTAGGCATTTCAGTGTAAGATATGAAGAAGCAACATATCTTATTTTTTTCCAGCATCTTATTGAGTCATCTCTTTCCTTTCTAATTTCAGATGTCACTTTTTCCGTAAAATAAAATTTTAAATGCTCGGGTTTATTTCTGGACTTCCATTTCTACTTCACTGATTTGTGTGTTTATTTTAGTGACAAGCAGCCATTGTTCTGGCAATTGTGGTTTTATGATGCATCTCAGTTTACATTGTGCAAATCTCTAGTCAATGTTTTCTTTTATCCTTTTATATAGCATAACATTCAGTGATTTTTCAAAATCTTTTATTAGTTATCTTCTTTCACAATGTGTAATGTTTATGCTTTTTTCAATAAAATCTATTAATTTCACTATTGTTTAAAATCTGCTTTATGCTTTTCCTTCTTTAATAATTTGCAAGTCATTCATCCTAGTTTTATTCTACTAATTATTATTGTTAAATACAAAATGAATTTGATTCTTTAAGCGTAAGTAGTTTTTCTTTGAGCAATTTCAGTAACTTCTTTTAAGACAACACTTGAGAGTCAGAGAGGTCTATAACACAGTGAGGGAAAGCTGGTTTGGCATATGTCTAGCTACATGTTTGATCATGTGTCACCTGTCGCCAGGTAAGTGTGACTTGGGCAGGACTGCACAAGAGTTTAGGGTAAATTTACCTTGGTGTTATGATGCATCAAAAGGTATATAGGTACCGTGGGGCTGAGTTGGGCATATAGAATCTAGATCTCTGTCTTTCCAACCAATCAGCTACTTTCCTTCAGAATCTTATTTCTTATTTTTATATTACCTAATCTGAGTCAAATCTGATTCCCTGCATCATAGAAAAAATTTGGCATTTCAAGCCTGTCTCTCTCTGTGCAACTCTGACCATGTTTTATTATCTTTCTGAGCCTTGTTTTACTCATCTGCAAAGAAGAAAATCATACCTGTCTCGTAGTGTTTTTGATAGGATTCACTATAACTGCAAGTCTGTGTGGTCAGGAAATAATAAAAGACTATACACATATGCTAGAAAGGAAATGGCAACCCACTCCAGTATTCTTGCCTAGAGAATCCTGTGGACAGAGGAGCCTGGTGGGCTGCCGTCTACGGGGTTGCACAGAGTAAGAAGCGACTGAAGTGACTTAGCATGCATGCATGCATTGGAGAAGGATATGGCAACCCACTCCAGTGTTCTTGCCTGAAGAATACCAAGGACAGAGGAGCTGGTGGACTGCCGTCTACGGGGTCACACAGAGTCAGACACGACTGAAGTGACTTAGCAGCAGCAGCAGCAGACACATATGCATTATGTATGCAGTTGTTGTTGTTCAGTCGCTAAGTCACGTCTGACTCTTTGTGACCCCATACATGTAGCATGTTCCAGGCTTCTATGTCCATTATTATCTCCCTGAGTTTGCCCAAACTCATGACCACTGAGTCAGTGAGGCCATCCAACCATCTCATCCTCTGTCACTGCCCCCTTCTCCTCTTGCCCTCAGTTTTTCCTAGCTTCAGGGTCTTTTCCAGTGAGTTGGCTTTTTGTATCAGATGGGCAAGTATTAAAGCTTCAGCTTCAGCATCAGTCCTTCCAATGAATAGTCAGGGTTGATTTCCTTTAGGACTGACTGGTTTGATCTCCTTGCTATCCAAGAGACTCTCAAGATTCTTCTTCAACACCACAGTTCAAAACTTCAATTCTTCAGCACTCAGCCTTCTTTATGGTCCAATTCTCATGTCCACACACAGCTACTGGAAAAACCATAATTTGACTATGTGGACCTTTGTCCACAAAGAATGATGTCTTTGCTTTTTAAAACACTGTCTAGGTTTGACATAGGTATTCTTCCAAAGAACAAGCACCTTTTAATTTCGTGGCTGCAGTCATTGTCCATGCATTGATTTTGGAGCCCAAGAAAATGAAATCTGACACTGTTTCCATATTTTCCCCATCTATTTGGCACAAAGTGATAGGACTGGATGCCATGATCTTAGTTTTTTGAATCTTGAGTTTTAAGCCAGCTTTTTCACTCTCCTATTTCACCTTCGTCAAGAAGCTGTGTGTGTGTGTGTGTGTGTGTGTGTGTGTGTGTAAAGGGCTGGTTGCCACTCAAGCACTAGGAAATCCTGGACCTGATATATCAAAACCATAAAGTCTGGCATATAGATAAACACTATGTGAAAAATGAATCCTTATCTATTATAAGCTGCTGTCGGCAAGTAACAAGGAACCAACAAAGTTTGTTAATCCACAGCACCTGTGTCTTGTGAACTAGAAATTGTCAAAATCTTCACACAGATACTGCAGTCCGATAGAGATAATAAAGAAATGGCTTCCAGGTTGCACATTAGAAGATTCTTCTCTTTCGCTGAAGGCTTGTGACAAAGCAGTCAAAGAGGTAGAAGGGAAATGAAGCAAAACATTCTCATCAAGGGAAGTTTAGCATATCAAACGAGGGCATTAGCAACAAGACAGAAGAAAAATAAGGCCTTCCAGAGAGGCTCTTTCTTCTCCCTATAACTCAGAATAAATATTCACCAACATACAGACAAAAATAAAATGCCTCTCTTTTCCTCAATCTGACATTATTTCCTACAGAAAGCTTTGTTACAAATTTCATTCACTCATTCATTAAGAAATATTCATTTAATAATTTCATTTAATATACAATTATAGGACTCTTAATCTTCTATGTGCTCATATTATAGAAATGAATAACATCCTTTGTCCTTAAGGATTACCTAGCAGGGGAAATACTGTACAACACAGACACACACACTGTCTGTCTCTCTCTTTCTCTCTCTCTCTCACACACAAATAAAATGCTGAAGTAGCATCTGTAGCCAGTCAAGGGGAAGAAAGCTGTATCTTCACTGATGAATAAGAACTGACCAGGGAAGAAGGAAGTGTGAAGGCCATTTCAGCTGGACGGAAAAACAAGAGCAAAGGTTGAGTGGTTTGTGCAATTGCAAGCTCTTTTCTGTGGCTAGAACAAAGAACTGAGCAACTAACACTTTCACTTTCATGGACTTCCCCGCAGCTCAGCTGGTAAAGAATCTGCCTGCAATGCAGGAGAACTCAGTTCAATTTCTGGGTTGAGAAGTTCTTTGGAAAGAGAATGGGTTCCCACCCCAGTATTCTTGGGCTTCCCTGGTGTCACACACAGTGAGGAGTCCACCTGCAATGCAGGAGACCTGGATTAGATCCCTGGGTTGGGAAGATCCCTTGGAGGAGGGCATGGCAACCCATTCCAGTATTTTTGCCTGGAGAATCCCCATGGACAGAGGTGCCTGGCGGGCTACAGTCCATGGGGTTGCAAAAAGTCGGACACGACTGAGTGACTAAGCACAGCACAGCACAGAACAGAGAATTCTGGGTAAGAGACGAGACTATGGCATTAACAGGAACATGGGCTTGTTAAGGAGGTTTAACTTTTCCTAAAAGCAACATGAAGGGGCTTCTGAAGAGTTTTAAGTATAGGTGTGAAAGGTTCAGATCTATGTTTTGGAAAGAACACCTCAAATTGACTTCCTATTCTCCAGGATGATGAAAAAGTCAAAGAGAATGAATACCTTATCTGGATGGCTCCAATAGGCCAAACTATAATCAACAGGAGAGTAAATCTCTACTTTTACCCACTCCACATTTTGCTTGTCTAGAGGTGCTACAGAGTTAATAGGAGAGGTGGGACAACAGGTGTGGATACACATTTTTTATTTATTAAATGTGCTACTCATAAGTTACAGGGAAGAAGCCACAGGCTTTCTTCAGTGCCTCTGAAATCCTTAAACAAGAATGCATAGATGTCCATACTTGGGCAAAACAAAAAATCCCTCCTTTATTTGTTTATTTAACACCTCTTTTCCTCTCTTAAGGTGAACTCATCACCCTTCCCCCCACCTCCCACTTGGGCTGGTACCACAGTGCTACCCACTTCTGGTTCCTATTAGGTGTGTAATCTATTTGCTTGTAATATCATTTTAGTATATTATTAGAAACAATTTTGATTCCTGGGTTACCTTGTTTAATGTCACAACTTTTCCTTAATGAGACACTTAGAGCTTGCCTATTGTCTTACAGTGTATATAAATCATGTGTGGTAGAACAATTCCAACATTTTTCACAATTCTTTCCTCTGTGTGTATGCTGAACTATGATTTTTCTGTTCCTCTCATTAAAAGGTGAGCTTCTTGAATCTGGGGTGACCCAATGTGGCTTTGGTCAGTAGAAATTGATGGAAGTAACAGTATACCACTTCTGAGCCAAGACCTCAAGAAGCCTTGAGAATATGTTCCATGTTCTTTCTTGAAATCCTACCACTAACATTTGATGACATCTAGAATAGGAAAAGGAAATGGCAACCCACTCCAGTGTTCTTGCCTGGAGAATCCAAGGGATGGGGGAGCCTGGTGGGCTGACGTCTATGGAGTCACACAGGTTGAACACGACTGAAGTGACTTAGCAGAATAGGTTGACAGAGGATAAAAAGACCACACTGAAGACAGCCTAGTTCCTCCAACTGAAACCATCAGCCTACAGCCAGCTGACGTGCAAACATACAAGAGAACCTAAGTGTCTCAGATGGTAAAGAACCCACCTGTAATGTGGGAAACCTGGATTTGATTGGGAAGATCCCCTGGAGGAGGGCATGGCAACCCACTCCAGTATTCTTGCCTGGAGAATTCCATGGACAGAGGAGCCTGGTGGATTACAGTCCATAGAATTACAAAAAGTTGTGACACAACATGTGTGAGTGGTTAGTTACCCAGTTGTGTCTGACTCTTTATGACCCCATAGATTGCAGCCCTCTAGACACCTCTGTCCATGGGCACAGCAAAGTACAGCCCAAGTCAGAAAGATCCTAGTCAAAATCTACATGATTCAGAACAGACCGCCAATAGAGAACCAGCCAGCTAATTGATGAGCATTGATAAAGGCTTATTCTTTTAAGCCAGTAAGCTCTGGGCATGCTTTGTAATTTCAGTTCAGTTGGTCAGTCCTGCCTGACTCTTTGCGACCCCATGGACTGCAGCACGCTAGGCCTCCTTGTCCATCAACAACTCCCGGAGTTTACTCAAACTCGTGTCCATGGAGTTGGTGATGCCATCCAAGCATCTCATCCTCTGTAGTCCCCTTATTCTCCCACCTTCAATCTTTCCCTGCATCAGTGTCTTTTCAAATGAGTCAGTTCTTCTCATCAGGTGGCTGAAGTATTGAAGTTTCAGCTTCAGCATCAGTCCTTCCAATGAATATTCAGGACTGATTTCCTTTAGGATAGACTGGTTGGATCTCCTTGCAGTCCAGGTGACTCTCAAGAGTCTTCTCCAACATTTAGCAACATCCAAATGATACCCTATGTATTGCTTCAATAATCAAAACTATGCAAAAAAAAAAAAGAGAGAGAGAGAGAGAGAACAAAAGAAAGAAAAGAAATATTAAAAAGAAGAGAAAGAAATCACTATATGTGAAACAGAAAAAGCTGAACTCATCAAAGCCAAAGACTAGAATTGTGGTTATCAGAGCCTGGGGATAGAAGGTGTGTGTATGTGTGGTGGGGATTGGGGGTGGGCAGCTGGGGGAGATGGACAAAGCATGTAAACTTCCACTTGTAATAACTTATAGGGATATAATGAACAGCAGGGTCATTAGAGTTAATCACAATGTTTTATATGCTCGAGAGTTGCTAAGAGAACAAATCTTAAATCTCAGCATAATAAAAGAATTATGTAACATCATGGAGGTATTATTTCCTTGCATTCATGCTTAGTCACGTCTGACTCTTTGCAACCTTGTGGACTGTACTTCACCAGGCTCCTCTGTCCATGGAATTTTCCAGGAAAGAATACTATGATGGGTTGTCATTTCCTACTACAGAGGATCTTCCCAGGCCAGGGACTGAACCCTCATCTCCTGCACCTCCCGTATTGGCAAGAAGATTCTTCACCGTTGCATTCCTAGGGAAGCCCGATGGAGGTGTTAGATAACACTATAGTGATTATCATTTTGCAACACATAAGTGCAGAGAAGGAAATGGCAACCCATTCCAATATTCTTGCTTGGAGAATTCCATGGACTGAGGAGCCTGGTAATCTACAGTCCATGGGGTCACAAAGAGTTGGACACGACTAAGCAACTTCACTCACTCACTCACTCACTCACTCTATATCTAAGTGTATCGAATTAATGCCTTATATGCCTTTAACTTCAGTTCAGTCGCTCAGTCATGTCCGACTCTGCGACCCCATGATTCACAGCACGCCAGGTCTCCCTGTCCATCACCAACTCTCAGAGGTCACTCAGACTCACGTCCATTGAGTCTGTGATGCCATCCAGCCATCTCATCCTCGGTAGTCCCCTTCTCCTCCTGTCCTCAATCCCTCCCAGCATCGGGGTCTTTTCCAATGAGTCAACTCTTCGCATGAGGTGGCCAAAGTACAGGAGCTTCAGTTTGAGCATCATTCCTTCCAAAGAAATCCCAGGGTGATCTCCTTCAGAATGAACTGCTTGGATCTCCTTGCAGTCCAAGGGACTCTCAAGAGTCTAGGTCTCTAAAGCATTGGGCATTATTTATTATCTTCATTGTGTGTGGAAGCCTCAGTCTTCAGGAAAAGCAGAAAGAGCCAACCAGTTTTTAAAATCAGCAATTAATAATAATAATAACCCAGGAGACCTCCCTGGGATGGAAGGAGGCTTTACCAAAAGCTCTCTTCTGCACCCATATTGCCCCTAAGGAACAGGTTGGTCTTAGGCCTTATGAGATGCTATATGGGAAACCTTTTGTTTGTGTCAATGACGTCTTCCTAGATCCAGAGGCACAGACTCGCAAGTCTTATACCATGGCCACTGGGCAATTCCAAACAGATATATGCTCCTGGGTGTCAACCAGGACCCATTATATTCAAAAGAGTCACCTCTATATGCTCCAGGGACTCAAATCCTAATTAAAGTCTGAAAAGATGGGTCCCTAAAGGCTGAGCTCCAGCCCACATTGAAGGCCCCTACACTCTAATACTTTCTACCTCACAGCAGTCAAGATACCAGGACACAACTCCTGGATTACTACTCATTAGCCAAGCCATGGAAGGAAACAGAAGAGAACACGCAATACACCTGTGAGCCCTTGGGAGATCTCAGATACCTATTCAGAAGTACAATGCGTGCCATTCTAATGAACACTGACAAAATTAAGTTTCTGGGGATAATATTTCTCAGGATAAGTTTAAAAAGCTAGTTTGCCAAGGCTGTATATTGTAAATTTACTTATTTAACTTATATACAGAGTCAGTTCAGTTCAGTTCAGTTCCTCAGTCGTGTCCAACTCTTTGCGACCCAGGCCTCCCTGTCCAGCACCAAGTCTTAGAGTTCACTCAGACTCACCTCCATTGAGTCAGTGATGCCATCCAGCCAGCTCATCCTCTGTCGTCCCCTTTTCCTCCTGCCCCCAATCCCTTCCAGAACCAGAGTCTTTTCCAATGAGTCAGCTCCTCACATCAGGTGGTCAAACTACTGGAGTTCCAGCTTTAGCATCATTTCTTCCAAAAGAAATCCCAGGGCTGATCTCCTTCAGATTGGAATGGTTGGATCTCCTTGCAGTCCAAGGGACTCTCAAGAGTCTTCGCCAACACCACAGTTCAAAAGCATCAATTCTTCGGCGCTCAGCCTCCTTCACAGTTCAAATCTCACATCCATACATGACCACAGGAAAAGCCACAGCCTTGACTAGACGGACCTTAGTCAGCAAGTAATGTCTCTGCTTTTGAATATGCTATCTAGGTGGTCATAATTTTTCTTCCAAGGAGTAAGCTGCTTTCAATTTCCTGGCTGCAGTCACCATCTGCAGTGATTTTGGAGCCCAAAAAAATAAAGTCTGACACTGTTTCCCCATCTGTTTCCCATGAAGTGATGGGACCAGATGCCATGATCTTCATTTTCTTAATGTTGAGCTTAAAGCCAACTTTTTCACTCTCCTCTTTCACTTTTAACAAGAGGCTTTTTAGCTCCTCTTCACTTTCTGCCATAAGGGTGGTGTCATCTGCATATCTGAGGTTACTGATATTTCTCCCGGCAATCTTGATTCCAGATTGTGTTTCTTCCAGTCCAGCATTTCTCATGATGTACTCTGCAGATAAGTTAAATAAGCAGGGTGACAATATACAGCCTTGACATACTCCTTTTCCTTTTTGGAACCAGTCTGTTGTTCCATGTCCAGTTCTAACTGTTGCTTCCTGACCTGCATACAGATTTCTCAAGAGGCAGGTCAGGTGGTCTGGTATTCCCATCTCTTTCAGAATTTTCCACAGTTTATTGTGATACACACAGTCAAAGGCTTTGGCATAGTCAGTAAAGCAGAGATAGATATTTTTCTGGAACTCTCTTGCTTTTCATGGATCCAACGGATGTTGGCAATTTGATCTCTGGTTCCTCTGCCTTTGCTAAAACCAGCTTGAACATCAGGAAGTTCACAGTTCACGTATTGCTGAAGTCTGGCTTGGAGAATTTTGAGCATTACTAGAATG
This sequence comes from Aepyceros melampus, assembly GCA_006408695.1. NCBI lineage: Eukaryota > Metazoa > Chordata > Mammalia > Artiodactyla > Bovidae > Aepyceros > Aepyceros melampus. The sequence goes on from SJXQ01007524.1 coordinate 369,652, forward strand.
TGAGATGAGTGCAATTGTGCGGTAGTTTGAGCATTCTTTGGCATTGCCTTTCTTTGGAATTGGAATGAAAACTGACCTTTTCCAGTCCTGTGGCCACTGCTGAGTTTTCCAAATTTGCTGGCATATTGAGTGCAGCACTTTCACAGCATCATCTTTCAGGATTTGAAACAGCTCAACGGGAATTCCATCACCTCCACTAACTTTGTTCATAGTGATGCTTTCTAAGGCCCACTTGACTTCACACTCCAAGATGTCTGGCTCTAGATGAGTCATTACATCATCATGATTACCTTTAACTTGGAGAAGGTAATGACACCCACTCCAGTACTCTTGCCTGGAAAATCCCATGGAGGAGCCTGATAGGCTGCAGTCCATGGGGTCGCTAAGAGTCAGACACGACTGAGCAACTTCACTTTTACCTTTCGCTTGCATGCATTGGAGAAGGAAATGGCAACCCCCTCCAGTGTTCTTGCCTGGAGAATCCCAGGGAAGACGGAGCCTGGTGGGCTGCCCTCTATGGGGTCACAGAGTCGGACACGACTGAAGTGATTTGCACTATGCTATTATATGTCATAAACCTGGAAAATATTTTAAAAAGGAGGAAAAGAAAAGGGATAAAAATGTAAAAAGAAAAGTAATTTACTTCACATTATAGTTTGCAATCACACTATTTGTATTAAGCTGATTTTTTCTTCCCTATCTTTCTAATCATTTTTGATACATGTCTATTCTTCTTTAAATATTGGCTACTTATTTTAAAAATACATTTAAACTTGAGCATACTAATATGTATTTTTGATTAATTTTTTTCTATATTTTTATTTTTCAGTTTTAGTGAGGTAAAATCAGTTCCTGTCCTTGAGAATTTTGCATTTAGGTTGGTTTTGTGGGAGGTGACATGGTAATACTATAAATAAAAGTCAGTTTCTTTCATTTGACTTATCTGTAAAATAAAGAGTTTGGATAAGATTAGGGGACTGGAATGCAAAAGTAGGAAGTCAAGAAACACCTGGAGTAACAGGCAAATTTGGCCTTGCCATACTGAATGAAGCAGGGCAAAGGCTAATAGAGTTTTGTCAAGAAAATGCACTTGTCATAGCAAACACCCTCTTCCAACAACACAAGAGAAGACTCTACACATGGACATCACCAGATGGCAAGCACCAAAATCAGATTGATTATACTCTTTGTAGCCAAAGATGGAGAAGCTGTATACAGTCAGCAAAAACAAGACCAGTAGCTGACTGTGGCTCCGATCATGAACTCCTTATTGCCAAATTCAGATTTAAATTGAAGAAAGTGGGGAAAACCACTAGACCATTCAGGTCTGACCTAAATCAAATCCCTTATGATTATACAGTGTAAGTGAGAAATAGATTTAAGGGACTAGATCTGATAGACAGAGTACCTGGTGAAATATGGACAGAGGTTCCTGGCATTGTACAGGAGACAGGGATCAAGACCATCTCCAAGAAAAGAAATGCAAAAAAGCAAAATGGCTGTCTGAGAAGGCATTACAAGTAGCTGGGGAAAGAAGAGAAGTGAAAAGTAAAGGAGAAAAGGAAAGATACACCCATTTGAATGCAGAGTTACAAGAATAGCAAGGAGAAATAAGAAAGCCTTCTTCAGTGATCAATGAAAAGAAATAGAGGAAAACAATAGAATGGGAAAGACTAGAGATCTCTTCAAGAAAATTAGATACCAAAGGAACATTTCATGCAAAAATGGGCTTGATAAAGGACAGAAATGGTATGGACCTAACAGAAGCAGTAGCTATTAAGAAGAGGTGGCAAGAATACACAGAAGAACTGTACAAAAATATCTTCACTACCCACATAATCACAATGGTGTGATCACTCACCTAGAGCCAGACATCCTAGAATGTGAAGTCAAGTGGGCCTTAGGAAGCATCATTACGAACAAAGCCAGTGGAGGTGATGGAATTCCAGTTGAACTATTTCAAATTCTAAAAGATGATGCTGTGAAAGTGCTGCACTCAATATGTCAGCAAATTTGGAAAACTCAGCAGTGGCCATAGGACTGGAAAAGGTCAGTTTTCATTCCAATCCCAAAGAAAGGCAATCCAAAGAATGTTCAAACTACTGCACAATTGCACTCATTTCACACGCTAGTAAAGTAATGCTCAAAATTCTGCAAGCCAGGCCTCAGCAATACTTGAACTGTGAATTTCCCAGTGCTCAGCTGGTTTCAGAAAAGGCAGAGGAATCAGAGATCAAATTGCCAATATCTGCTGGATCATTAAAAAAGCAGCAGAGCTCCAAAAAAAAAAATCTATTTCTGCTTTATTGACTATGCCAAAGCCTTTGACTGTGTGGATCACAATAAAATGTGGAAAATTCTGAAAGAGATGGGAATACCAGATCACCTGACCTACACCCTGAGAAATCTGTATGGAGGACAGGAAGCAAAAGTTAGAACTGGACATGGAACAACAGATTGGTTCAAAATAGGAAAGGAGTAAGTCAAGGCTGTATATTGTCACCCTGCTTATTTAACCTATATGCAGAGTACATCGTGCAAAATGCTGGGCTGGATGAAGCACAAGCTGGGATCAAGATTGCCGGGAGAAATATCAATAACCTCAGATATGCAGATGCACCACCCTTAGGCAGAAAGTCAAGAAGAACTAAAAAGCCTCTCAATGAAAGTGAAAGAGGAGAATGAAGAAGTTGGCTTAAAGCTCAACATTCAGACAACAAAGATCATGGCATCTGGCCTATTATTTCATGCCAAATAGACGAGGAAAGTGGAAACAGTGGCTGACTTTATTTTTTGGGGCTCCCAAATCACTGCAGATGTTGACTGTTGCCATGAAATTAAACAATGCTTACTTCTTGGAAGGAAAGTTATGAACAACCTAGACAGCATATTAAAAAGGCATTACTTTGTTAACAAAGGTCCGTCTAGTCAAGGGTATGGTTTTTCCAGTGGTCATGTATAGATGTGAGAGTTGGACTATAAAGAAGGCTGAGCGCTGAAAAATTGATGCTTTTGAACTGTGTTGTTGGAGAAGACTCTTGAGAGTCCTTTGGACTGCAAGGAGATCCAATCAATCCATTCTAAAGGAGACCAGTCCTGGTTGTTCATTGGAAGGACTGATGTTGAAGCTGAAACTCCAATATTTTGGCCATGAAGAGCTGACTCATTTCAAAAGACCCTGATGCTGAGAGGGATTGAGAGCAGGAGGAAAAGGGGATGACAGAGGATGAGATGGTTGGATGGCATCACCGACCCAATGGACATAGTTTGGGTAAACTCCCAAACTCATGATTTGGTGATGGACAAGGTGGCCTGGCATGCTGTGGTCCATGGGGATGCAAAGAGTTGGACACGAGTGAGCGACTGAACTGCCTGAAAATTAGGAGGCAAAACCTGAATTTAAATCTTGCCTGTAACAGTATGCTTTTAAACTTCAGTGTGTTTTAACTTACCTCACCTCAGTTAACCTATCCATAAAAACATAATTATACTTTACCTGTCTGAAGTTTCAGTCTTCAGCAAGATGGCTAAGTACTCTTCTGAGAGTTGTTTTAGTTCCAAGTTATAGGTTTTTATGGTTCTATTTTTATCAAATATTATATATCAGGTATAAAATCTCATTTAATAATGCTAACAAAATTGTGAGTACAATCTTAATATTCCCATTTTACAGATAAGCAAACTGAATTTCTCACAGATATTAAGTAACTTGCTCAAGGACACAGTGCTGACAAGATGTAGAATCAGGACCCAAAATCAGGTTAATTTGACTAAAAAGCTGGCATGCTATATAATAAAAAACACTGTATCCCTCTTCTTAGTTCTGAATAATCTAGGCTAAAGTAATAGCAAACTTCTCTCCTTCCATGTAGAATCATGTTGCAAAATAAAAGGCAATTTGCCTCTGAAGACAAAGATTTGTTATAAAAAGCTCTTGGTATATAGCAAGCTGTAGAGTAACAATTCTAAGACAGAGAGGGCAGCACTTGTTTTAGAAAGGGCCTTTCCTTCTCCCAGAGCACCTGGGAATTATGCGATGACTATTCTACAGCATAACTTTACGGTAATGCTTTCCAGAGGAATGATGAAGCCACTAACAGCTATCAGACCAGGTGCTTGAGGTTGTTTGCCAGCAGGAGGAAGAGCTATACTAAGTCAAGCAAATTCTCTCATCCAGTTCCCCTGAGGCCAATGATAACTGGCAACTGATTATGAATCAGTGATGAGACAGAGATGAGGGTTTAGTTCACAGACAGTATGACAGCTATACCCAGGCCCATATGCCATTTTATGGTTGAGGCCAGTGCTAGAACTGATATAAAGGCTCAGCCTGCAGCCACTGTTGTTTCAGTCTATCTGAAGAAGGAATCAGTCACTCTCCATAATTAGAGGACAGTCCAATAAATCAAACTATTTTTCTAATTAAAACCTGAAATAAACATGTTTTGAAAAGTTGATGCAACATTATCCAAATGTATTTATATCATCACCCTGCTATATGTATAGCTGACACATTTTTCATCATTCATGAAAGGCTTACATTAAGCTTTACAAACTTCAAATTATTAGAATCCACATTCATGGGGATTCATCTTCTAGCAGTTTTGGAAACCTGAGAATTTGAAGAGATCAGTTTTAAATGGAAAAAGCAGAGTATCTTAGGATAGCAAACAGCAGATAAAATGGTTCCTTATTAAAGGCTGTTCTCTCAAATGAATTTCACAGAACACCAAGATCTTCCCTTTGTTTAAAGATAATCACATTTTTCTGAGAGTGTTTCACTAGGGCTTTACCTTGGGCATGAATTTTTCATGACTGATTGATTGAAAAGACAATGCCAACAGAGAATAATACAAGCATAGAAACCTGTCTTACAAGGTAGAGTTAAATTACTCCAAGGGTTAGAATGACAAACCCAGGTGCCACCTTCAACTCAGCAAGTAAATTGACAATTACAAGTCTGTTGAAAAATGAGAAAAATCAATTAGGAAAAGGTTGACTTGTACTAAAAAGTAGTGTTTGCTTTATTGAACATCATTTAGTGGATTTTGGAAACAAACAGAAAAAGCTTTGTGGGAAAATGCCTATTTTGGGGTGAGAGATGAGAGGAGATATACTGAGAAGAAAACTGGACTGAGAGGAGACCTGTCTTCCTTTCCTGGTTTATGCCACGGACTTGTTATTTGAGTCTGGGAAGATTACTTCCTATGTCTGATCCTCTACTTTCTTACTTCTACAATAGAGACAATTCAGTAGGGTCCAGAGTCATGGATGAGGAGTTTAGAACATAGTAACATAGTTAAATCAGATCAAGAGTGAAAAGGGAGGCTCATATCTGACTGATTTGTTCCTTTATTTTTCTAAGAAACATTCATTGAACTCTGCCTAAGAGCTCAAAATTATTTTATGTGCTGCTGCTGCTGCTGCTAAGTCGCTTCAGTCGTGTCCGACTCTGTGCGACCCCATAGACAGCAGCCCACCAGGCTCCCCCATCCCTGGGATTCTCCAGGCAAGAACACTGGAGTGGGTTGCCATTTCCCTCTCTTTTTATGTGCTAGGAATACACAAATAAATAAGACATACATCGTTCCTGGCTTTGCATACTTTACATTTTAGTGAGAGAATCAAACAGTGTACAAGTAAATAAATAGTTAAATGTATGAATAAATGTATAATGCAATATCAGGTAGTCATAAGAATTATGAAGAAAAATAAAATAATAAAAGGTCAGGGTATGGAGTGGAAGATAGTCTGTGGTCTGGTTGGCTTAAAATTATTATTATTTTATATACAGAATTTGTTTAACACCTGCTAACTTCCAGAGAAATGATTAGATACTCTAATATCACATGTTATTTCTAATCCTTAGAAAAACATTCCAGGTTGAATCAAACAGTGTACAAGTAAATAAATAGTTAAATGTATGAATAAATGTATAATGCAATATCAGGTAGTCATAAGAATTATGAAGAAAAATAAAATAATAAAAGGTCAGGGTATGGAGTGGAAGATAGTCTGTGGTCTGGTTGGCTTAAAATTATTATTATTTTATATACAGAATTTGTTTAACACCTGCTAACTTCCAGAGAAATGATTAGATACTCTAATATCACATGTTATTTCTAATCCTTAGAAAAACATTCCAGGTATATATTATTATTCATTTTATAGATTAGGAAAGCAAATTCAGAAAACTAAAAGATCAAGTAACTCTGTTTGGTCACCCTTCAGAGATAAGATGGACTCTCCCACTCCAAATTTGGTTCAGATGCATGAAGAGCATATAAAAAGTTTTATTACCCAGATAATGAGGATTTACAGAAAGGGTAGGATAGTCTGCCAAACTGGTTTGAAAACGACCTGAGAGAGCAGGAAAGGAGGCTTGATTTGAGTTTTATGATGGGTTGGAGTAAGGGCCAGGTTCCCCTGGAGAAGGAAATGGCAACCCACTCCAGTATCCTTGACTGGAAAATCTCATGGACAGAGGATCCTGGTGGGCTGAAGTCCATTGGGTCTCAAATATTCGGAAATGACTGAGTGACTAATACTTACTTACTTCACAAATAAGAGCTTGTGTAGTCTGCACTCCATGCCAGAGCCAAAGGAGGTGGCACCAGCACTTCCTTATCAGCTTGTCCAGATATGGAAGTAAAAATGGACTCAGACTATTTAACACATTTTCTTTTTTAAAAAAAGTTTTTTTTTTCTTTTTAATGTGGACCATTTTTAATGTTTTTATTGAGCTTGTTACAATACTGCTTCTGTTTTACACTTTTAGTTTTCTGACCACGAGGCATGTGATGTCTTAGCTCCCTGATCAGGAATTTATACACACCTCTTACAATGGAAGGCTAAGTCTCAATGACTGGATCACCAGAAAAGTCCTTTATATATTTTCTTAAGATAATAGAGCTTATGTAGCAGACACAGAAGGAGTGAAACCCAGATCTGTCTAGTTCTAAAGTCCATGCCTTTTTACACTGTAGAAACTCAAATGATAAGTTTTTGTTTTTTGTTTTTTTAAATTTCCCTTCAGTGGGTCTAGGGAGACAAGTTTCAAAAAAGAAGTATGAGTATGGTAGTATGCCACCTGGGCAGATACTACTTCATAAAACAACTTTAAATTATTTTAAAGCTACAAGTAAACTAACAAAATATTATGGAATTATCAGGCCAAAATGTAAGTGAATTCAAGATCCAACAGAGAGCATTTGTTGAATCTAGTGAATCTGAGCTTGGCAAAATGAAAGTTGACTTTCGGGCCTGCCAAGGCAGTTGGGAATTAAAGAATCGACAGAAAAGTGAGATGAAAATTTTGCATGCATTTCACTTGAAGTCATTTGCAAAATTCTAAGCTGCTCATATACAGGGTAAGATGTTAATCAATTAAGTAGAAGCCACCATCAAAGAAGGTAAAATGGCAAGTGACAATTTCAACAGAGTTTCACAGTGCTGCAGAAGAAGAGATTGAAGTTCAGACTCCACTAACTTTTCACACCAGTCAGAATGGCTGCGATCCAAAAGTCTACAAACAATAAATGCTGGAGAGGGTGTGGAGAAAAGGGAACCCTCTTACAAGTTGGTGGTAATGCAAACTAGTATAGCCACTATGTAGAACAGTGTGGAGATTCCTTAAAAAACTGGAAATAGAACTGCCTTATGACCCAGCAATCCCACTGCTGGGCACACACACCAAGGAAATCAGAATTGAAAGAAACACATGTACCCCAATGTTCATTGCAGCACTGTTTATAATAGCCAGGACATGGAAGCAACCTAGATGTCCATCAGCAGATGAATGGATAAGAAAACTGTGGTACATATACACAGTGCAGTATTACTCAGCCATTAAAAAGAATACATTTGAATCAGTTCTAAAGAGGTGGATGAAACTGGAGCCGATTATACAGAGTGAAGTAAGCCAGAAAGAAAAACACCAAACAGTATACTAACACATATATATGGAATTTAGAAAGATGGTAACGGTAACCCTGTACGCGAGACAGCAAAAGAGACACAGATGTATAGAACAGTCTTTTGGACTCTGTGGGAGAGGGAGAAGGTAGGATGATTTGGGAGAATGACATTGAAACATGTATAATATCATATAAGAAATGAATCACCAGTCTAGGTTCGATGCAGGATACAGGATGCTTGGGGCTGGCGCACTGGGATGACCCAGAGGGATGGTATGGGGAGGGAGGTGGGAGGGGAGTTCAGGATTGGGAACACGTGTACACTCATGGTGGATTCATGCTGATGTATGGCAAAACCAATACAGTATTGTAAAGTAAAATAAAGTAAAATAAAAGAAAACCTTGGTAAATACTCCAACTGTCTGAGATACAAGAAGAGCTATTCCCTTAGAGTAAAGGTAAGCTAAATATAGACATGAACTGGTATACCTGCAATTCAGCCTTGACTGGATGAATATGATCTCCCCAAAAACTATCTGCTTGCCAGAAGAAAATTAAATCCACCAGGGGAAAAATAATGTTAATAAAGGCACATACATTTTTCAAAAGCTATATCCTGCATCAACTAAATTTATCAGTCATGTCAAGAAATAGAAAGAAATAAATGAGAATAAAAGAAAAAAGAAAGGAACTTGACCCACAGATTATCCAAATAGTTCAAGTATCAGCAGAAATTGTAAAAATTTATAACTACAGCTGACACTTGAACCATGTGTGTTTGAACTTTATGGGTCCACTGATATTTGGATACTTTTAATAGCAAACACTAATACTACATGGTCTGTGTGGCTGAACCTGCAGATGTGGAGGAACCACAGACAGAGAGGACCACCTATAAGTTATACACAGATTAACCCCTGCATTGTTCAAAAATCAACTGTTATATTTTTGAGAATGCAGAAAAATTTACCTGATAACTGGAATACAGATAAAGATGCAAGTGGTAATCCAGAAATAAAGACATTTATAGCTGAAATTAGAAATTTCATAGGTGGATTTTAATAACACACTAGTCCCAGAAGAAGAAAGAAATGGGGAAAAGGAAGATTTGTTAGTAGAAAATATACATAGCAAAGCACTGAAACAAGAAAGGAAAAAAAGTACAAAAAGAACATAAGACTCATATAGGTATGGTAAAAAGATCTAAATATATGTCATTGGTGTCCCAGAAGATGAGAGAAAATGAAACAAAAGTAATATTTGAAGAAATATTAACCAAGAATTCTCCCAAATGACAAAAGACATCAAAGCCTCAAATTCAAGAGGTTCTATGCACTCCAAAAGGAAAAATACCAAAAAAAGAAAAAGAAAAAAAAAAGGCAGACCTAGGCATATAATAGTAAAGCTACTAGAAACCAAAGACAAAGTCTTATAAGAGGTGGAGAAAAATTATTTATATCTACAAAGGATCTCTCAAAGAAATACAAGCTAAAGAAGACATAATGGCATCTTTCTAGTGTAAAAAGAAAAATTAAATTGCTAACTTACACTATTCTATCCAAAATTATCCTTCAAAAGTTAAGATAACACATTTTCAGGAAGAAAAAATATTCATTGCCGTAATATCTAGGTAATAATAAATAGAAAAGGGAGTTAGTTATTGAAAAGAAAAATTATCCTAGAAGGAAATGAGTCAACATAAGAAGAAATGAAAAGTGCCATAAAGGATAAATATGTGGTAAGTCTACATGTTAAGAGTTTAAAAAATGCATACAAACTGTACATGCATATACATAACATACATCTACACACAGTTATGCATATTAACACATGTACACAGATACATATAAACATATGTACACACACCCACATATATATATACATGGATATATACAGAGAGGAAATGCAGGTAAAATATTGTAAAACCCTTATATAATCAAAAAATGGTAAAAGCATTTATTTAAGGTATAATTTCTAGGGAAACTACTAAAAGCATAATAAAATGATGAACTAAGAAGCTGATAGAAAGAATAAAACTATTAATAAAAATATTTGGTTAAAAGATACAAACTAACAGCTATATGATAAGTCCTGGGGAATGTAATGTACAGCATGGTGACTATAGTTAACAATATTATATTGTATATTCAAAAGTCTTTAAGAGAGTAGATCTTCAAGTTTCTCATCACGAGAAAAAAAAACTGTGGTGATTGATAGATATTAACTAAACTTATTTTGGTAATCATTTCTCAATAGATACATATATCAAACCATCATATTATACAACAAAACTTACTATAATGATAGATTTCAATTAAGGGCTTCTTAAGTGTCACAGTGGTAAAGAGCCTGCCTGCTAGTGCAGGAGATGCAGGTTCAATCCCTGGGTTGGGAAGATCTTTGAACAGGAAATGGAAACCCACTCCACTATTCTTGTCTGGAAGATTCCACGGATAGCAGACCTGGTGAGCTATCATCCATGAGATCACAAGTTAGTTCAGTCTCTCAGTTGTGTTCAACTCTGCAACCCCAAGAATCGCAGCACGTCAGGCCTCCCTGTCCATCACCAACTCCCGGAGTTCACTCAGACTCACGTCCATCAAGTCAGTGATGCCATCCAGCCATCTCATCCTCGGTCGTCCCCTTCTCCTCCTGCCCTGTTGGTGATGGACAGGGAGGCCTGGCGTGCTGCGATTCATGGGGTCACAAAGAGTCAGACACGACTGAGCGACTGAACTGAACTGAACTGAAACAGGATATTAAAAAGCAGAGACATTACTTCGTCAACAAAGGTCCCTCTAGTCAAGGCTATGGTTTTTCCAGTAGTCATGTATGGATGTGAGAGTTGGACTATAAAGAAAGCTGAGGGCCAAAGAATTGATGCTTTTGAACTATGGTGTTGGAGAAGACGCTTGAGAGTTCTTTGGACTGCAAGGAGATCCAACCAGTCCATCCTAAAGGAGATTAGTCCTGGGTATTCTGGACGGGAAGGATCAGTCCTGGAAGGATTGATGTTGAAGCTGAAACTCCAATTCTTTGGCCACCTGATGCGAAGAGCTGACTCATTTGAAAAGACCCTGATGCTGGGAAAGATTGAGGGCAGAAGGAGAAGGGAATGACAGAGGATGAGATGGTTGGATGGTGTCACTGACTCAATGGACATGAATTTGGGTGAACTGTGGGAGTTGGTTGGAGAAGGCTATGGCATCCCACTCCAGTACTCTTGCCTGGAAAATCCCATGGACGGAGGAGCCTGGTGGGCTGCAGTCCATGGGGTCACTAAGAGTCAGACATGACTGACTTCACTTTCACTTTTCACTTTCATGCATTGGAGAAGGAAATGGCAACCCACTCCAGTGTTCTTGCCTGGAGAATCCCAGGGACAGGGGAGCCTGGTGGGCTGCGGTCTATGGGGTTGCACAGAGTTGGACATGACTGAGCAACTGAACTGAAATGAACTGAACTGAACTGAAGGAGATTCTGATATATAGTTAATATCTCTTCTAGTTCTTAAAACCTATGCTTCAACTGCCAACTTTTACAAGTTGGTTAGAACCCTTACTATGTCTCCTTAACAACGGTAGATCAACACTAAAAACAACACTAAAAGCTTTAGATAATATGGAATACATCTAAAAATAGTTATAACAGCTTAAGTGAGAAAAATATTTGAAAGACCACAAATTATTCTGAATGGTGGTAGTTTTCTTGAAATTTTATATAGTGAGAGGAAAACCAGTGCTTTAATTAGGACAATAGCATATTTTTTATATCAAGGCCAACAAAAAACTAAAGATGAAATATTAAAAAGCCAACTTGGTAGACAAATATATGATATTTCAGTTCTGGAGGAAAGCTAAATCTAAATGTCAAATTATGTAACTGAATGTTTTACCCTCTACAGTTACAAAAAAATAGAAATGCCAACAGCAGAGTTCCTGAAATTTAGAGGCATAGAATTTATGACAAAGTAGAAAAAAACTAGAATTGAGAGTGTGAAAAACTGTATAGTAGTCCTAGATATATCACTTATTGGCTGCATGATTTTGGAAAAATAATTTAAAGTCTCCATATTTTGTTTCCTTATGTATCAAGTTGGCCAAAAAGTTCATTCAGATTTTTCCATACATTGTTACGGAAAAACCCAAATGACCTTTTTGGCTAATGTAACATATTGGTGTTAATAATATGTACCTCCCAATATTACAAGGAGAATAGAGCACATCAAAGACCTACTATTTATTATCATCATTATTCATTTTCCCAGAGGATTTCTGAAGTATTTATCTTCAATTTGGATTTTTCCCCAATGGCCCAAACTCTTTGGGCACTTGAAACATGCATGTGTATCACTCTGGCAAAAAAAAAAAAAACTGCATGCTAGACTTGCATTCTAAGTATATACTTTTGGAACATATCATGGGACATAAACAGATAATTTTCTTTCTAAAATCAATACTCCTGAAGGAAAATATTTCCTCTATTTTTTTTTCCTTAGAGCAAAAGAGGGGCCACTACACATCAGACCAGTTCAACATCACTTAAGTCTTACCAAAACTTAACTGATTCTAGCTGCCAACTGTGGCACACCCATGACAGCTCCCCAGTTTTCAGTTTAACTGTGCTTTGCCATATCTAAATATGGTTCTGAATCCCATGTCACTAAATCAATCTCTCCAATCTCATGTTTCCAAGTTTCTCCAGACTATTTCTGCCAGACCTGGCTCACCAACAGCCCCAAACATAGCTCTAGAATGCTTCTTCTCCTGTCAGCCTGGTTCACTCCTACACATGTTCTGAAACTCAGCTGAGGTGTCATTTCCACCAAGAAACTTTATTTAACCCTCAAGCCCACATAGGTGCCTCCTCTATTGCTCTCTCTGCAACCTGGAAGTCCTTTCACAGCAATCATCATTCAATATTGCTAAATGTTTATTTACTTGTCTGGATCCCTGCTACCCCCAAATAGAAAATTCTTAAGGATGAAACTTCTTTTTATTCTTTGTATTCTGATATCAATAGGCTGCTAGTGTACATTTGTGCTAATCAGAGAATAAACCAATGAGTGCATAAGTGATTCTATTAATAAATAACAGAATGTATTATGCTCACTCATTCCAGCCTCCATGCCTTAAGAGAGAGAGACCACTTAAGTCTCCCTGGATTGCTTCCTTACCTACCCAAATCCTACCTCTCATTCAGTTCCTTCTAGAGGTCTACCATCTACATAATAGAGTATCAGTTCAGTTCAGTTTAGTTGCTCAGTCATGTCCAACTCTTTGCGACCCCATGAATTGCAGCACGCCTGGCCTCCCTGTCCATCACCAACTTCCGGAGTTCACTCAGACTCACGTCCATGAAATCCGTGATGCCATCCAGCCATCTCATCCTGTGTTGTCCCCTTCTCCTCCTGCCCCCAATCCCTCCTAGCATCAGGGTCTTTTCTAATGAGTCAACTTCGCATGAAGTGGCCAAAGTATTGGAGTTTCAGCTTTAGCATCATTCCTTCCAAAGAAATCCCAGGGTTATCTCCTTCAGAGTGGACTGGTTGGATCTCCTTGCTGTCCAAGGGACTCTCAAGAAGAAATGAGAATAAAACAAAAATGAAGATGTATCCCAATTCTCAAGGGTCTTACAGTAGAATAGGAAAGAGGTAGACATAAGAGTTGTTTACAGTGCAGTGTGACCTAGCAGGTTGACAAGAAGGATCATAGGAGAAAAAAAGGCAGAGGAACTGGAGATCAAATTGCCAACATTAAACATCTATTTCTGCTTTACTGACTATGCCAAAGCCTTTGACTGTGTGGATCACAAAAAAACGTGGAGAATTCTGAAAGAGAATGGAAATACCAGACCACCTGATCTGCCTCCTTGGAAATCTGCGTAGGTCAAGAAGCAACAGTTAGAAGTGGACATGGAACAACAGACTGGTTCCAAATAGGAAAAGGAGTACGTCAAGGCTGTATATTGTCACCCTGCTTATTTAACTTCTATGCAGAGTACATCGTGAGAAATGCCAGATGAAGCACAAGCTGGAATGAAGATTGCTGGGAGAAATCTCAATAACCTCAGATACGCAGATGACACCACCCTTATGGCAGAAAGTGAAGAGGAACTAAAGAGCCCCTTGATGAAAGTGAAAGAGGAGAGTGAAAAACCTGGCTTAAAACTCAACATTCAGAAAACTAACATCATGGTTCCTGGTCCCATCACTTCATGGGAACTAGATGGGGAAACAGTGAAAAAAGTGAGAGACTTTATTTTCTTGGGCTCCAAAATCACTTCAGATGGTGACTGTAGCCATGAAATTAAAAGACACTTACTCCTTGGAAGAAAAGCTATGACCAACCTAGACAATATATTAAAAAGCAGAGACATTTCTTTACCAACAAAGATCCATCTAGTCAAAGCTATGGTTTTTCCAGTAGTTATGTATGGATGTGAGAGTTGGACTATAAAGAATGCTGAGCACCAAAGAATTGATGCTTTTGAACATCTATTCAAATTGTGTTGGAGAAGACTCTTGAGAATCCCTTGGACTGCAAGGAGTCCAACCAGCCCATCCTAAAGGAAATTAGTTCTAAATATTCATTGGAAGGACTGATGCTGAAGCTGAAGCTCCAATCCTTTAGCCACCTGATGTGAAGAACTGACTCATGGGAAAAGACCCTGATGCTGGGAAAGATTGAGGGCAGGAGGAGAAGGGGATGACAGAGGATGAGATGGTTGGATGGCATCATTGACACAATGGACATGAGTTTGAATAGGACCTGGGAGTTTGTGATGGAGAGGGAAGCCTGGTGTACTGTAGTCCATGGGGTTGCAAAGAGTTGGACACGACTGAGAAACTGAACTGAGGAGAAAGGAACAACCCCAGCCTGGTAGATCAAAGATATCAGTCTCAAGAAGGCTCTTTCTGGCCTAAGAATTAAAGGACAGATAAGATTTCCATGTAAAAAGTGGGAATTGAGGCTTATCTCGAACATTTTATGGACATAGGATTAGAGATGTGAAATAGTATTGTGTAGGAGAGCAACCTAGAATCAAACTAAGCAGTAAGGATATCTGCCTAGGAACAGAGTCAGATCAGTGAAAAAGATAAGTCTAGAGCCCAGCATCCTAATTCCTAGTCTAGTACTATTTCCAATATTTCAGGAAATAGTATTGTTAGATTTCCCGTGACTAGCTTCTATGACTTTTCGATGGAAAATGTCCAAGTGTGGCACTTTGTTTCTGGAGCTGGTAGACTTTAGCCCTTTACTTCTTAAAGCCAGAATACTGTAGTGAGGAGCCAGTTCCCTTCTTCAGGGGATCTTCCCAACCCAGGGATTGAACCCAGGTCTCCTGCATTGCAGGCAGATTCTTTACCAGTTGAGCCATATGGGAAACCCAAGAAACTGGAGTGGGTAGCCTATCCCTTCTCCAGCAGTTCTTCCCAAGGCAGGAATTGAACCAGGGTCTCCTGCACTGCAGGTTCATTCTTCACCAGCTGAGCTACAAGGGAAGCCCTCTTGATTCAAAGGCTGTCACATAACAAGACATCTATAGTTTTCTGGAACTCTGTAAAACACCAAATCTCCATAGCAACTTGGAGTCCTAGCACTGACTCAATGAATCAATGTAAACAAAGTCCAAATATCATCCAACAATTAATTTTTCTGACAACATATTTTGTCTGAAGAATTACAACTCCAAGTTGCTGAAAGGAACCAAAGTACTTAACCATTCTTGAGATTAAACAGTTTGTCAACCAAAACCCTCAAATATGTTTCAGTTACCCCAAATTTGCCACAGTATCTGAAAAAATCAAAACAATCCACCTACTGCAATACACAGGAGTTAATGCCTACTAAGTGTTAGGCATTCTACGCTCATCAGCATCATTCCTAACAACTATGTAAACATCAGCATATATATTACACAGTTGAGAAAATAGAGAGACATCGAGTCACAGTTCTGAGGTTACAGAGCTTACAAAGATGGATCCAGCATTCAAATTTGAGTCTGACTCTAAAACCAGTCATATTTATGTAACTCTGTGCAGTCAAGCAGAGTCTCCACCTGTCTCCCCATAAAACCTGGTGACTGTGGTTGTGGGATCTGGAAGAAAGTCCCAAAGAATCAGGGGACTTCATTTATTTAACTACTACTTTTCTGTGTAACCTCATTCCCACTGATTGGAGTATGTCTAAATGATTTCTAAGGCCTCTAGTAGTTCTGACGGTCTATGACACTGAAATTTTAAAATATTCTTAACATTACAACTTTCCCATGAAAGGGTCATAGCCCTGTGAGTTGCCTGTAGTAGGCAGATAGGAGGATAAAACCTTCAACAAAATTGAATTGAGTTCCCTTGGCTTATCAAAGTGGAAAATAGGCACCCAGCTGCCAAAAAAATAAAGAAGTAAGTCCTTGGGAGATGAACTAAGTTAAGGTAGAGTCTCTTGTGTATCAACACTGTCAGCAGCAACCTCAGTCAATGTCACAAATGCAGTAGAGACTCAAGAAAAATATGTTGTTAATTTTGCTGAAGATGATAGGATCTTTCAACCAAGTAGTACGTTAGACTCCACATTAGGTCTGGATTTCAGAGCAAAAAACCCAACATCTTACCCTAGCATTCAGATTGGTTAGCATTTTTAATGTTTCCTTTCCTACCTATGTACAATGTCAAAGGTATTCCATTAAAATCTATGGCAGTTTATCTTTTTAACTCAATTTATCCAGGCTCTCATTCCCACCCTCCAGCTTTTCTCATTTTTGTCTGATTCCCAATTTCTGTCCCATTGCCTCATATCTGGGCAAGAGAAGACTGCTTCATTCACTCAGTTTTTAAACATTTATTGAGTTCATACTATATGCCAGCTGGGGCTTCCCTAATAGGTCATTTGATAAAGAATCCACCTGCAATGCAGGAGACCCTGGTCGATTTCCTGGGTCAGGAGAAGGGATAGGCTACCCACTCCAGTATTCTTGGGCTTCCTCTACAGCTCAGCTGGTACAGAATCTGCCTGCAATGTGGGAGAACTGGGTTTGACCCCTGGGCTGGGGAGATCCCCTGGAGAAGGGAAAGGCTACCCACTCGTGTACTCTGGCCTGGAGAATTCCATGGGCTCCCAAAGAGTTGGACACAGCTGAGCAACTTTCACTTTCAGTTTTATATGCCAGCTACAAAATCCCCAAAGTTAGTTACAGCTATGCTATTGGGGCAGGAAGTTGTCGGTGATGAGGGGGCAGGGAAGAAGCAGAAAGTTCAGACACATAGGTAAGTCTGGACAAAGGGCACAGGTTAAAGAAAAAGTTATCAGGAAATTAAGAGCATTTTAGTATGACTAGACTGGAGAGTATACTGGGAAAGGTGAAAGAGATTAAGCTGAAAAAGTAGGCACAGGATAACAGCGGCTGTAGAATGGAGAATCCTGATTCTGTCACCTACTTGCTATGTGACTAATCTGTTTCTTAATCTGTAAAAGGTAAATAACAATTCCTATTTTTCATAGCACTTTCTTTTCATCACTTGGTCGTGATTTAGTCTCTAAGTCACATCTGACTCTTGTGACCCCCATGGACTGTAGCCCACCAGGTCCGCTGTCCATGGAATTTTCCAAGCAAGAAACTGGAGTGGGTTGCCATTTCCTTCTCCAAGAGATATTCCTGAAAGCATGGAACCTGGGTCTCCTGCATTGCAGACAGATTCTTTACTAATTGAATCACCAGGGAAGCCCACTGAGTCTGAATCCTAGAATATAATGGAATGATTGGAACTGGAAAAGCATGTGACAGTAGGATTGGACAGTTTCCCTATAGGATGTCCAGGGACAATAAAAAGTCACATTTTGGAGCTGCCTAGTCTGGCATCCAATCAGGTGACAGTGCCAGGTTCTGTTCAAGTACCCATGCTTTATATCTGTTATGGTTTCTAAAATTCAGAGCACAGAGTCGCCCCAGCAGCTTCCTCACCCCCTGTGCTGTGCATTCTGCACAGAGCCCTAAGAAAGTTGTCAGCCATGAGATTCTTCCCCTCCAGTGCAAACACACATGGCTTAGGCATATGATTCCCATCTGGATCCACCCCCGACTTCCGGCCAGGAGACTGCTGTGTAGGCAGAACCGTCTGCCTTTGAATTTGCCAGCCTAACCTGATACCTGGAGCCAGCCCTTCCCCAGCAGATTGCGTGGCAAAATTCACGCTTTTTTTCCAGGGCCTATTCATTTCTACATTTCCCTTGTCCTATCAGAAGAGGTTGACCTGCGCCAGGCACTAGTTTGCTCAGAACAAACAAATGAGTATTTATTTCTGGAAGAGAACAGGTAGTCTTTTCTTTAATCCAAGGAACAGATGCTGGCCCAGGAGGAGAATGTGCTCAAAGTCCCACTTATCACTCTAAGGCCATAGGGCCACGAATTGTTATTCAGAGCGACAGACCCATGCTCCCCTCCAGTTCCCTGATGGCATCAGTGCCCAGCCACTGCAGAATTATTACCATCATCATCTCTGCTGGATTCTATGCCCCAGTCAAATTGGCAGTACTCTTTCTATTTGCAAACAGATTGCAAAATAAGAACCCCAGGAAGGATGCAGGCTGGCCAGGTTCCAAAGACCTTCAGCAGTGATCATGCTAAATCAGAGTTGCTTCTACTCCTTGAACAGCAGCAGGTATTGGAACTGCCTCTCAATGGCCCTGGATCACTGGAATGCCCAGCCTCACCTCCCTCCCTCTTTCTTCCTGGAATAAAAGTATTTTTAAAAAAGGGAAAGAGAGAGAGTGTGTAGAACTTCCTGGGAAATTATAAGAAATAAACTACCATTGGGGTCCTACACTACTCATGAGTTTCCTGACGGTAGAGTTAGGAACAAAGCACCAACAGAAACTTTCCTTGACTCACTTCCCTCAATGTTTTAAACTTGTCACCTCTTCTCTGCATTAGTCTGTCATTCATGGTCCTCTACAATATAGTCACTTGTGCGCATATCCAGGCTTCTCTTCTAACCTGATCCCTCCTCTCCTGCCCATAACCCTTCATTCAGTCCCATGTTCCCTATTATCAAACAAAAGCAAACAGTAAAAGAATAACTCCTGCTATTGCTATGTGCTTACTGTGCAGCAGGCTCCATGGCAAGTGCTTTACACATAGTTACCAGTTTAATTCTAAACAATGAAACTCAAGAGGTAAGCTCTATGATTATCTCCATTTCACATCTGAATAAACTGGGGCTCCAAGATTGTAAACACTATGCCTAAGATCATAAAACTAATACGGTAAGATGTCTGGATAAAAATAGCCCTGCTATCTGAAATAATTTCCCTGAAATGTTAATAGATATTACTATTCACCTTTTAGAGACAAGGACATATCCAGAGGTTTAGTAATAAGCCCAAGTTGATAGCTTGAACTAGAGTTCAGTTTAAGACCTGTCTGATTCCAAAGCCCTCACTCTTAATCATTACTGTGTGTGTCTATGTGCGTGTGTGTGCACATTCAGTTGCCAAGTTTTGCCCGACTCGTGTGTCCCTATGGACTGTAGTTCACCAGGTTACTCTGCCCATGGGATTTCCCAGTAAGAGTACTGGAGTGGGTTACTTCATTTTCCAGGGGATCTTCCTGACCCAGTGACTGAACCCACGTCCCCTGTTTGGCAGGCAGATTCTTTACCTCTAGCCACCAGAGAAGCCTTACTGCTTATCTGTAAAACAGAGATTAAATTAGTTACCACCCTCCCTCAGGGAAGAGAAAGAAACATCTATCTCATCTAACTTGAGGTCTCAAGTAAGACAGTGTCAATGAAAACATACTGTAAACAGTAAGGGAATATTTGAAGTCAGGTATAATTGATACTACTTCCATGGTAAAAATATATTTTATTTATTTTAGTAGACAACCTGTTTTTTCTTCCTTTCCAAACTATTTGTCTTTTTACTTCCTTTATGGGGGGTCATTTCACACTAGCTAGGACATCCAATACAAACAATGTTGAATAGGAATGGTGAGAGGCCAACACTTACCTCTTCCTGATCTCAGGAGGAAAGAATTCAGTTTCTCACCATTAAGTACAATGCAAGCTATAGGGTTTTTTGTTTTTGTTTTTTTTTTTTTTGGTATCTGTTCTTCACCAAGTTGAGGGAATTCCCTTCTAATCTTAGTTGCTGAAAGGCTTGTTTATTTGTCTTAAAATCAGAAATGAGTGTTGAATTTACTCAAATGTTTTTCTCATTCTATTAATGTGGTAGATTATGTTAATTTTCAAATACTGAACCAGCTTTGCACACCTGTAATAAATTCCACTTGGTCTCAGTATATAACTCTTTTACATATTGTAGGATTCAATTTGTTAAGGTTTTCTTGAGTTTTATATCTATGCTTATGATTGATGTTGATTTGCAGTTTTTCTTTCTTGTAATGCATTTATCTGGTCTTGGTGACAATTTGCATTTTATCATATAATAAAAGTAAACATTATTCTTCTGACCTTCTTTTGGTAATTTATATACTTCCCTAGAAATATAAGTTTAGGAGTCAAGTTCCATATCTAGCCCAAAGTTGCAGGTGTAGTAACGGGAAAGCTCAGGAACACTGGAGCCACACAAACCTGGGCTTGACTCCCAGTTCTGTCATTACTTTGTGACCTAAGTCAGTATTTCACTTCAGCAGACCTTTGTTCTTTAGTTGGTAAAGGGGGAACAATAACTTCTTCCTTGCAATGTTATATTGAGAATGTAAAAAAAAAAACAAAAAAAACAAACAAAAAAAAAAACAGAGACTAGAAGCATGGCATTAAAACATAACAAAACAAAACATCTTTCTGACAGTATTTTTAAAATCTCACTTGATAACAAACTAGAGAAGAGTTGATATGTTCTTTTAGCTGTTCTTTGAACAGGAGACACGCAGGTCTCCACTAATAGCCTCAGTATCCCCATACAAGGATCAGCATCATTTTCCCAAAACTCAACTCAGACCATATCACATCCCTTCTGAAACCCTTAAATGGCTTCCCATTATCTTCAGGTCAAATTCCAAAGTCTTTAACATGACAGTTGGTGTCCTACATGGTCATCCCCACCCATCTCTTCAAATTCATCTTTTTCATTTGTATTCTTTAATTCAGCCATGATACAATAACTAGCTCATAATGCTATTGTGCATACTCTCTTAGAATGCCTTCTTCAAACTCTGTGCCTCACTAGTTATTTTTTAATTCTCACAACTCAACTCCCCCTCCTCCAGAAAACCTTTACTGAACCCCATCCCTAGTTAGAAACCCCTTCTTTGCACTTGCAGTACCTGTGCTTGCCTCTCTCATAACTTTAAAGACTGGTTTCAATGTTCGGGTATGTCATTTGTTTCTCCCACTAGATTGTGAGCTCCTTGAAGGCAAGAATCCTATCTTGTTCATTTGTGGTATACAATAGGTGTTCATAATGCTTTCTAATTTAATAAGAAAAGAAAGGGCCATTAATAGCCTTGGTAGCAATATCCATTGTGAAGTCGGCATTTACTAACCATATCTCTTCATTCATAGCATAGTTTCTGTGGGCTTTCAAATTATTCCTGGCTATGGAACAATTATATCCTCTGCTGATTTCCTTTCCAGAGGATAAGCAAGCAGTTAGTTCTTCATTGCAAGGTGAACTTTTCTCTTTTCTTCCTCCCCCTTTACCCCCTTTCTTTATATAGCAAGCTAACTGAGGAGTAATAATGATAGAAAATCTACACTGTAATTATTGCAGCACTTAACTTTGTATTAACATCTGTAAAAGAAAGAACTCCCGGGAGTTGATGAACAATGATGTTTTTTCCTACTTTTTCTTTCAAACACACATTTTCACTTTTAAAATATCATCACTTTTGACACATGTCTTAACAGTTTTGAAATATCTAGATATTATATTTGGAGGAAAACTCTTGAAACATAAAAGGTATTAGGTTGCTGGAGTTGGAAGGAAACTAAGAGCTTATTAGGTTTGGTTCTCTTATTTTCTATTAGTGAAATTGAGGTTCCTCTGGTGGATGTGACACCTAGTGTCACACAGAGCTGAGGAAAGAGTGGCAGTGAAGAGAAAATACATACAGGCATCAGAAGATTTTTGGGTTAGAAAGTCTCTTTGTGGCTTAGCTTCTCCCTCTTTTAAAATGTTGCAGGTCTAGGTTCGATGCAGGATGCAGGATGCTTGGGACTGATGCACAGGGATAATCCAGAGAGAAGGTGTGGGGCAGGAGGGGAGAGGTGGGGGTCGGGATTAGGAGTTCATGTACACTCGTGGCTGATTCATGTCAATGTATAGCAAAATGAATACAGTATTGTAAAGCAAAACAAACTAAAAAATAAAAATTAATTTAAAAAAATACAGAAAAAAAATAATAAAATGTTGTTAATAATGTTTGGCACATAGAACATTGTGAGGATTAAGGGAGTTTACTTTTGGAAAATACTCAACTGACCTAACACATGATAGTTTTATTCCATAATGACAGTTATTTTTACTATACACATATACATTCTAAGTCATTTCAGTCATGTCCAACTCTGTGAGACTCTATGGACTGTAGCCCACCAGGCTGGAGTGGATTGCCATTTCCTCCCCCAGGGGATCTTCCTAACTTAGGGGTTGAACCTACATCTCTTAAGTCTCCTGCATTGGCAGGCAGGTTCTTTACCAATAACGCCACCTTGGGAGCCCTATTTTTATTAAAATTTATGGTAAATAAGAATGAGAATCTAAGACCTGTTTATTCTGCTATACAGTATAGCCCTATTAAGTCAGCTCAACATTACTTCCAAAAAGGATAATAGCCAAACCTCTACCAAATAGGAAGAGAGAAAAGAAGAGTAGAGAGAGGGTGGAGAGAAGGAAGAAAGAAAAAACATAAAGTAGATGGATTTCAGCTTAAAGAATTTAGTTGGACACAAGTATACTGTATGATTCAATCCAAATTCCATGCACATGAATATTTAAAATTCCAGTCTGAGCTATTTAGCTAGAGGAATCCTTGCCATGGTGGCTGAAGAAGGGAGCCAGTGCAGGAGAGTGATCCAGAGGTCACCTGTAGATGGTTATCAATTTCTGGCTCTGCCTAAAATATAGGAAGGTGAATGGACTTGGGAAATAGGAAGAAGCCACAAAGAAAATTCATCCTGATCACACCATGTAATACTATTTTTTACCCAATAGCTCACAAGTGTTGGGTATGATAAAGGATATTTCAGTTCTGTACATTCCCAAATGACAATATTGTTCCTCTCAATGAATCTTACTTTTGCTATCTGAAGAACAGGGGCAATGCCTAATCAGTAGAGTTATTGTGAAAGTGGATATTAAAATAGGTAGTATATATAATAATAATTTTCATATTATAAATGACTTGTAAATGTTAGACATAATTATTACTAAAATGTCTCTGTAGGATATTTTCTCAACAAAAGACTTTATTCAGATGCCAGCATATCATGAAATTAGCACCTAGTGTAAATTATTATATTTATTACAACTTTTTATGCCACATATATATTGACAAATATGCATACTTTTCCTATTGCACCTACTAATTTTTTAGTAACTACACTAAATTTACTAACTGAACTGACAGTTACTGAGCATCTTCTATGTGCTAGCAATGTTTTAGGCACTTAACAGATATTAACTAATTCAATCTTCACAATACTACAAAATGGTTATTGTTGCCCTCCTTTTACAGAATAGAAAACTGAGGCCAGAAAGGTTAAATAGCCAAGTTATTTTTATTAGACTGATATGTGAACCTAAGCAGTCTGGGTCCAGTCTCAACACGTACAGTAAAATGCATGTAGTGAAATTATTTTATTTTGGTTTCCAGTATTACACTGGAAACTGGAGAAGTTTTAAATTTCTCTTTAAGTCCAAGCAACTGGCATGTGCAATAAGTTACACACATGATAGAAAATGGTAAATTTCTTTAAAAAATCATTTATGATATCATTAAAGGAGATGAACTTTCGCATTCCAGTTCTCTATGATTAAAAAGGACATCTTTTGGGGTTGTTTTTTTTTTTTTTTTTGGTGTTAGTTCTAGTATGTCTTGTAGGTCTTCATAGAACCATTCAATTTCAGCTTCTTTGGCATTAGTGGTAGGAGCATAGACTTGGATTACTGTGGGCTTCCCTGGTGGCTCAAATGGTAAAGCATCTGCCTGCAATATGGGAGACCCAGGTTTGATCCCTGGGTAGGGAAGATCACCTGGAGAAGGAAATGGCAATCAACTCCAAGAAATCTTGCCTGGAAAATTCCATGGATGGAGGAGCGTGGTAGGCTACAGTCCATGGGGTTGCAAAGAGTCAGACACAACTAAATAACTTCACTTTTCTTTCTTACTGTGATATTGAATGGTTTGCCTTGGAAACAAATGGAGATCATTCTATATTTTTCAAACTACACCCAAGTACTGCATTTCAGACTCTTTTATTGATTATGAGGGCTACCCCCATTTCTTTTAAGGGATTCTTGCCCACAGTAGTAGATATAATGGTCATCTGAACTAAATTTGCCAATTCCAGTCCACTTTAGTTTACTGATTCCTAAAATGTCAGTGTTCACTCTTGCCATCTCCTATTTGACCACTTCCAATTTACCTTGATTCATGGACCTAACATTCCAGGTTCCTATACAATATTATTCTTTACAACATCAGACTTTACTTCCATCATCAGTCACATCCAAAACTGGGCTTTGTTTTCACTTTGACTCTATCTCTTCATTCTTTCTGGAATTATTTCTCCACCCTTCTCCAGTAGCTATTGGGCACCTACGAACCTGGAGAGTTCATCTTTCAGTGTCCTATCTTTCTGCCCTTTCATACTGTTCATGGGGTTATCAAGGCAAGAATACTGAAGTGGTTTGCCGTTCCCTTCTCCAGCGCATCACCTTTTTGTCAGAACCCTCCACCATGACCTATCTGTCTTGGGTGCCCCTACATGGTGTGCTTCACAGTTTCATTGAGTTAGACAAGGCTGTAGTCAATGTGATCAGTTTGGTTAGTTTTCTGTGATTGTGGTTTTCATTATGTCTGCCCTTTGATGAATAAGGATAAGAGACTTATGGAAGCTTCCTGATGGGAGAGACTGACTGTGGGGGAAACTGAGTCTTGTTCTGAGGGGCAGGGTCATGCTCAGTAAATCTTTAATCCATTTTTCTCTTGATGGGTGGGGCTATGTTCAATGCAAAAGTAAGAGTTTTGTTTTCTGTTTTTTTGAATTTTGAAATGCAAAAGTAGGAAGTCAAGAGATATCAGGAATAATAGGCAAGTTTGAGCCTTGGAGTACAAGATGAAGCAGGGCAAAGGCTAACAGAGTTCTGCCAAGAGAATGCACTGGTCATAGCAAACACCCTCTTCCAACAACACAAGACTTACACATGGACATCACCAGATGGTCAACAGCAAAATCAGATTGATTATATTCTTTGCAGCCTAAGATGGAGAAGCTCTATACAGACAGCAAAAACAAGACCTGGGGCTGATTGTGGCTTAGATCATGACATGCTTATTGCAAAATTCAGGCTTAAATTGAAGAAAGTAGGGAAAACCACTAGACCATTCAGGCATGACCTAAATCAAATACCTTATGATTATACAGTGGAAGTGACAAATAGATTCAAGGGATTAGGTCTGATAGACAGAGCACCTGAAGAGCTATGGATGGAGGTTTGTGACACTGTATAGGAGACAGGGATCAAGACTATCCCCAAGAAACAGAAATGCAAAAAGGCAAAACAGTTGTCTGAGGAGGCTTTACAAATAGCTGAGGAAAGAAGAGAAAAAAAAACAAAGGAGAAAAGGAAAGATATACCCATCTGAATGCAGAGTTCCAAAGATAGCAAAGAGAGATAAGAAAGTCTTCTTCAATGATCAATGCAAAGAAATAGAGGAAAACAATAGAATGGGAAAGACTAGAAATCTCTTCAAGAAAATCAGAAATACTAACGGAACATTTCATGCAAAGATGGGCACAATAAAGGACAGAAATGGTATGGATCTAAGAGAAGCATAAGACATTAAGAAAAGATGGCAAAAACTAACAGTAGAACTATACAAAAAAGATCTTAATGAACCAGATAACAACCATGGTGTGATTACTCACCTAGAGCCAGACATCCTGCGGTCCGAAGTTCAGTTGGCCTTAGGAAGTATCACTATGAATAAAGCTAGTGGACGTGATGGAATTCCAGCTAAGCTATTTCAAATCCTAAAAGATGATGCTGTGAAAGTGTTGCACTCAATGGCCAGCAAATTTGGAAAACTCAGCAGTGGCCACAGGACTGGAAAATGTCAGTTTTCATTCCAATCACAGAGAAAGGCAATGCCAATGTTCAAACTACTGCACAATTGCACTCATTCCACACACTGGCAAAGTAATGCTCAAAATGTTCCAAGTGAGGCATCAACAGTATGTGAACTGTACACTTCCAAATGTTCAAGTTGGATTTTAAAAAGGCAGAGGAACCAGAGATCAAATGGTCAACATCCATTGGATCACTGAAAAAGCAAGAGAGTTCCAGAAAAACATCTTCTTCTGCTTTACTGACTATGCCAAAGCCTTTGACTGTGTGGATCACAACCAACAGTGGAACATTCTTGAAGAGATGGGGATTCCAAACCACCTTACCTGCCTCCTGAGAAATCTGTATGAATGTCAAGAGGCAATAGTTAGAATGGGACATGGAACAATGGACTGGTTCCAAATAGGAAAAGGAGTACATCAAGGGTGTATATTGTCATCCTGCTTATTTAACTTCTATGCAGAATACTTCATGCAAAATGCTGGGCTGGGTTAAGTACAAGTGGAATCAAGATTGCTGGGAGAAATATCAAAAAGCTCAGATATGTAGATGATACCGCTCTTATGACAGAAAGCAAAGATGAACCGAAGAGTTTCTTTCTTTCTTTCTTTCTTTCTTTTCTTTCTTTCTTTCTCTTCTTGTCTTTCTTTCTTTTCCTTTTTTTGAAGAGCTTATTGATGAAAATGAAAGAAGGGAGTGAAAAGGCTGGCTTAAAACTCAACATTCAAAAAATAAAGATCATGGCATCCAGCCCCATCACTTCATGGCAAATAGTTGAGAAATTAATGGAAACAGTGACAGACTTTATTTTCTTGGGCTCCAAAATCACTGCAGATGGTGACTGCAGCCAAAATTAAAAGATGCATGCTCCTTGGAAGAAAAGTTATGACAAACCTAGACAGTGTATTAAAAAGCAGGAACATTATTTTGCCAACAAAGTCCGTTTAGTCAAAGCTATGATTTTTTCCAGCAGTCATATATGGATGTGGCAGTTGGACCAGAAAAAAAGCCTAGTGCCAAAGAACTGATGCTTTTCAACTATGGTGTTGCAGAAGATTCTTGACAGTCACTTGGACTGCAAGGAGATCCAACCAGTTTATCCTAAAGGAATCAGTTCTGAATATTCATTGGAAGGAATGATGCTGAAGCTGAAGCTCCAATACTTTGGCCACCTGATGGTAAGAACTGATTCATTTGAAAAGACCCTGATGCTGGGAATGATTGAAGATGGGAGGAGAAGGGGAAGACAGAGGATAAGATGGTTGGATGGCATTACTGACTCGATGAACGTGAGTTAGAGCAAGCTCTGGGAGTTGGTGATGTACAGGGAAGCCCAGAGTGCTGCAAACCATGGGTTTGCAGAGTCAGACATGATTGAATGACTCACCTGAACCAAAAGGAGATTAACATTTCTTTATCATAACACTGATATTTTCATTACTGGTCTCAGAAAGTAATAGAAAGTCATTATTCTTATGGTATAACATTGAGCTAAGTCTGGCCCTCCTCACCCAGTTCAGTGAAGGCCATTCCATCTCTTGCTATAGACTGAATATTTTTGCTCACTTCCCTCCCCATTTCATACATTGAAATTTTAACCCTGAAGGTGATGAAATTCAGAGGAAGGGCCTTTGGGAGGCAATGAGATCATGAGGGCATCATCCTCATAAATGGGACTTGTGCCCTTATAAAAGGCACAAGAAAGTTCTCTTGCCCCTTCTGCCATGTGAGTTTATAGTGAGAAGACTCATCTATATGGAAGTATGTCTCACCAGACACTAAATCTGTTGGTGCCTTGATCTTGGTCTTCCCAATCTCCAGAGCTGTGAGAAATATATATCTGTTGTTTAAAAGCTCCTCAGACTGCAGTGGACTTCCCAGGTGGCTCCAGTGGAAAAGAACCTGCCTGCCAATGCAGGAGACATAAAAAACACGGGTTCGATCCTTGGGTTGGGAAGATCCCCTGGAGAAGGTAATGGCAGCCTACCCTAGTATTCTTGCCTGGAGAATCCCATGACCAGAGGCGCTTGGTGGGCTATAGTCCATGGAATCTCAAAGGGTTGGACATGACTGAAGCAACTGAGCCTACAGACTGCAATATCATTATAGCAGCCCACATGGACAGAAAAGGAAAGATCTTCATTGTTGATAAGCTACCTAGTCAATGCTGTTTGTTACAGCAGCCCAAAGGACTACAACATCTTTCATATGAATGTTTTATTTATGTAAAAATCTTTTACAAGGTAAAGAAGGGGATCTATTCAGCCACTGACCAAAAAAATCCTATGGCTGCAGAATTTCTGCCTTCTAGAAATATAGGAAAACCTCTCTGTAATAACAAAGAGCTGTTGCTTGCAAGATACACACATGATATCCTTAAAAATAAAACACTTAAAAGCGCTTGGTTTGCAAAGATCAGAAGCCCACTTAAACTTCCTTCAGGAAAGTGGGATGTATTGTAAGAATGCTACAGATATCAGGCCCCCAAATATGGACTGCATTTTTATTAGAAACCAGTCAGATAGCTTCTGTTCCTCTCTTACCTTTAGTTTCTCATTTCTGCTGTGTTCATTTCATTCTCTTCTATCTTTACTAGGCTTTTCTACTCAACTACGTGTATGTGGACATCATCACCTCTACAAAATTCTAGCCTCCGGCCCAAATCAACCAGACTTCCTGTTTCTCACTGTTCCTCTCATTTTCAGAGAGAGAAAATGTGACTATTCTAGCTCGGATAAGGTAATCATTCCTCTGTTCTGGGGTTGCGATGACATGGTACCTAAGGTTGTCTCTTGTAGGGTCTGACAAGTTCTTTGAGTGTGTGGGGACCAAAAAGAAATAATACAAATCTTAAATTGAGTATTATTTATCTGAAAACTTAGTATTATGTTACTACTGATTTCCTGTTTCAGTTTGCATTTAAGAAAAGAACATGTTTCTAATCTCACCTAGACTGATTAACTCTTGAAGATACTATGGCAATTTTCATCACCGTAATTCTCAAATGTGGCCAAATTCTCTTTGAATATTCTTCAAATACATAATTTTGGACTATGCAAATATTCAGTACTATATAGGGCTGGGAAACAAGAATTTCTCCAGATAGAGACCCTCATGTTCTCTTGAACCTGGCCATCTTACATTCTCTGATAAGTGGAAATTTCCATATGTGGTAAGCCTGTCACTTTTTCAATGCCTCAACCAGAAACCACTGGTTCTGCCACTGACCACTGCTACCCAACACCCTGGCCCTCAACAAGGAGATACAATTTACGCTATTTGATAAACTCCAAAATAATCTGATGAGGTGAAAAAACAGTCTTTGGATAGAAACATACTTGGTCAGACTTATGGCTTCACCATATATTAATATAATCTGTTTGGCTTCTGAACCCTCATTTGTAAAATAAGAGCAGTGAATTATCCCAACCTAATAAGCTTAATGGGAAGATTAGAGACATTGCAAGTATAATGGCTAGAAAATAAATGATAAATTCAGTTCAGTTCAGTCGCGCAGTCGTGTCCGACTCTTTGCGACCCCATGAATCGCAGCACGCCAGGCCTCCCTGTCCATCACCAACTCCCTCAGTTCACTCAGACTCACGTCCATCGAGTCCATGATGCCATCCAGCCATCTCATCCTCGGTCGTCCCCTTCTCCTCCTGCCTCCAATCCCTCCCACCATCAGGGTCTTTTCCAATGAGTCAACTCTTCCCATGAGGTGGCCAAAGTACTGGAGCTTCAGCTTTAGTATCATTCCTTCCAAAGAAATCCCAGGGTTGATCTCCTTCAGAATGGACTGGTTGGATCTCCTTGCAGTCCAAGGGACTCTCAAGAGTCTTCTCCAACACCACAGTTCAAAAGCATCAATTCTTCTGCGGTCAGCCTTCTTCACAGTCCAACTCTCACATCCATACATGACCACAGGAAAAACCATAGCCTTGACTAGACGGACCTTAGTCGGCAAAGTAATGTCTCTGCTTTTGAATATACTATCTAGGTTGGTCATAACTTTTCTTCCAAGGAGTAAGCGCCTTTTAATTTCATGGCTGCAGTCACCATCTGCAGTGATTTTGGAGCCCAAAAAAACAAAGTCTGACACTGTTTCTACTGTTTCCCCATCTATTTCCCATGAAGTGATGGGGCCAGATGCCATGATCTTCGTTTTCTGAATGTTGAGCTTTAAGCCAACTTTTTCACTCTCCTCTTTCACTTTCAACAAGAGGCTTTTTAGCTCCTCCTCACTTTCTGCCATAAGGGTGGTGTCATCTGCATATCTGAGGTTATTGATATTTCTCCCAGCAATCTTGATTCCAGCCTGTGTTTCTTCCAGTCCAGCGTTTCTCATGATGTACTCTGCATAGAAGTTAAATAAGCAGGGTGACAATATACAGCCTTGACGTACTCCTTTTCCTATTTGGAACCAGTCTGTTGTTCCATGTCCAGTTCTACCTGTTGCTTCCTGACCTGCATATAGGTTTCTCAAGAGGCAGGTCAGGTGGTCTGGTATTCCCATCTCTTTCAGAATTTTCCACAGTTTATTGTGATCCACACAGTCAAAGGCTTTGGCATAGTCAAGAAAGCAGAAATAGATGTTTTTCTGGAACTCTCTTGCTTTTTCCATGATCCAACCGATGTTGGCAATTAGATCTCTGGTTCCTCTGCCTTTTCTAAAACCAGCTTGAACATCAGGGAGTTCACGGTTCACATATTGCTGAAGTCTGGCTTGGAGAATTTTGAGTATTACTTTACTAGCATGTGAGATGAGTGCAATTGTGTGGTAGTTTGAGCATTCTTTGGCATTGCCTTTCTTTGCGATTGGAATGAAAACTGATCTTTTCCAGTCCTGTGGCCACTGCTGAGTTTTCCAGATATGCTGGCATATTGAGTGCAGCACTTTCACAGCATCATCTTTCAGGATTTGAAACAGCTCAACTGGAATTCCATCACCTCCACTAGCTTTGTTCATAGTGATGCTTTCTAAGGCCCACTTGACTTCACATTGCAAGATGTCTGGCTCTAGATTAGTCATCACATCATCATGATTATCTGGGTCGTGAAGATCTTTTTTGTACAGTTCTTCCATGTATTCTTGCTACCTTTTCTTAGTATCTTCTGCTTCTATTAGGTCCAGACCATTTCTGTCCTTTATCGAGCCCATCTTTGCATGAAATGTTCCCTTGGTATCTTTAATTTTCTTGAAGAGATCTCTAGTCTTTCCCCTTCTGTTCTTTACCTTTCCCAAATATATTGAATGCCTACTAGTGCTAACCTACTAGTTTAATGAGGTGTTAAGCTGCTTCTATTCATTGCTATCATGTTTCAGAGATGCACATCTGCCTCTGCAGTCAGACATTCTGTTAGCTGGAGATACAATGTTACTATCACTCCTCCTGGGGACTCTCAAGTAGCAGCAAATAAATTTAAGGAAAACTTTCCCAGTCTGGGGAAGGGAGGGAGGCTCAAGAGGAAGGGGATATATAGTTATAACAGACTCCCTTTGTTGTATGGCAGAAACCAACACAATATTGTAAAGCAATTATCCTCCAATTAAAAATTTTATTGAAAAAAAGAAAAACTTCCCCAATCTAAAGAGATACGTCATCTATGTTCACATACTTGAATGAAGACACATATAAAACTCACATACTTTTAATGTTATTATGCTTAAGTCATTTAAGGAGACAAAACACATGTATCTAAATCTTCTATTGATTATATTAGGCATAAATATACATTCAAATATTTTAAGTGTACTTGGATGTTGCAAAACATAGATTCATCAGATGGTATTTAATGTCTATGAAATAATTGAGAAATTTCACTATAATAAAGTCGTCATAGAGTTCTGGAAAGAGGCAAAATGTAAAACAAGATATGCTGTCAAGTAGTTCCAGCTGGAAAAGACTTTAGAAGATCATTTAGTACTTTCATTTTAATAGCAGGTAAATCAAAGTCCCAAGAAAAGAAATAAACCCTAAGTCACATAACAAATACAGAACTAGGACTAGATCCCAAGGCTTCTTCCTCTTTGTTCTGTATTTTTTATACCAGATAAAGTACTAGTAATACAACAATTGTTTTTATTCTAACATTTGTAAGTGCTGAAAGCCTAACCAGCCAGGATGCTTAGAGACGGGGACAATTTAGATGGAGAGAGAATGAGAAAAGGCATGGGGAAGGGATGTACAGGATGTATTCTGGGAAGAGTAAGTGATACAAAAGGGCAGGGTAGGTAGGAGGAGGTAGGAGGGTGGGAAACTACAAAGGAGGTAGGAAACTACAAAGGAGGACTTATTCTATTTAAGCACTGGGCACCAGGCCATGTGAGAGACACTTTACACAGTGTATCTTATTCACTAAGAGAATTGACATCTAGGTTATAGCGCTCAGACTACACATTCCTTGAGTAGAACGGAACATCTTATAGGCTGGGTCCATGAGAGTTGTTGAGTACAAATTTATAGAAAGTCTCATATCAATTAGCTCAATCTGATCACCATTTTAAATTGACTGAGAAGGTACACTATGAAGACTAGCAAAAAAGGCAAAAGGCTGGAAGACAGGAAACAATTTCCAGATGAAGCTCAACATTCTCTCCGACCTTTGATAAATCACTCACTTACAATATTGATTTCCTATTAATGATGACAATGCTTATTATGTTGTTTAGAATTTCTTATCCACAAGTACCTCAACATACTGTGTTGTAAACTTTAATGTGCAAAGGAATCATCTCAGGAGCTTGTAAAAAATGTAGACCCTATGTGTATCCCAAGAACAAAATATGCTGACACTGTATCTCGAGTGGGACAGGAATCTACACTAAACAATCACCTGTGGTAATTCTGATAGTGATGATGCCTAGATCATGTTTTAATGAGAAAGATCTAATTCAATGTATTCCCCTCCTTGCTTTGGCTACCAAGAAACAGTTCAGTTTTAAGCTTCCTCTTCTATTAATTACTTGCCTCGGGTTATGTTATCTATTTCAACAACCCTATTACATCATTGTGGGGTTTTGTAATGTTGCTTTTTAATGGAAAGAACTTACATTCTTTCCATGTGGTAGACATAAATAATAAAGAAAATTATGTGGTAACTGAACTTCACTGGAATATAAAGGCTGTATTAGACAATCTCCATGTGACTATCAAATTCAAAATTTTATTTTTCTATAAATCAAATAAATGCACCACAAAACCAACATTAAATACTAAGAACCTGCATGGGCCATATATTGTGTCAGTAAACAATAAGACTTACTATGAAAATTGTGGAGAAGGGCACAAAGGATGAGTGTGTTAAATACGATAGGAGGACGAATACAATATTGTAAAGTAATTAACCTCCAATTAAAATAAATAAATTTATATTAAAAAAATAAGATAGGAGGGCACAAGTTTTCTTTATTTAACAGAGAAGCCAAAGCACTCCTCATTAGAGGCTGATTTTCAGCAAAGATTTAAATGAGGCAATGAAGGGTTAGCCACACATATTAGCTGAGGTAGAATACTCAGGCAGAGGAACAGTTAAGATGATGTCTGGAATACTCAAAGGAGAACAAGTGATCAGTATAGTAGGAACAGGGTGAGTGGGGGGCAGACTAGTAAGAGATGAGGTTAGAGAGAATGGGAGTGGGTGGTGCAGATTAAGTAGCTGGTTCTAAATCATTTTAAGAACATTTTATTCTGTGTAAAGTGGGAAGATATTGTACATTTTCAGCAAAAGGCAAGACATTATCTAATTTATGTTTTAGAAGATAGCCTGAGCTACTGTTTTAGCAATGGAAGCACAAGTAGAATCAGAAAGACCAATTATGGGGCTGTTGTAGTAATCCAAGTGAGATAATAGTGGTTCAGTCTAGGGCAATACTGGTGGAAAAGCCAATTGGATTTTCTAAAAGATTAGGTGTAGGATGTAAGAATTTAAGAGATAGAGGGCTGCTGTACAGACTTTTCTCTAACTGATCAGAAAATTCTGTCTAAATTGTGGTCATGATCAATGGAATCACATAAGCCCCAGTTTAATCTGTTTACATAAAATAAACTTTGAAGGATAAGCAGAATTTGATTAGAAGAGAAAGATTCTGACCCTGTGGCATTCCTTTAAGCCATTATGGTGATCCTACCACACTCCTGACTGACTAGTACAGAATTTCCTCCCTCGAAGAGGGAGAACAGACTGTTAAGTTGCCTTCTATTTATTTATCATTTTCTGTTATCAGACATCATTCTAAACACCTTAAAAAGAATAAATAAACAAACCACCTCTGCATACATTATTAATGGGCTTCCCAGGTGGCACTAGTGGTAAAGAACCCACCTGCCCAGGGACATAAGAGACGTGGGTTTGACCCCTGAGTCAGGAAGATCCGCAGAAGGACATGGCAACCCATTCCAGTATTCCTGCCTGGAGAATCCCATGGATAGAGGAGCTTGGAAGGTTATGATCTCTAGGGTTGCAAAGACTTAGATAGGACTGAAGTGACTTAACAGGCATGTATATATTATTATTATTCCCCATATTGTGAATAAAGAAAATGATGCTCAGAGAGGTTAAGAAATGTGTCCAAGGTCATATAATGAGTAAGTTGGGAAGTTTAAACCAAGCAGGCAGGCCTCAAAACTCTCTCATTAACCATTCTTTACCACTGAGCTATTGGGAAAGCCCTCATATTATCTACTTTATAACATTGTTGTGAGCAAAATAAGAATTTTTATTTAGCCCCTATGTTAATAATAAATAGCTGTCAATGTTATCAAACGATGTTATAGTTGATAAAACATTATGACCATTATTTTTATTGGGCTATCATGTGTTTACTCCCATTTTGCATATTAATCAATTGAGACTCAATGATGTTTAAATGATTTGTCATGTCACAAAAATGAGAGACAGGATTTGATTTCAGATCTGATATCTGTAAGATCTTTTTTCAATTTTTCTCATTGCCTCTAACAGATGAAGAATACAGAGATATGAAATGGCATTGAATGCTGCCTACAGTTCCCAGAAACACGATTTAATGTCTTGTAAAAAAAATACTGATTTAAATGTAAACTACACATAATGATAAATAGCTTCTCCATATATCAGCAACACACAGTTCCAAAATATATTAGAAACAATATATTATGCTCAGTAGCAATAAAAAGAAACTATGTCCAAATAAACTTAACAAAAAATGAAGAATTTGTATAAATAAAGTTACCCAAACTATAGTATGAACAGAAAAACATGAACACACTATTCTCTGGATGGAAAGACAATATTGTAATATGTCAACTCTACTCAAATTGTCCTATAGATTAAACACAGCTTCAATAAAAATGCCAAAGATAGTTTTAGAATATGAAAGAGTAATTTTTAAAATCACTTTTCAAAACATAAGAGTCAAGAATACTTTTTTTAAAGAAGAATAATAAACAAGGACATGCTCAAGTAATAAAAAAATATATTTCAAACTTAAGGGTCTTAAACTACATTCTAATGGTACAGAATAGATTTTCAACAAATTATGATGAATAATTGGTTAAGCATTGATAAACAAGTAAATTGAGTCCCTATGTCTAACTTCACTAATCAAAGTGAAGTAGATTAAATATTAAGTGTAGAATATGAAGAGGAGGGAGAAGAGGAGAGAAAAAAAGAAGTCATTTAAGTTTATAGAGCCCTTAAAAAGAGTATAATTGAACAATCTGCTACACACTTTTGAAAGGAAAAGTTCTTTCTTTTTTAACCAAAAGCAGATAAGTTCCAAGGAAAAAGATTTATGGATTTGACAATTTGAAAATGAAAACTTCTGAACATCAAAAAATACTATAAATAAAACTGAAAAGCAAATAATAAAGGGGGAAAATATATCCAATCCTATAAAACAGAAAAATAGTTAATTTACTCAATATAAAAAGCTTTTACTTAAGAGAATGAAAAAATATGCCACTAAGAGAATATATTTGCAAAATATGTAACAGATAAAGGACTACTCTCCAAAATGCATGAAGAACTCTTAAAACTCAACAATAAGGAATTAAACAACCCAGTTAATAAAAAAATGGGCTAGATATATCAAAAGACACCTTACCAAAGAAGATATCAGTGGCAATAAGTATATTAAAACATGTCCAACATCATATGTCATCAGGAAACTGCAAATTCAAACAATGATGAGATACCACAAGGCACCTATTAGGATGGCCAAAATGTTAACAACCCCAAATGTTAGTGAAGATGTAAAACAACAGGAACTCTCATTTATTGCTATGAGTGTGAAAAACATATAGCCACTTTGGAAGACAGTGTGGTGGCTTCTTACAATAATGTATTCATGCCATAGGCTATACTAATCATGATACTTTGTTACACAAGTGACTTGGAAACTATGTCCACATAAAAGCCTTCACACACATGTTTATAGAAGATTTATTCATAGTTCCCAAAACTTAGAATCGAGCAAGATGTTCTTCAATAGGTGAATGGATAAACAAGTTGGGAATTTATACAATGGAATATTATTCAGCAATAAAAAGAAATAAGCTATTGAGTCATGAAAATACAGACAAGAAACATACTACTTTTGTCTCTTTATATCTCTAAAATTAAACTAGCTATGAAAATTGGTGAAAAAATAAAATTACGCCAATATTCTAACAATGGTTATTTCTCTTTAATTGGGATATAAATAGCTTTGTCTCCTTCATTTCAATTATCTATATTTTCTATAACTTCTATAATAATACATTGTGTTTAACATAAGAAAAAATATAGTAGTTAAGAGAAATGCTTCTGGAGTAATCCTACTTATACTTTGAGCTAATTCCACTGTCTTTCAAAGTTTCATTTTGCAGCTCCATGGAATGAGAATATTAGTTATTTGAGAAATAAATGTGACAATCACTGTAAGTATTTAACATAACGCTTATCCTATAATAAGAGATCAGCAAATATTAATAATATATTATCATCATTCTGCATGCATGCCCAAAAGCATGTGCCCAAGAATGTGTCCAACACTTTGACTCTTTGCAACCCCATTGGCTGAAGTCCACCATGTTCCTCTATTCATAGGATTTTTCAGGCAAGAATACTGGAGTGGGTTGCCATTTCCTCCTCCAGAGGATCTCCCTGAAACGTGGATCGAACCCATGTCTCCTGTATTTCTTGAATCAGCAGGCAGATTCTTTACCACTGAGTTACTTGGTAAGTCCATTCTACATTTCATGGATCACAGCCCTGTTGTGGTGAACGGGCTTGTGTAACTCTATGAAGCTATGAGCCATGCTGTCAGGGCCACCCAAGATGGACAGATCATAGTGATGAGCTATGTGGTCTACCAGAAAAAGAAACGGCAACCCACACCAGTATTCTTGCCACAAGAAAGCCATGAACCGTATGTATAGGCAAAAAGATGTAACACTTGAAGATGAGCCTCCGAGGTTGGTACATGTCCAAATGCTACTGGGGAAGAGCAGAGGACAATTACTAATAGCTCCAGAAAAAAATGAAGCAGCTGGCCAGAGAGGAGATGATGATCAGTTGTGGGTGTGTCTGGTAGTGAAAGTAAAGTATGATGCTATAAAGAATAATATTGCGCAGGAATCTGGGATGCCAGATCCATGAATCAAGGTAAATTGGACATGGTCAAGGAGGAATGGCAACTGAACATTGACATCTTAGGAATCAGTGAACCAAAATGGATGGGAACGGGTGATTTTAATTCAGATGACCTTTATATCTACTTCTATGGACAAGACTCACTTAGAAGAAATGAGGTAGCCCTAGTGGTCAACAAAAGAGTCTGAAAGGCAGTATTTGGGTGCAACTTCAAAAACAACAGAATGATCTCAATTTATTTACAAGGCAAACCATTTAACATCACAGTAATCCAAGTCTAAGCCCCAACCACTGAGGTGAAGAAGCTGATGTTAAATGGTTCTATGAAGACCTACAACAACTTGTAGAACTAACATACACATACAAAATATTCTTTTTATCACAGGGTATTTGGAATGCAAAAGTACAAAGTTAAGATATACCCATAATAACAGGCAGTTTGGCCTTAGAGTACAAAATGAAGCAGGACAAAGGGTAACAGAGCTCTGTCAAGAGAACATGCCAGTCATATTAAACACGCTTTTCCAACAACACAAGAGAGGACTCTACACATGAGTATACCTAACGGTCAATACTGAAATCAGATTGATTATGTTCTTTGTATCCAAAGATGGAGAAGTTCTATGCAGTCTGAAAAAAACAAGACCTGGAGCTAACTGTGGCTCAGATCATGAGCTCCATATTGCAAAATTCGACTTAAACTGAAGAAAGTAAGGAAAATCACTAGGCCATTGAGGTATGACCTGAATCAAATCCCTAATGATTATACAGTGGAAGTGACAAAGGGATTCAAGGTATTAGATTTGGTAGACTAAATAACTACAGAGTGCCTAAAGAACTACAAATAGGAAGCAATGACCAAAACCATCCCCAAGAAAAAGAGGCAAGAAGGCAAAATGGTTGTTTGAGAAGAAGGCTTTACAAATAGCTGAGTAAAGAAGTGAAAGGCAAGGGATAAAGGGAAAGATATACCCAACTGAGTGCAGAATAGCAAGGAGAAATAAGAAGGCAAAAGAAATAGAGGAAAACAATAGAAAGGGTACCACTAGAGATCTGTTGAAGAAAACTGGAGATATCAAGGGAATATTTAATGCAAGGATGTACATGATAAAGGACAGAAATGGTGAAGACCTAACAGAAGCAGAAGAGATTAAGAAGAAGTGTCAAAAACACACAGAAGAACTATTTACAAGAAAGGTCTTAATGACCTGGATAATCATAATGGTGTGGTTACTCACCTAGAGCCAGACATTTTGGAGTGTGAAGTCAAGTCAGTGTTAGGAGCCATTATTACAAACAAAGCTAGTGGAGGTGATGCAATTCCTGCTGAGCTCTTAAAAATCCTGAAAGATGATGCTGTTAAATTGCTGCACTCAATATGTCACCAAATTTGGAAAACTCAGTAACAGCCACAGGACTGAAAATGTTCAGTTTTCAATCCAATTCCAAAGAAAGGCAATACCAAAACATGCTCAAACTACAATACAGTTGGGCTCATTTCAAACACTAGCAAGGTTATGCTCAAAATCCTTCAAGCTATGCTTCAGAAGCATGTGAACCAAGAACTTTCAGATGTACCAGACGGGTTTTAAAGAGGCAGAGGAACTAGAGAATAAATTCCCAACATTCATTTATCATGGAGAAACCAAGGGAATTCCAGAAAAACATCTACTTCTGCTTCATTGACTATGCTAAAGCCTTTGACTGTGTGGATCCAACAAACTGTGGACACTTCTCAAAGAGATGGGAATACTAGACCACCCTACCAGCCTCCTGAGAAACCTGTGTGCTGGTCAAGAAGTAACAGTTAGAACCAGACATGGAAATGACTGATTCAAAATTGGGAAAGCAGTATGATAAAGCTGTATATTGTTACCCTGCTTATTTAACTTACAGCAGACTACATCATGCAAAATGCTGGGCGGAATGAATCACAAGCTGGAATCAAGATTGCTGGAAGAAATATCAACAACCTCAGATATACAGATGATACCACTCTAATGGCAGAAAGTGATACGGGACTAAAGAGTCTCTTGATAAAGGTTAAAAAAGAGAGTGAAAAATCTGGCTTAAAACTCATCATTCAAAAAACTAAGATCAAGGCATCTTATCCCATCACTTCATTGCAAATAAGGGGTAAAAAGTGGAAGCAGTGACAGATTTTATTTTCCTGGGCTCCAAAGTCACTGCAGATGGTGACTACAGCCATGAAATTAAAAGATGCTTGCTCATTGAAAGGAAAACTATAACAAACATAGACACCATGTTATAAAACAAAGACATCACTTTTAAAACAAAGGTCCAAATGGTCAGAGCTATTTTTTTTTCCAGTAGTCATGTATGGATGTGAGAGTTGGACCATAAAGAAGGCTGAACATCAAAAAGCTGATTCTTTTGAATTGTGGCATTGGAGAAGACTCTTGAGTCCCTTGGACTGCAAGGAGGTGAAACCAGTCAATCCTAAAGGACATCAACTCTGAATATTCATTGGAAGGATTATCACTGAAGCTAAAGCTCCAATAATTTGGCCATCTAATGCAAAAAGCTGACTTATCAGAAAAGCTGCTGATGCTCGGAAAGATTGAAGGCATAAGGAGAAGGGGGCAGTAGAGGACAAGATGGTTAGATAGCATCACCAACTCAATGGACATGAGTCTGAGCAATCTCCAAGAAAAAGCAGAGGACAGAGGACCCCCTTCCATGGGGTCACAAAGAGTCAACACCACCACGCAACTGACAACAACAATAAATGTTACATAATTATTAAAGTACAATGAGGTAAAAATATATCTATTACAATACTAAGTTGGTATCAGATTTCATGCTTTAATAAATAAATAAATTTGGGTATATGTAAAGCTCAAATGGCAAAAGCAGAATTTAATTTAAGCAGAAAGTTTGACAACTGCAAATGAGAGAAATTTGAGTTTTGCAGTCAAATAGACAGAGAAAAAACTACCAATATGGTGATAAGTACAGGTAAGGGTGATTATATATAGTGAAGAGTCTAGTAAAAATTCTCTTATGGTGGAGTGAAGAATATTTTAAGATAAGAAACTGGTTTTCACTTTTTGTGATATAAATCTTTTCTCTAACACCTCCAACTTCAATTAATTCTAACATATTTAACAAATATTTTAGGAGAATTGTTTTGGTTTTATGTAACTTTATCTTCTGCAGTCCAGGGGGTCACAAAGAGTCAGGTACAACTGAGCGACTGAACAACAGCAAGAAATTTGTGTTTATCAGTTTAAAAAGGCTGGCTATAAGAAACAGAAAAACTAATTACAATATTTAAGCACAATAGAAGTTAACTTTGTTTCTCATATAAAAGAGGTCTGTAATTAGGTACTCCAGGAGTGGCATGGTGACTCTACTATTAGGAGAACCTAGTCTTTTTCTATTTTGTTAGCCATATTCCACTCTCCAGGAAAGAAAAAACAAAAGATGGTATGATTTCTCCTTTCAGGATACCTGCTTCCCAAATAATGCATACAATGCTTATATTTCTCTAGCCATAAAAGAATATAGAGAATGCCACTTTCCCAGGGAGTTATGTATAGATAAAAACCAAAGATTTTGCTTCCAAGGAGGAAGAGGAGGAGAGTGAATAGTAAAGTAGGTAAGTAGCACTCTGTGCCATGGTCTGTAAAGAGAGAGGAAATTTTACATGTGTTTGAATGCAGTGTGAAACAGAGGCAGCATACACAACTTTAACCTCTACAAGTATTTAGAGGTAGAGTTGTTCATGAAAGAGTGGGTCTTCCCCAAGAAAACTGCACAGAAATCTTATGAAGTTTTAGATGTCCACAAGTTCTGGAATAGGAATCTAAATTATCCTTAGCTAGGTCTCAGTACGTTAAGAGCTCAATATTCCTGTTGCTCCCTTTAATACACACTTATCATGTAGATTATTAAAATTCTTCAGGTAGGAGAGTGCCTCAGAATACACAACTTCTCCCCTAGGATGATGGCATACTCTATTGCTGAGGTCACTTCCACTTTGAATCTGTCAGGACATGAGGAATCTACTTGATTTCTCCTGTCTTTGACCATACCCCAGGGCTTGATTTATCGCCTAAAATTGGACATTACTGCTACATCCCTAGGCTCTAGCACAGTTTTTGGTATATAGTAAGTGCACAATAAATAATTGTTGACTAAGTTAAATCAAAAAAAGAGAAAGAGTGAAAGAAAGAAAAACAGGGCTCTCCAACTCTCTCTGAGACATTAAACTTACTAATCAGGAAATCAGGAAATTAAAGTTAACAATGAGATGCCCTTTCCACATATCTAACTGATGAAAAACAAAAGGCATGACAAAATTAAAGTCTGGTAAAAATGTAGAGAAAATTGTACTCTCATGGGAAATAGATGGGGAAACAGTAGAAACAGTGTTAGATTTTATTTTGGGGGGCTCCAGAATCACTGCAGATGGTGACTGCAGCCATGAAATTAAAAGACACTTACTCCTTGGAAGAAAAGTTATGACCACACCTAGATAGTATATTCAAAAGCAGAGACATTACTTTGCTGACTAAGGTCCGTCTAGTCAGTTCAGTTCAGTTCAGTCGCTCAGTCTTGTCTGACTCTTCGCGACCCCATGAATCGCAGCACGCCAGGCCTCCCTGTCCATCACCAACTCCCAGAGTTCACTCAGACTCATGCCCATCGAGTCAGTGATGCCATCCAGCCATCTCATCCTCAGTCGTCCCCTTCTCCTCCTGCCCCCAATCCCTCCCAGCATCAGGGTCTTTTCCAATGAGTCAACTCTTCCCATGAGTGGCCAAAGTACTGGAGCTTCAGCTTTATCATCATTCCTTCCAAAGAAATCCCAGGGTTGATCTCCTTCAGAATGGACTGGTTGGATCTCCTTGCAATCCAAAGGACTCTCAAGAGTCTTCTCCGACACCACAGTTAAAAGCATCAATTGTTCGGCACTCAGCCTTCTTCACAGTCCAACTCTCACATCCATACATGACCACTGGAGAAACCATAGCCTTGACTAAACGGACCTTAGTCAGCAAAGTAATGTCTCTGCTTTTGAATATATTTATCTAGGTTGGTCATAACTTTTCTTCCAAGGAGTAAGTGTCTTTTAATTTCATGGCTGCAATCACCATCTGCAGTGATTTTGGAGCCCCAAAAAATAAAGTTTGACACTGCTTCTACTGTTTCCCCATCTATTTTTTATGAAGTGATGGGACCAGATAAGCCATCTCATCCTCAGTCGTCCCCTTCTCCTCCTGCCCCCAATCCCTCCCAGCATCAGGGTCTTTTCCAATGAGTCAACTCTTCCCATGAAGTGGCCAAAGTACTGGAGCTTCAGCTTTATCATCATTCCTTCCAAAGAAATCCCAGGGTTGATCTCCTTCAGAATGGACTGGTTGGATCTCCTTGCAATCCAAAGGACTCTCAAGAGTCTTCTCCGACACCACAGTTAAAAGCATCAATTGTTCGGCACTCAGCCTTCTTCACAGTCCAACTCTCACATCCATACATGACCACTGGAGAAACCATA
This sequence comes from Aepyceros melampus, assembly GCA_006408695.1. Lineage (NCBI taxonomy): Eukaryota > Metazoa > Chordata > Mammalia > Artiodactyla > Bovidae > Aepyceros > Aepyceros melampus. Next base: position 413,016 of record SJXQ01007524.1, read on the forward strand.
GCCTTGACTAAACGGACCTTAGTCAGCAAAGTAATGTCTCTGCTTTTGAATATATTTATCTAGGTTGGTCATAACTTTTCTTCCAAGGAGTAAGTGTCTTTTAATTTCATGGCTGCAATCACCATCTGCAGTGATTTTGGAGCCCCAAAAAATAAAGTTTGACACTGCTTCTACTGTTTCCCCATCTATTTTTTATGAAGTGATGGGACCAGATGCCGTCTAGTCAAGGCTATGGTTTTTCCTGTGGTCATGTATGGATGTGAGAGTTGGACTGTGAAGAAGGCTGAGCGCCGAAGAATTGATGCTTTTGAACTGTGGTGTTGGAGAAGACTCTTGAGAGTCCCTTGGATTGCAAGGAGATCCAACCAATCCATTCTGAAGGAGATCAGCCCTGGGATTTCTTTGGAAGGAATGATGCTAAAGCTGAAGCTCCAGTACTTTGGCCACCTCATGCCAAGAGTTGACTCACTGGAAAAGACCTTGATGCTGGGAGGGATTGGGGGCAGGAGGAGAAGGGAACGACCGAGGATGAGATGGCTGGATGGCATCACGGACTCGATGGACGTGAGTCTGAGTGAACTCTGGGACTTGGTGATGGACAGGGAGGCCTGGCGTGCTGCGATTCATGGGGTCGCAAAGAGTCAGACAAGACTGAGCGACTGAACTGAGCTGAACTGAATGCAACATTCAGCTTCCCAGGTGACACTAGTGTAAAGAACATGCCTGCTGATACAGGAGATGTAAGGAATGCTGGTTCGATCCCTTGGTCGGAAATATCCCCTGGAGAAGGAAATGGCAACCCACAAAACTTGGCAACCCGCTTAATGTCCACAGAAGGGAAATGGGTTTATAATGTGATATTTTCATATAACAGGGTAATAGCAAAGTGGTCGAGATTTCTATTGCTCACTGTATCCAGTCTTTGCTTGGAATGACCTCAAGCAGTATAGCACCAAGGGAAAATCACACCATCTGACTCTGTCCTTTCTTCCTTATATTCATCAAGATGCTTATTACAGAAATCCCCAATGTTTAGCTCCAATTAGCTTCTCCTCTACTAAAAAGCCTTCACTGACCACAACTATTTATTCAATTCTGGAGACTTCTAATGTTATTCTCAATCTCTCTGTCTCTGTATGTCTATCTATCTATCTATCTATATATATATGTATATGTATACACACACACACATATATATTCAGTGACTGTTCAGTGAGTGGCACATAGCGGGAATCTCAATGAATATTTATTGAGTGAATGACCAGTCACAGAGGACTTACATTAGAAGAAGGAGAAAGGGGAAATATTATTAAGTTGAATTCCATGTACAAATAATCTCAAAGAATTTATATATAACTTTTATCTTGCTATATCAACACTTTTTCATTCTCACTTTTTTCTTTCAGGCTGAAGACAACTTGCATGTAGTAAAGCACAAAACTATTAAGTGTATAGCTCATTAATTTTTTACATGTCTCCTTCCTAAGAAAAAGTCGACTCTTATGTTCGTTTAATCCCATTTACTTCCTTCCACGTTTGCACTATGATTATCAAATACATTATTAATATTAGCTTTTGCATTGTTGAAATTTGCCATTTGATATTGGAACATGTTCTTAAATGTGATTATGTTATATGTCATTTTAATGTGCATTTATTGCTTTATGATACTTTTTTTGTAAATGACATTATTATCCTTGCTATTTAATTTATATTTGGACGAGGGAAATAAGTTAGACAAAAAGAAAATTTGAGTGATTTTCTCATTTGAGTTCAAAATGGGCCATAAAGCAATGGAGACAACACACAACATCAACAACACATTTGGCCCAGGGACTGCCAATGAATGTACAATGCAGTGGTAGTTTAAGGAGTTTTGCAAAAAAGACAAGGATCTTGAAGAAAGGAGTGCAGTGCCTGGCCATCTGAAGTTGACAATGACCCAATGAGAGCATTGTTGAAGCTGATCCTCTTACAAGTATACCAGAAGTTGCTGAAGACATCAACCATTCTATGGTGATTCAACATTCGAAGCAAACTGGAAAGGTGAAAAAGCTCAATACAGGTGCCTAATGAGTTGACTGGGGAAAAAATTGTCATTTAGAAGTGTCGTCTTCCCTTACTCTGAATAAAAATAGTGAACCATTTTGCTATTGGACAGTGATGTATGATGAAAAATGGATTTTACAGGACAACCAGTGATGACCAGTTCAGCTGTTGGACTGAGAAGAAGCTCCAAAGCATTTCCCAAAGCCAAGCTTGCACACACACACACAAGGTCATTGTTTGGTGGTCTGCTGGCTTTCTGATCCACTACAGCTTTGAGAATCCAGGAGAAAGCATATTACATTTAAGAAGCATACTCAGCACATCAGTGAGATACACTGAAAAATGCAACACCTGCAGCCGGCACTGGTCAACAGAAAGGGCTCAATTCCTCTTCATTACAATGCCCGATGGCACCTTGCATAACCAATGCTTAAAAAGTTGAATGAATTTGGCTACAGAGTTTTGCCTCATCTGCCTTATTCACCTGACCTCTTGCCAACTGACAGGCACTCTTCAAGATCTCAACAACTTTTTGAGGGGAAAATGCTTCCACAACTAGCAGGAGGCAGATCATTTCCAAGAGTTAATGGAATCCTGAAGTATAGGCTTTTATGCTACAGGAATTAAAAAAAAAAACAAAACTTATTTCTCATTGGCAAAAATGTGTTGAATTTAATGCTTCCTATTTTGATTAATAAAGATGTGTTGAGCCTAGTTATAATTTAAAATTCAAGGTCTGAAACTGCAATTATATTTTCACCAACCTAATAATTCTTAGCTCAGTTGGTAAAGAATCTGCCTGCAAAGTAGGAGACCCCAGTTAGATTCCTAGGTCAGGAAGATCCACTGGAGAAAGGATAGACTACCTACTCCAGTATTCTTGGGCTTCCCTGGTGGTTCAGAAGGTAAAGAATCCACCTGCAATGCAGAAGACCTGGGTTCTATCCCTTTGGGAAGATTCTCTGGAGAAGAGAATGGCTACTCACTCCAATATTCTGGCCTGGAGAATTCCATGAACAGAGGAGCCTGGCAGGCTATAGTCCATGTAGTCACAGAGTTGGACATGACTGAGAATTTCATTTGAACTTTTTAATAATTCAATCTACATTCTAATACTCAGAAGACATTCAGTTCAGTTGGGTTGTTCAATTGTGTCTGACTCTTTGTGACCCCATGGACTGTAGCACACCAGGCATCCCTGTCCATCACCAACTGTCGGAGCTTGCTCAAACTCATGTCCATCAATTAGGTGATGCCATCCAACCATCTCATCCTCTGTTGTCTCCTTCTTCTCCTGCCTTCAGAAGGCATTCAGTTCAGTTCAGTCACTCAGTCGTGTCCAACTCTTTGTGATCCCATGAATTGCAGCATGTCAGGCCTCCCTGTCCATCACCAACTCCCAGAGTTCACCCAGACTCATGTCCATTGAGTCAGTGATGCCATCCAACCATCTCATCCTCGGTTGTCCCCTTCTCCTCCTGCCCCCAATCCCTCCCAGCATCCGGGTCTTTTCCAATGAGTCAACTCTTCACATGAAGTGGCCAAAGTACTGGAGTTTCAGTCTCAACATCAGTCCTTCCAATGAACACCCAGGACTGGTCTCCTTTAGGATGGACTGGTTGGATCTCCTTGCAGTCCAAGGGACTCTCAAGAGTCTTCTCCAGCACCACAGTTCAAAAGCATCAATTCTTCGGTGCTCAGCTTTCTTCACAGTCCAACTCTCACATCATACGTGACCACTGGAAAAACCATAGCCTTGACTAGATGGACCTTTGTTGGCAAAGTAATATCCCTGCTTTTTAATATGCTATCTAGTTTGGTCATAACTTTCCTTCGAAAGAGTAAGCGTCTTTTTAATTTCATGGCTACAATCACCATCTGCAGTGATTTTGGAGCCCTCCAAAATAAAATCTGACACTCTTTCCACTGTTTCTCCATCTATTTCCCATGAAGTGATGGGACCAGATGCCATGATCTTAGTTTTCTGAATGTCAAGCTTTAAGCACTATTATTTTAAACAATCAATATTTTTCTCTTCATCTATTTACTCTTTTCTATTGTTTTCCATTTCTTCCCACAGTTCTGGAAATTTTTGAGAATTGATGAAAGATGTTTTTAGTTACTGATTCAAGACATTCAGGCAACATATTTCAAGCAGGAGAAAACAAAGAAAATCACACTTAGGAACTTCACTGTAAAACTTCAGAAAACTATCTTGGGTCATTTTTCTTTAGCCTGAAAAACTTCCTATGGTACTTTTTGTGGTGCATGTCTACAAGCAATAAATTTTCTCAGCTTTTGTTTGCCTCAATTTTTGAAGGATATTTTCACTAACAATAGAATTCTAGTGCTTACCATCTCCCCTCTTGTTTTGTTCATTTAAAAACTTTAAAGACGTTGGTCTATGACTTTACTGTATTAGTTTCTTATTGCTTTCATAAATTAATACAGACTTAGTATCTTCTCAGGTAGCTCAGTGATAAAGAATCCACCTGCCAATGCAGGAGACTCAGGAGATGTGGGTTCAGTCTCTAGGTCAGGAAGATCCTCTGGAGGAGGAAATGGCAACCCACTCCAGTATTCTTGCCTGGGAAATCCCATGGACAGAGGAGCCTGGCGGGCTACAGTTCATGGGGCTGAAGAGTCAGACACAACTGAGTACACACGCATAGCACAACACACAGTGACCTAAAGCAACAAAAGCTATTATTTTACAGTTTTGGAGACAAGAAGTTCTAAAATCAAGGAGTGGCAATGTGACAGTCCTTCTGGACTATAAAGCAGGAAATCCATTCCCTTGGTTTTCCAGATTCTATAGGTCACCTTCATTCCTTGGCTGTGGCCCCTTCCTCCATCTTTAAGCCTAGGAGAACAGCATCCACAAGTTTCTCTCTCTCTCTCTCTCTCTCTCTCTCTGACCTCTCTGTGTCCATCATCATGTTTTCTTTGACCTTTCAGCCTTCCTCTTATAGGGATCCTTGTGATAATACTGGGCCCACTTAGATCAGTTCATTTCAGTCACTCAGTCCTGCCTGAATCTCTGTGACCCCATGGACTGGAGCATGCCAGGCCTACCTTTCCATCACCAAATCCCAGAGTTTACCCAAACTCATGTCCATTGAGTCAGTGATGCCATCCAACCATCTCATCCTCTGTCATCCCCTTCTCCTCCTGCCCCCAATCTTTCCCAGCATGAGTCTTTTCAAATGAGTCAGCTCTTTGTATCAGGTAGCCAAAGCACTGGAGTTTCAGCTTCAACATCAGTCCTTCCAATGGACATCCAGGACTGATCTCCTTTAGGATGGACTGGTTGGATCTCCTTGCAGTCCAAGGGACTCTCAAGAGTCTCCTCCAACACCACAGTTCAAAAGCATAAATTCTTCAGCACTCAGCTTTCTTTATAGTCCAACTCTCACATCCATGAATGACTACTGGAAAAACCAGAGCCTTGACTAGATGGACCTTTGTTGACAAAATGTCTCTGCTTTTAAATGTGCTGTCTAGGCTGGTCATAACTTTCCTTCCAAGGAGTAAATGTCTTTTAATTTCATGGCTGCAGTCACTATCTGCAGTGATTTTGGAGGCCCCCAAAATACAGTCAGCCGTTGTTTCCCCATCTATTTGTCATGAAGTGATGGGACCAGATGCCATGATCTTCGTTTTCTGAATGTTGAGCTTTAAGCCAACTTTTTCACTCTCCTCTTTCACTTTCATCAAGAGGCTCTTTAGTTCTTCACTTTCTGTCATAAGGGTGGTATCATCTGCATATCTAGGTTATTGATATTTCTCCTGACAATCTTGATTCTAGCTTGTGCTTCATCCAGCCCTGCATTTCGCATGATGTACTCTGCATATAAGTTAAATAAGCAAGGTGAAAATATACAGCCTTGATGTACTCCTTTTACTATTTGGAACCAGTCTGTTGTTTCATGTCAAGTTCTAACTGTTGCTTCCTGATCTGCATACAGATTTCTCAAGAGGCAGGTCAGGTGGTCTGGCATTTCCACCTCCTTCAGAATTTTCCACAGTTTATTTCAATCCACATAGTCAAAGGCTTTGGCATAGTCAATAAAGCAGAAATAGATGTTTTTCTGGAACTCTCTTGCTTTTTTGATGATCCAGCAGATGTTGGCAATTTGATCTCTGGTTCCTTTGCCTTTTCTAAAACCAGCTGAGCACCTTGAAGTTCACAATTCACTGTGATCCACACAGTCAAAGGCTTTGGCATAGTCGATAAAGCAGAAATAATCCAGCATAATTTCATCTCAGTATGCTTAACTTGATTAAATCTGCAAAGTCCCTTTTGACACATAAGGTAGCATAATCATAGGTTCCAGGAAATAGGACATAGATATCTTTAGAGGGACTGTATTCTGTCTTCCATAGCCATGACACATAATCCCTTACTAAGATTAACTGTTTCTCAATTTCCCTATTTGTAAGGTAGACACAATTATACTGATGACAGTGGGCTATTGAAATATTTCATTTAAATTAAATTGAACTCGATTCAAAGTCGGTGGTAATTAATAAACAGTGGTAACAACTTATTTTTAATTTATCTGCTACTGGTGAGGCAGCGCCTGCAGAGGGAGTGTACATTATGGCACATGTCAAGGCAATCACTGGGCAGAGGAGGTAGTAGGTGTGTTCAGGGTAGGGTTCCCCAGCAGCTGAGGAAAAAGGAATACTTATGATCTGAAAGAGGAGCCAAATATTCCCTAGCAACAGCCCAAATTTCTCTCAATAAACTGTTCCCCAAGAAAAGAAATTAGCAAAAACCAACCTAAAGGAATAAAATGAGCGAGGGAATAATGAACCTGTGCATAATCCCTGGGAACCTGCCATCCTCTGATACCCAGAGGCCATGCCTCCAAGATGAACCTGAGAACTGCTGCGCAGAAAATTATTAAAAATAAGGAAGACAATATTCTCTTCCTGTACAGGATTTTGGTTCCCATTTCAAGTTTCAATTTCACCTGAGCAACTACATTTCTCTATTGCAGAACACCTAAATTGGTTAAAATAAGTATTAGTGGAAGCAAATGGGGGATGCAGAGTGGGAGATAAGAGACCCGAGCTCTAGTTCCAACCCTGCTACTGACTTACTGACTAATTTTAAGCAAGTTTCTTATTTCTGGGCCTCAGTTCTCCCCCATGTATAAACAAGAATTAGACTGAGCTGACAGGTCATCAACTCTTTTATCATCAAATCTTAAGGTTTTTGCTCTTGCCCTCTGTCTTTCCCTTCAGTTCAGTTGCTCAGTCATGTCTAACTCTTTGCGACCCCATGGACTGCGGCACAACAGGCTTCCGTGTCCATCACCAACTCCCAGATCTTACTCAAACTCATGTCCATTGAGTCAGTGATACCATCCAACCATCTCATCCTCTGGCGTCCCCTTCCCCTCCTGCCTTCAAACTTTCCCGCATCAGGGTCTTTTCCAATGAGTCAGTTCTTCCCATCAGGTAGCCAAAGTATTGGAGTATCAGCTTCAGCATTAGTCCTTCCAAAGAGTATTCATGACTGATTTCCTTTAGAATTAACTGGTTTGACCTCGTTGCAGTCCAAGGGATTCTCAAGAGTCTTTCCCTTGGAGATTCCATTTTTTTAAACTTTCATATCACTTCCATGCTAACAAATCCCAAATTATATTGTCCTCTTATTAGGAATTAGAGATGTAGCTTCATCTATCCGCTAGTCATTTCCACTCCATCATTTTGCCATATCTCATATTCAACATGGCAAAACTCCATTATTCTAACATTCAATATCCTTCTTAATTCAGTGTCCTATATAATTTTACTTACAACTGTCCCCAGTACCTTCCATTTCAAGGCAGGTGGATAATCATTCACCCAATCCCACTCACTCCTGCTACCCACCTTAATATTCCAAGAATACTTACTTTGTGTATATTACTTTTGCTTATATGCAGTGCCTTCTTCCCCTTGGATCACCTTAGTGTAGGACCTCAACTTTCCATAACAAACACATTAAAATTTATAATAAATAGATGTTTAGTAAAAGTGCCTTTACTATTAATGAGCACAGTTAATTCAATGAACTAAATAGAATAGAAATCAGAGCAGAATAGAAATCAGGAAAGTTGGGTCTTATATCTGTCTCAGGAATTGATTCAGTGTGGGACCTCAGATCATATGACCTATAGTTCTACCATCTAAAAAATGCATATTTGAACTTTCCTCATGCTAATTCCTCTATCAGAATTAATCTTTCAAGAATATCCACATTAATACCATGTACATAAAATCTTCCTGAGTTTCCCATTTACCATGGAAATTCAGAGATAATTGAAATGTGATCAGTTTCTCCCCTTGCACCTGTATCTCTATAGTGTCACTGAGTCTGTCTTCTGTTGCATTTACTTGAGAGGATATGTGTCTGTCTCTCCTACAGGTCAGAGACCATGAAGGTATCTGTAGTACTTTGCTTGCTATTTGTCCACAAAGAAGCAGCCAGGAAATGCTTATTGAATGAATCTGTGATCCTATAGAGAAACTGAGATTAAAATAAAGGTGGGGAAATTAGACATCCATATTTTACACTCACTGTGACATTTCCTCTTTGGAACCAGGAATGTAGCTATATAACCTTCTTTAAAGCTCTTTTGCGGTGGTGGAGGGGGGGGACCCATAATATAAAAGCATTTAAATGAAGTTTCATTTGCCTTTTCGACTCCAAGTCTGTTAAAGCTGTTTAGCATTTCTATAGTATTTAACATTTCCAAAGTACTATTCAGTGTTAATTAGTTAATCTTAATGCTCGGTAATGCAGGTCAATATTATGATTCTCTCTGAAAAGTTAAGAAAATGAAATTCAAAGGTATTTTGGCGTCCCCTTTCAGGATGTGAGAAACTGCTGAACATTATTACAAAATAGTATTCTGGGATAGAAACTAGCAAAATTTAGAAATGAAGAAAAGGAAATTGAATGGACCAATGAATAAAAGGTTAAAAAGGACAGGGTATAAGTCTCCTCAATTTTCGGGTCTTATTCAGGGTTTAGGCAGAGAAACTGGTCAAGAAACTTAAGTACATTGCCTACTAGATTTATGACAACAAGATGATTTCAGAGCCCACTTACCTGTAGATGTACTGAGTTAGATGGCAGACACCTTGACATGATCAGGGACTAAAGACCAGTAGAAGTTTGAAGCTCATAACTCAAAGTCTCAGTGACTGTAGCTGAAAGACTTGAGATAGCAGTTGCCATGCTTTTTTCCCCAAGGTTTATACCCTGAGACTATGGTTTCACTTAGCAAATGGAGAGCAGAGCTGACAAAGTTACATTTGGGCACCTCTCTATGCTTGTGCCCTCCTATCCAGCAACTTTCTCACTATTCTTGGTGTGGAACATGCATATAGAATGGTGGATGACATTTAAAATGATAAGAAATTTTTTTCTCTCCTAGAGCTGAGTTTGACGTACAGGCAGCAGGGAAAGGCTATTCACCCTATGGAGCATAATCAGCACAAATAGAGAGGGAAACATAAACACCAGAGACTGGCAACTAGGTCAAAGAAGATCTTTTCAATTAGAGGGAGTAAGTCTTCAACAACTAAATGTAACTAAATCCATTCCTTGCTTCATTTAATCACTCATTTCTATAGCAAATTGTTGAGTTCTTCCTCCTAAAGGAATGAAATAAATAAGACACCATTTCCACACCCAAAAGTGAAGTGAAAGTTGCTCAGTTATGTTTGATTCTTTGAGACCCCATGGAATTCTCCAGGCAAGAATGCTGGAGTGGGTAGCCTTTACCTTCATTCACAATCAATTTAAAGGTTCTTCAAAATATGATATGAAGGACCAACTGTATCAAAAGTACTAGAGAGCTTTTCTAAAATGCAGATTCCCAGGTCTTACTACAGACCTAATAAACGTATCTAAATATTTCTGGTGAGCCCCAAATATCATTTTTTTTTTCTTTTTAATCAAGTATCTAAGAAAGCTGAGCACTGAAGAATTGATGCTTTTGAACTGTGTTGTTGGAGAAGACTCTTGAGAGTCCCTTGGACTGCAAGGAGATCCAACCAGTCCATTCTGAAGGAGATCAGTCCTGGGTGTTCATTGGAAGGACTGATGCTGAAGCTGAAACTCCAGTACTTTGGCCACCTGATGTGAAGAGCTGACTCATTTGAAAAGACCCTGATGCTGGGAAGAGAGACTGAAGGTGGGAGGAGAAGGGGATGACAGAGGATGAGATGGTTGGATGGCATCACTGACTCAATGGACATGAATTTGAGTGGACTCTGGGAGTTTGGTGACTGACAGGGAGGCCTGGAGTGCTGTAGTCTATGGGGTTGCAAAGATTCAGGCACGACTGAGCAACTGAACTGAACTGAATCATCTCCTAACTAGTCTCTCAGTCTTTCCTGTTATACTCTATTCTCCACACACCAGCTGGAGTGACTATTTTGTAAACATGGTGTTTTTTCCTAGCTTTAAATCCTCTGGAGGCTTCCTGTCACACATACAATAAAGCCAGAACTATAAGGCCTATGAGCTCTGATCTTTCCCTAACTGTGTAACCTTATTTCATATCTCTCTTCCCATCATCCACTACTCTCCCACGACTTTGCATGCTCTTTTTTTCTGAAATGCACAAAGCTTATTTTTCCTGTGAAAGTGAAAATGAAGTCGCTCAGTCGTGTCTGACTCTTTGGGACCCCATGGACTGTAGCCTATCAGGCTCCTGCGTCCGTGGGATTTTCCAGGCAAGAGTGCTGCGGTGGATTGCCATTTCCTTCTCCAGGGGATCTTCCCAACCCAGGAATAGAACTCGGGTCTCCCGCATTGCAGGCAGATGCTTTACCGTCTGAGCCACCAGGGTAGTGTCTATTTATTTGCTCTTCTTTTGATAATCCAGATCTTTCTAAGACTGG